>JAPSGF010000002.1:23323024-23453568 GCA_035772895.1 Perdix hodgsoniae
TATGATTCTATGATTCTATGATTCTATGATTCTATGATTCTATGATTTTATGGTATACAGTTAGAAAACATATTTTTTTTTTATTCAGATACATATGAGTTTACAGGGAACAAACAAGGAAATACGTATCTAGTTCCAGTCTGAACATCCTTTGACACATCCTTTACCTGTTTCACATGTCCTGTCCTCAGTTCCCAAGAGGAGATCCCAGCACATCCCTCCTCTTTCCCTCTCAGGAAAGTTCACAGAGCAGTGAGGTCGCCTCTCAGCCTCCTCTTCTCCGGACTGAACAACCCACATGTCCTCTGACTCTCCTCACAGGATATACCCCCAAGCCCTGTAACAGCTTTGTTGCTCCCCTCTCAATGCTTTCAAAGACCTTAACATCTTTTTTATGTTGTGGGTACCAGAACTGCACAAGCTGAGTTCACAGCAATACTAAATATCACAGAATAATTTTTGTTTAATACACCTCAATTTGCTCTCATGGCTTACCAGTGCACACTGCTGTTTGATGCTGAGTTTTTCATTCGTATCCTAAGCCCCTTTCCGCTGAGCTGTTCTCCAGCCACCTGTTCCTGTGTCTGACATTACTCCACCCCGGTGCAGACCTCAGAACTTTTTTTTGAACTTCATGATGTTGCTAATCATCCAGTGCACTAATATTTCCCTCTGCAAGCCTTCTTGCCCCTCCAGTCAGCATCACCTCCCAGTTTTTTATCATCAGCAAAACTGCTGAGGATGCACTTCACTTCTTCATCCAGACCATTGATAAAAAATATGAAAATAGTGGATCCCAAATAATGCTGTGAAGAACAGCCTTTTTTAAAAGGACTGCCATTACTTATTCTTCCCCAGCAGGACTGAAACCAAAGCTGATACTGCTCTTACAGCTTTGAGAAAGACTGAAGGGTAGTATCCATATTGTAACAGCAGAGAAGACTGCTATATTTCCTACATCATTCTAAGTTAAAATTAAATTCACATTGTGCTTCCAATTCTGCATCACACCATAAAAAAATAATACAATACTGTGGCAAATGTGCAGCATGTGGGATTTTGATTCTCCCCCAGAAGGCCCTGTACCTGTGAACAGCTGTGTCTCTGTTGTAGGTAGACTGTCATGCTTATCAGGCACTGGGGTAAGGTATGTGGATGCACCATGTGTAGATTATACACCACCCCATACTTTAGATTGTTCTTGGCCTGTGCTCGATTGAACAGTACGGATACAGCTTTTGACACCACAAGGCACCTCTGATTGATCACTCTGAAAAGAGTCCTTTCTTGTGCAAAGAACTATTTTTGAGATGATAACTGAAAAAAAAAAAAAAAAAAAAAAAAAAAAAAAAGGATCATTCATTTCATTCATTTCAAATCCATGATTTCTGAATTGCTGTCCACTGAACCTTATGAGATGCAGACTGGGTTGGAGGAAGGGAAAAAGGGAAAAAGGGGAAAAGGTTGTGTATATACATTTGCAAAAGTGAACAAAGCAGAAGAGAGAAGCAAAAGAATTTTTGCACAGGAAATTCTGGGAAAAAACAAACCAAAAGAGGTGAGGTTTTCTCAAGTGCTGGTGCCACTTGATGGAAGAGCCTCCCAGTGAAAGATCTGCCCTTTCCCTGTATCATTTCCAGCTGACAGCAAGTGAGAAAAACACTGTGAATTCCAAAAGAAAACCTGAACATGCTTTTTCCCCATCTCAAATTAAACTTTCCCTATAGATTTGCCTCAAATCAAACCTTACAGTTATCACCTGTTAATTTTCCTTCCCTCATTATTTCTAAATGTGATTTCTAATTTTGTCTCTATGTATGAATCTCAGTTAAGATCAGCCTGAGTATCATCAAAATTGTACCGAAGACTGTGCTTTGTTTATCAGCTTTCTTCAATTCTGTTTTTTTTTTTTTTTTAATAAAAACCTTAGATTTTTTTGGAAAATGAAGTATTTCTAAGGTTCATAATTTGTATTTCATTGTCCATCAAAGTGAAAAAAAAATATCTGGGGTAATTTTTTTTTCATTTTTAGAGTATTATATACAGAGATTTACTAAAAATATTTTAAAGTTTAAAAGCCTGTCATAATTATTGCTTTCAGTCAACGAATTACAATAATTAATAGGTTAATCACTTTTCATGTGACACAGATTATTGATAAACAACTTGTAATATTTCAGAGTTTTTTGTAGTTATGCTCAGATAAGCAAGCACCTGAGGCATTAGTGTACAATTATTTGCTTTATGAGATTGGCATTTTACCAATGAAAATTCCATTAAGCTAGACTTGTCTTGCTAATGTCGTGGTCTTCTTTTAGGATACTGTCATTATTACAGTATGCTACTGAAAAATAAATCTCTGATTTTTTCAAATACCAGAGGAAGAAATATGTATTTCTAGTGATGATAATTTAGCATTCAAAATATTTTTCTCCTCACAAGACCTTGATCTCTTTGTAATATACATTCAAATATAAACAGAATGTCACTGAGTGTAGCCCGAGTTTCCACTGATAAAATTGGAATATTTCATGTCATCTATATTTTTCTTCATCTATATTTTGAGATATTTCTATCATCTAAGACATAGTATGCTTAGTGTATATATATAACATATCTTCTCACTGAGTACAGGAAAGCATTCTGCCTTTTAAGTTTTCTGACCATTATAACCATTTCCAAAATCACAATCTGTACGGTTGTGAATTGATTCTGTAAATATAATTTGGAACATTTAAAATTATAAACACATTAGAAAAACAGGTTTTTGTTTTCTTATTGGTGTTTCTGACAGAAGGCATAATAATTTTCATGATTATTGTAGCAAAGATTCGCATATATGCCATTTTTGTGTGGAGTCTGTAAAGGTATGATTCAATTCCTTTTGGAACTTCACTTTTCACTGATTTCCTCTTAGTAATTTCAGTGAACAAAAATATGACCTGGTATGTAAAAAAAAAATGAGTCAAACCCTTTTTACTTTTGCAGAATATGAGTTTGAATGATATGGTAACTTGTGACTACGAAATTATTTGATCTTTTCCTGATTTTCAGCCACTTTTGCATTAAACAATATAGAAAGCAGTCTAAACAAAACAAACGGGGGTGGGGGGGAGGGGTAAACAGCTACACAGTTTTTAAATACAGTCTCCCTTTTCCTGACTATTATGTGTACATGTATTTAATTCAGATTTTTAATGTGAAGTCCTGCACGTCTATCTTGGTATTGTATGTCTATGACCTTGGGCCATTAAGAGATATCATATTGATTCTGTGAATTGGAAAAATACCAGGACCCATTAGAAAGGAAACAAAATATTTACTGTTATAATCAACTGAAATGTAATACTCTTCCTACATTAAAAATCAAGCAAAAAACCCAAACCAGAAATATAAATAATCAGAATACAAGAACAAAAGAATGAAAGAGAGAGAAAGAAAGAGAGAAAGAGAGAAAGAAGGAGAGAAGGGAAGACAAAAGTGGCCTTTTGCACATCACTGCAGTGTCATTTAATCTTGCTTCTGCAAATAAAATCCATAAAATATGCCTTTGTTTTCAAATTAGCCAACTAAAACATAAAACACCATTCTCCTTGTTTTTGTTTTTTTAATATGGTGTTTGTGCTTCTTTAATTATTTTGGTAGCTTGAAAATAAAAGATAAAATGTCCTTTTTCTTAATAGAAATGGGCCTGATTATGAACGGAAGCACATAACTGAAGAGATAAAATACACCGATTTCCTCCATGAAGACAGTAAATTTAACAGGAATTTCTAGTCCTTTTAGATGCTTTTCAAATTTTGTCTCAGGTACTTTCTATTCTGAATTTTAGAAAATGGAAGTATGGTGACAATATGATGTTTGAGAGTTGAACCTTCAGAACTTAACAGAATTTTTTTTTTTGATATATTAATCTATATCTAATACCATAATGTTGTCTGCAATTGAGATGCACACCTCCACTGTAAGCACAAATACTGTTTATCTTCCCAGTCAGCTGCTCATCTTTTATCAGCATGCTCAGCACTCTCCATGGCTTTTTCATATTCACTTTCATTACAGTAAATAAAAAACAAATTTCAGAATAGGTGTTATCTATTTGATTGATCCTACTCACAGCCTTAAGCTCTTGCTGCTACCCAAGAGAAATAGAACTCTCTTTGCTTCTGTGTGGATTAAGGAAAGTCAAGTTTGATTACCCCTTAGAAATGCCAATCCCTTCCATTGTCAGCAACATTTTATTGGTATTGATGACTATCCATATGCTAAGTACCTTGACTGAGTTCCCATCCATTGGAAAGGAAGGCGGTGGAATATGCGTTATACAAAACAGGGATTACAATGTTTTCCACTCTGACATCAAATTTGCATTTTGAATTATGTACAATTAAACTTGAAGCTAGTCACTACGAACTAAACAGCGAAACAAAATTTATTTTGCTGACCCTCAACTCTACTTTTATTATGCTGAAGACCATAGCTGATAAAAATAACTAATAAACAACATAAACTAACAAGCAAATAAATAGAAGTCATCTTTATCAATGTCACCTTAAAGAATATTTTTTACGTCTTCTCTTAAAGGATATTTTAACACCTTCCATTATGTTTTAGTATGCCATAAATACATAAGTAATGGCTATTTTTTTAGGCTTCATAATGAAGTCAATGACAGCCTTTTCACATTTTTCACAACCCCAGGCAACCTTACAGGCTTGGGGAGGACTGGCTGGAAAGCTGCCTGATGGAAAAGGACCTTAGTGTACTGATTGACAGTTGGCTGAATATGAGCCAGCAGTGTGCCCAGGTGACCAAGAAGGCCAGTGACATCCTGGATTGGATCAGGAATGATGTGGTGAGCAGGACTAGGGAAATCATCCTGCCCCTGTACTCAGCATTGGTGAGTCCTCACCTCAAGTATTGTGTTCACTTTTGGGCACATCAGTAGAGAAAGGACATTGAGATGCTGGAGAAGGTCCAAAGAAGGGCAACAAGGTTTGTGAAGGGCTTGGAGAATATGACCTACGAGGAGAGACTGAAGGAACTGGGGCTGTTTAGTCTAGGGAAAAGGAGGCTGAGGAGAGACCTTATTGCTGTCTTCCAATATCTGAAAGGTGCTTACAGCGAGAGCGGGGTTGGTCTCTTCTCACTGGTGACAGGTGACAGGATGAGGGGAAACAGCACAAAGTTGCACCTGGGTAAGTTTAGGTTGGATATAATAATATAATATAAAAACTTATTTACAGAAAGGGTTGTTAAGCACTGAAATAGGCTCTCCAGGGAGGTGGCTGAGTCACCATCCCTGACTGTGCTTAAAAACCATTTGGATGTGGTGCCCAGGGAGATGATTTAGCAGTGGCTTTTTAGAGTTAGGGTAGTTTGGTTAGGCTGTGGTTGGACTCAATGATCTTTTAGGTCTTTTCCAACCTGAGCCATTCTATGATTTTGTGATTGTGTTCTATGTGTTACTGAATTGTTAGCTGGGTGAAAGCAAGTTGCTAACACCTGGGCTTTTATTGTAAGGCTCCTTTATGCTTTCACTAGGGCTAGTTTAACGAGGTGTTTGTCCTTGTAGTATTTGTAAAGAAAAATATAGATAATTCCTAAACCTTTGATCTTGAGTACAGGTGTTCACTTTTTTAACTTAGGCTTGTCTTTCTAAGGCTGCTCAGGATGGAGATTGGTCCTAAGGAGCTCTTATCTGAAATACAGTTTTTCCACTTTTTGCAGGTATATGAGAGAGTAGAGAACAAAATGCACTCTTCTTTGTGAAGACGGAGCACAGGCTGTGGTTTACAGAATATGATTGGACAGTGAGCCAAATATTTTGTGATACTCTTAGGACATCCATAAGGGGCCTCATTTTGAATGATCTTTACAGGTAAAAGGAAATCTCCTTAAAAGTTGTCTTTTAATCTAAAAATTAAATCAAAAATCATTACCTGTAAAGATGAGATTCTTAAAAAAAAAAAAAGCAAGAAACCATAAAATTCAGCAACCTCAGAAAAAGCACTCTTTAAAAGCAAAAACATTCACCGCAACAATGATGCCATCAACTTAGAAGAGAAACATTTTGTCCAGGTTGCAGTTCTAAATGAAATGCTGACTCATGCTGAAACAAAGTGGGAAGGATTTTTCACTCTGATTCAGTTTTACATGTCATGTTGATCCACACGCTGCATTATATGCTCAGTGCTAAATGATAGCAATAGCTCTAAGACATCAAGTACAGAAGACTATGACAATACATTTCTCAGAGATCTGTTTATCTGAAACAGATAACACAAAACTTGCACTATTTTTCTGAACTACAAAACGTGATATGTTTAATATTGTTTATCTTATCTTAAGGACCATAAATCTACTGTTTCGTATGCCAATACATATGTTGCAAACCCCTCCTCAATTTCTCTTCTTCATGCATGGCCTCCTACAAAAGACAGTCCCCATCCTTCCAAAACAGGTCTAATGTAAAAAGAATTTCCACATGATATCTGCTAACCCCTTCCAACTCTCTGTTCAAGCATGATCAAGTCTGGTAAATGATAGTAATTCATTGTTTCTCTTCATCCTGGCCTTTCAAGTTATTCATTTATAATTTCTACTTTCACACTATTTCCTGTACGAGTCTCATAGGGTGCAGCTTCCTATAGATAAGAGCTCATATGCTCAGAATCTGATGTGGGAGCTAATGAATGAAATATACAGCACGATGCTGAGAAGGCCTGATGACGTTCATTAAAAGAATGATCTGCAGACAGTGTCATTTTCGCCTAACTGAAGTGACTGATTACTGGACAGCAAAGGTTAACAACTGTCCACCAGGTATTTGTGCATAGCATCCTTACTTAAAATCTCTCAAAATTTTCCAGACAGATTCATTTACCACAGTTTCTACAGGAACCTGACAAACTCATAATCAAGGGATCCTCTATTACTTACTAAAAGTATATCATTGTTAATGCCAAGAAGAAAGACTACTTTCCTCAGCTGATACTCCTTTTGTCCTGTAGATTTAAACATTGTAGATTTTTTTTTTCATAATTAAAAATTAAGCAATAGGCCTCTAGAACTATACTGCCTGAAAATTCTACGTTAATGAAATACCTTGACTCTGAATTTCCGATCAACAGATATATGCTACATGAGTTCTTTCTTGAAAACTTACTGGATAAAGGTAAACCATTTACTCTCCCATTTCTCCCACATAAACAAGTAAACCTAAACAAAATATGAGGGTTTTAAACATGTAAATACACAGTATCATTGTTTTACATTTTTTGGTTTTCAGTATTTTACATCAACACATCATGTGATGTACTGGAACTAAAGTGTTAATGCTCCAGCTCCATGTACCTATCCCTGTACATGATGGACGTCATGGGATCTGACCCTTCCAGGTGGGGCGCTCTCTTACTGCCTGGAGTGGGTGCTGGAAGGTGCTTTCCTAGCTGTTCCAAGCTTTTCAGGTTTGACTCTGTCTCGGGAACTCTCTCTCTCCTATCTTACTTGATTTATTAGTCTCAATTTCAATTAGATCTTATTATATTGTGTTATTTTGCATTCCAATATCATAGTTAGTAAAATAAGTTTTCCTCCATAGATTGTTGCCGCTGTTTTTTTCCCCCCTCCTTCCTTCCAATCTGTGGGGCCGGGATGGGAGTGGAGGGACAGGGGCCTACTGCCCCCTGTCACAGGCACAGAATGATCTTGTTAACACCGTGACACACAGTTTGACCCAGAAAGTTCCCCATAACATACAGAATGCTCACATTAGAAGCTACTTTCAGCTGGTTAGAACAAATGTTTCTTATGAAGTCAGCATAGTTATACCTGCTTATGCCATTCAAGGAGCATTCACTGACAATGAGTCATCATGATATTACTTTTATTAACTTACATTTCACTTGCACTACGTAACAGAGAAGGACAACATGCTATAATGTGGTTATATTTGGATCTACTAATGAGCACTTGCATTATGATATTTTGCAGAATATCTGGATATTTACAAATTCGCTCAATGCTATTATCTACTACTTCACAACTGTACATATATTTATAATCACATAAGGCTTGAAATCCAGGCACTACAAAAATTATCTGCAATGCAGAACAAGTTCTTTGCTTATGATAACCTGCATATGTTAAATGCAATGAGATGAAGAGAGAAAAAAACAGTTCAGTTATAAAGTAAACTTGTCTGCATTTTAGCAAATCCTTGATAATTTCAAAACATACAACCAGTGTTTCAAGGACATATCACTAACTACTGTAACAGAATGAAGCATCCTCATTATGATGACAATTTCATGGAAAAAATAGTCTTCTAGTAAGTCATACAATCTCAACAGAATAATAAGTCTTTGACAATTTTCAAGGACAATTCAGAATGATTCATCTTAGAGGCTGTGTTTTGTTCTTAATTTCAGTATGTAGAGGTATCAATAGACTTGTAAGATACAGATTTTATTTCCCCTATACTGTAAATTGAAATAACCAGTATACTAAACTTTTAGTAAGCTCAGGCAAATACAGTAGATAAGTAATAAGTAGAATCTTGATATTCATTGTCCAACACCACAGTTCAGAAGGTCTAACTATAATCCAGTCTTTCAATAGTAGCATGCTGTCATTTCAATCTTTTCTGTGATAATAACAACTTAGTACCTCAGTAGCAAAGCATTTCTCACCAAAACCTATACCAAAGCTGTCTGAATATGTTACATATATTAATTTAACACAAGGAGTCACATAAACTTCATCTGAAGGTTAAAGTACAAGTGATTTTGCTGGGTTGACAGACATTTTAAGCAGAAACAGCACTTCAGGTATCAGAGATTACTCTATCTGGATATATAAAGAAGTAGCAGATGTTTTCCAGTATTTCAGAGAAATAGTCTAGTTTAGGACATTTACTGAATGTTAGGCAAGCTCACATGCTGGAAGTTACAAAAAGGCTTCTCTACCTTTCTAAATCAGGATATTAATGATGACGAAAGCATTCAAATGCTCACAACATAAAGGACATCAATTCTTCTTGCCAAGGACATTCTACAGACTACTCTGATCTCTCAAGAGTTTCACATTTTTTTCCTGAAAGAGAGGAGGGATGGGGAGGGAAGGATAGGGAAGGGGAGGAAGGAGAATGGAAGGAATGTACAAAGACCACCTCAGGGATAACTAGAAGTATATTACTGAGGGCATAATGAACAGGTACAGCATTTCCACTGTTAACATCAAGAGTATTTGTCTGCCCTTAGGTTTCACTCTGGAAGAATTTGTAGAGACTACTTGATGAGAAATTAAATGGAAAAATATATTTGTCTCAGAAACTTATTGGGAACATATTGGCTTTTTGGGAAGACAGTAGCACATTTGTTGCAATTCCTTTTGTCTTTGCAGTCCACTGGGGAAGAGCAAAGTCTCACGCCCTTTTCCCCCTGTAGTAAGTACCCTGTACTGAGTGTCTCCCATAGTCTCACTCAGGGGTATTCCCCTAACAGGCAAGCTGTAGTACTGTTTCCCACAGACTTAAGGTTGGAAAAAGTGGCTTTGGTCACTTGCTGAAAGGTTTGGCCAGCAGCTTCCTTGGTATTTTCCCTGAGAACTTGGCTTGAGCAGCCCAGGTTCCAGCAGTATAAAACAATCTTTTCACCCCTCTCTCTCTGATCCATGCTATGTGAAGAGCTAGGAGAATCTGGGTCACAGATTTTATATTGTAGCATTCTGAGGGGACTTGTCATTTCACTCTGCTCTCAGCAGCAGCCTGATGCAATTTGGCATGCAAAAATATGTGCAATATCACAATGGTCAGAAAGGTAGCACGTATCAGCCTTAGGTGAATCGGAAAGCTAGCACTCCTCTGATTAAATGCATAGGTCAAAGTCTTCCTTTCATACACACTAGCAAAACTCCATGCTCTTGATGAGAGTTCCTCTTGGATGTGTGTAAGGGACTGTATGTAAGCAAACAGAGAAACTGCGATTTATATGATAAGATTTTTTCAGTTCATTAAGATCAAGGCAATTTCAGGAAGCTGGAAATTCTCTTCATACATTTAAACTATGATGATCAGTATGTCTCACATTTAACTTAAATGATTCTTACACAGTGCAAATTGCTTACAGATTGGGGAAGTAATGAATCAGCGTTTTGGGCTGTTACATCTGTGTTTTCCCTGTTAATGAAGTTGATGGGTACTAGTTTCCAAAGCTTTACAAACTACACTTTGTTATATTAAACACTATTATAAGCCTGGACAGCAGCTCTTTTTTTTTTTTTTCCTGCAGTACATAAAACTTGCAAGGCTTCACTGGTACTAGTAAGTGGCTTCATGCAGTAAAATCACACATCTGAAGTTAAAATTATGTCCTGTCTCAGAAATAATGAAAAATTGTGCATAATAATTCCCTCTGACAATGAATGTATTTAAGACATTCAGGGGATCAATTAATACTCATACAATGCTTTTAAAAACTTCTTAAGTGTACGTTTTTACACTTTTATGTGATGAAAGTATATGTTAAAAATAATTGAGAGAATACAACTGTTTACAGAAAGGATACTGAGATTTTTTCTTGTAGTCAATATAAAACTGTACTATTTTCTTCCCTCCTATCATTATATAACCCCACATAATTTTCAGATAATTAGAAGATAAGCTGATTTTTTTTGAAATTGGTAAAATCTCCATGAACAAGCCATGTATGTGAATGCAACCAAATTCCTGATGTTGAAACAGATTTTATTCAAGAAAAGGTTGCTGTTTACTTCTTGAGCTGCCTAAAAGACTGCACAGACGCTGTTTTGTATTTTGTCTTTCACCTATTTTTGTACATGTATTTTGTACAAGGTGCTGCCTTCTTCTATCATAAACTTGCTTAACATAAGTATAATATAGAATTATACTCTCAGAAAGAAAAAAAAAGGGCTGTGAAACTTCTTTGTTGCTAAATTTTCTTTTGCTAGCAGTAAGGCTGCTTTCAGAATGATGAGTATGAGCTGCTATAGAAGACAGATAAAGTAGGCTGAGTAACTATCCTTCTTTTTTCCAAAAATCTTTTATCTGTAGTGTCTAGCTCAGCACTGAAGAAATAAGTATCCTGAGGTGAGGCCCAACCAGTCTCTGAGCAGTGGCTACTCTCTGGTCAACTCCCCACACTAATTTCTCATTTAATTATTATTTTTTTTTCATGATGTCGTATGGTGTGGAACACCTATTTGGCCAGTTCAACTAACCCTAACCCTAGGGTTAGATCAACTGCCCTGATTCTGTCTCCTGTTATCAGTTTCATCTCTCATGGAAAGTTTTAAAGCATTTTTGCCTTCTTCATACCTTTGTTCTCTCCTCCTTCAGAAAAGCAAGTAACACTGAGAAAAGTATGAACTGTTCATGTTAGAGAGGCAGTGAGAAGCTCTGCACCACTAGATACTCACTAACCACTCTTCCCCTTTACTAACTTTCATCCTGATGGGACAGTTCAATAGAAAGTGTCTCCTGATGACTTTTCTGTGCTGAGAGTTTAGCATAATTCCAGAACTCCACATCTCTTCTCAACAAAGAGCAACCCAAAACAAGTTTAAACTATTTCTCATGTACTTCCATTGAGACATTTGTTATTGAAAATCTATCTCAAAGGAAGAAAACGTTCATTTTCTTTGGCAAAAATTCAAACTAGGGCTCAGAAAGAAATGTGGCTTCTTAAACCTGTACTTCATAGGCATCATCAAAGAATATTTTAAGTTAAGAGGCTGTTTCAGCTAGGGGCTTTTTTTTATATGTTTGTATCTGTTCTATTTCCTCTGACTTGCAAGCACAGAAGAATGTCTTTTGTACGCTTTGTATTCACTATTAACAGAAGCAACATGAAGACAACAGTGACAAGTTTGAAATTTTGGCACTGCAAAGCTGATATGTTCTCAAATAAAACACATTTACACAGAAGCAGCGATTAAAACTCCTAGAACAAGGAAACATAAGCAGTGCTATCTCTTCAAGTATTGCACTGTCAGGAGCACTACCAGTGGTACCGCATTACCTGACTATTTGGAACCTCTCACTGGCTGATTAACCTTTCTCTAAAATGTAATAATTATATTACTATTATTATTTTTATTTCCAAATAAGTGAAGAATTGAACACGTTTTAGGACAAGGACAGTAAAGTAATATCACTGAATTTGCCTCTTACTGATGGCTTCCTTACCGGTCAAAGAAAGAAAACACCGTCCCTCTTTTCTAAGTGCTCCACAAAAACCTTCATTGCTTAAGAGAAACTATGCAGGAATTGAAACAATCAATGTGGCTTTATTTTTGTGCCAGGAATTATGATGTGAGGGAGGAATAGGAGTGGCAGAGCTGTTAGTAACTTCCTTATGGCTTTCAGTGGAAGTCATATTACAAACTGCGGATGTTTGTGGTTTCGAATGACAGTGGTACAACACACACAATGCTGTTATGTCTAGATCTGGTGAATTTTTTGTTGTGCTGTCATGACAGCTTTTTCTACCATATTGTCTTCTTCAGGTCACTGAAGAATAACATGCAAAAACTGGTTGCCAAGGATTTCCCCTCCAGTAATTTTTCTGAGCCGAAGTGTAACTGCTCTGGGGATTTGGATGGAGAGGAGACACTAGATTACTTTTTCTTTCTTAAAATGCTGTGCTGCTGATGAAGAAATTATGGGATGTGGAGTATGACAGAACTGGTGCGGTCACCAAAGTTTTTGCACTACTGAATCCATTATTTTGCTACCTAGTCCAGAGTGTAGAGCCCTGATTGCCAAGCATGCTATGGAACAAGCATTCTTGGGGAGGCAAAATAGAAGAATCTAATTTGTCTTCTCCTTTAGCAAGAAATGAGAATAAAAACAACAGGGAAATAACACTCTTGCTGTATTATATTTATATGGTAATACACTGGTTTAGATTTCATATTGTAGACTTCAAACAAACAAACGGCAAACATAAATAACCAAACTCACAAAGCTAGAAGATTCACTTCTTAAATAGTTAGATTCAGGTTCTGCACAGAGATTATTAAAAATCTTTAAAAATAAATTCAGAAATGCAAAGAAATAAAAGCAAACAGAACAAAACAACAACAAAAAAAAAAACAGTTTAATGACCAAAGTGAATGACTCCCTATGGGATAGAAGCTTGAAATGAAATACTAAATATTTCTAAATCACTGTAACTTTCAAGATGCAAAGAATTCTCCTGTCATTCTCATTAATGAAGCATTTCTAAAGGTATGTGTTCAGGTTGCTATGGATAAAATGCAATTGCAGGTTGATGATTAGGTGGTTTGTTTGTGTACTTGGCAGGGGGCACTGGGAGTCACGTTCACATCTGACATTACAGTTTGCTACAAAGAAAACACCATTATTCGGTTGGAAAAAAAAAAAAAAAGCTGACTTTTTTTAAAATAGGATTTTCATATGTTAGCAGTGTAAACAGAAATAAGCACTTAGCCTATCCAGCTGCCACCCACATCACACAACTTACTATCAGTCTGATCTGTAAAATACCCATAGAATAAATATTACATTAGTTCCTGCAGGACCACAGGAGAATCTTATCATCTCAGAACTAAAAAGGGAAACTAGGGAAAAATTGCTTTATCTAAAAAGACAGTGTGGTAGTACAAGCCAAAGACTAACATTAAAGCTACAGTATTCAGTGACTTCACTTTCACATTATTTTCAGATTAATTCTATTCCCATTTGGATGATGAATCAGTATTTAGATGTTGTAATGTTCATGTATTCCACTACTAAAACAAATAAATACAAGTGATAAAAAACTGTAGTGTGCTAGTATAAAAAATGTTTAAAGAAATATGATGACCTCACAGTGAGAACTGTAATGTAAATTTATTTTTCTTGTTTTAGTTTTATAGCATCACACACTGCCTTCCGATACAGCAAATATATCATCTTTAGATTGTCATTTATATTACTTACATTTCAAGATTCACCTTCAGGTGTTGATCATAACGTGACATTTACTATTTTATATTCCATTATACTATCTCCTACTATTGAAAATAAGTATTGTTCTTACTAGGTTGAAAAATGTGACATTAAAAAGACATGGATTATTGTTTAAAACCTGAACATTTTCATACAAGACAAAATGTTTAAACCAATGCAGAATGAATCACCAGACACTAAATTATTTTATATACTTTTTAATCTGTTAACAGTTCATTAATAAACTTACTTATTCCATCTAAGTATGGACACAAGGAGCACCTGGGCATTGAAAGTTTACTGTGTTGGTCCAGGCAGTTTTTAAAAAATAGCGTGTTCTTAGAAAGGCATTGAAAAGAAAATAATAGGAGAAAAAAATATTTGGAGTTCTAGTTTATATTGTCTTTGTTAGTAGATATGCTCAAATCTCATTTTTTGACACTGCTTCTGTGTATTACATTCTTACATCTTGACAGCGCATGGGAAAATGAAATCTTAAAGAACAGTGAAATATTTATATTATAATGTAAACATTCCACACATAATATATTGGCCACATGCCAAAACATGTCTCTGTTTTGAAATTTTATCTTTGTTTAAGAGTATATTTTCATTATTTCCCTAAGTACAGTCAGCATTTGCTTGCAAATGTTTATGGAGAAGTACTTATTTTTTCCCCATAGTTACAAACCCTCCAACTTATCTAGAGATGTTGGTCACATATTGAAGGTCAAGACTCCGGATTTTGTCTGTCAGCTGAATGTTCTCCAGCAAAGCTGCAGCTTTTCCAGAAGTAGTGTATACAGAAGCAGCACTTTGGTGCTACTAACAAAAAGTCATGTTCATTGAGTGTAACAACAGAAGCAAATATTTGTACCATGGCTCATGGCTCCATACGCAGTTCTCAAATAGTTTCAAACTTAGTGGTTCACATAAACACAAAAATAGCCTAGACCAGAACTGTATATTATGACTTTCCTAAGTTGTTTTTTCATCTTGATGCAAAATTAATAGATCCTTCTTTCTAACAAGCTAGCAAGAGTTTTACATGGTTTTAAACACGCTAACAGACAGGATCATAGAATCAAAGAAACATGGAATTATAGTCACAGAACATCCAAGTGGAACTCACAAGAATCATCAAGTGGCTCAACACAAGACCCCAAATTTAAACTCTATGTCTGAGAACATTATTCAAATGCTCCTCGAACACCAGCAGCTTAGGGCCATGACCACTGCTCTAGGGAGCCTGTTTCATGACCACCGCCCTCTAGTGATTAATCTTTTCCTGATCTCCAACCCAATTTTCCCCTGTTGCAGCCCCATTGTGTTCCTTCAGGTCTTGACACTGTCACCACAGAGTAGAGCTCGTGCTGACTCTCTGCTCCCTTGTGAGGAATTGTAGGCCCCCTCAGTCTGCTCTACTTCGGGCTGAACAAACCAAGAAACATCAGCTGCTCCTCATACACCTCAGCCTCCAGACCCTTCACAGTCTTCACAGATCTCCTTTGGATGCTCTCTAATAGAATTATGCCCTTATACTGAAAATAGCTAACTGGTAGAATGAAAGGACCTAAAAGGCATGTTCATACAATTACACTGACAGGCTGAAATCAACAGTAAAATTTTGCTATGAGCAGGGAACCTGGTAAATGCTGTAAAATACAGAAATAGGAGCTTTGTCTCCTATTCTTGTATAAAGCACTTATGATCATATGTATGCATGCATTTATAAAAATATACACAAGTAACATTTTTCCTTTTTATCCATCTAATAAACATTCACATTACCTGATTGAACTGTCTCCAGGAAGAAAAATAATATTTGATTTTTCAGGCTCAGGATTTCCAAACTGATGTGACTGCCTTGCAGTCACAGTAAGTTGGAAAGGACCTGACAGGAGTCATCATAGGAAAAAAAAACAACAGTCCAAGCAATTCCAAAGACTACCACCCACCACTGCTGCCCTGTCTAGACACGTGAATTAGTTCAGAGAAGATAATTCTACATAATCTATTGTCAGTGTTACAAAACTTGATTACACACTGCTCTATCACTCAGATATCTTTACCTTTTGTTCAGAACTGTGGGTTACAAAAGTACTGAGTAAGTGTTTCAAATGTCATACCTCTCATATTTTACAGGACAATGAAACAGTCTCCATCAAAGCATTAGTAACACATATGCAAAGGTTACTGAGTATAGTAATTTTTTCCTCTTTAGTTATGGGTCACCTAATTTTGATTTAGAGACAGTTCACAATCTATTACCCACCATCTAAAACATCATGGATCAAGTTGTCATAGATCAAAAAAAAAAAAAAAAAAAAAAATCCCAGAAAGTCAAAATATGAGAAGGATATACTGAATGTCAATGGTTAAATTAATAACTATCATAATAAAGTTAGAGGTGAACTGCAAGTCTTTTCATATAGTCACCCAGCTTCTACAGCAGACGTTGAACTGATAGATGAAGTTGGACATTCAGCACAAATTAAACACAAAACCAACTGTTTCTTAGGTCCCACACCATCCATTCTGTTAAACTTTCTGCCACCTGTTCTTCAGTGAACACCCACTATATGTTAAAGAGGTATTATTACCTCAGTAATTTCACCAGTCTGAAGGATAAAAGTGCCCTTTAAAAGCAGAGAGGTCAAACAAGAAAATATTAAAATGCATATTAATATATTTATACTTTGAAGATACATAAAATAATTTTAAAACTTGTTAAAAATTTACTTCTAACTTGAATTACAGAGAATATTTAATACATATGTTGAATCTTAATTAATGTATGATCCATTACAACATATCCTGACCATGCTTTATTTCAGTACTCAAAAGATTGTAGACATTATCAAAATATTATTGAAAATACTTAATTGTATCTAGAATAGTTATAGGTGTTTAAGCATTCTTTATTAAACTTGAAACAGATCATAGATGTGCATCTGCATTCTCTGATCACTTTTGAAACATGCATCATGAAAATAAAAACCTATTTTCAAAATGTCATGTACTCCACAAAGTGCTAACAGTTACTGCTTGTAAAAAGTGAGGCCTGAGCAAAAAAGAGCTGAAGAATCATGCTCTTAGTTTTACATACTATAGTTCATATTCCATCTTTATGGTCATGATCTGCTGTAAAAATACATTTCTTTTAAAATAAGATCTTCAGTATTCAATCCCCTCCCTATAAATCATCTTAGAATCAATCACAGTTCAGAGACATTTTAAAAGGAGCTGTAGCTGTGAAATAACAATATTTGGTATTTAACT
Source organism: Perdix hodgsoniae (assembly GCA_035772895.1). Taxonomy (NCBI): domain Eukaryota; kingdom Metazoa; phylum Chordata; class Aves; order Galliformes; family Phasianidae; genus Perdix; species Perdix hodgsoniae. The sequence continues at coordinate 23,340,282 of JAPSGF010000002.1, forward strand.
GACCCATGGAAATAAGACTTTGTTATAGTTGATTCCATAAAAAAGCTAGTTTCAAAGGTCTGTGGAAAACAGGAAGATTCTGAGAAGGAATTAAATGTCTGCTAGTAGGGGGGTGATGGGTTCCTTCATTAACAAAACTTTGAGCAGCAGGAGGACACTAATGAATAGGCACCCTAGAACTGGCATACCAAATTTATTCCATCAGGCACTCATATTTGCACATTGAAATAAATATAAAAATAAATAAAATTTCTCAGCAACCAAAGTTAGTCTTACTGTATTGACAAGTTGAAGAAATCTACAAATGGATTCCTCTGATAGCAAAGTAAATGCTGACTGCACAATAAATTGGAAGAAAATGGAAAGACTTTGAATGCTGAGTCACTTCCACAAGAGGTCATCTGGCTTTTATGTTATGCTTTTTCTCAGGCTTAGCTGTCCCAAAGTTATCTCCCAGTACTCTGATATCTTGCGCACTATAAATGAGCCTACAAATTTTTCTTTGAGCATACATGGTACTTGAAGAAATGTGACAATATAATGAAGGAAAATGCAGCAATTTAGATCCCATTTTTATACAACAGTTACTTATGCACCTAACAGCACTGTTGCCTGCCTTGCTTTAGTAGAGGAACTCTTTTACAAGTTTGATTGAACATCTATGACTTGATTAAACATGCATCCTTAACGGTGGTCATATATGGTACTTCTATACTATGGATTATAGACCCTATTATAAGTCTTATTTATTTAATTCTCACAACGCATAACTCCTAGATATATGAGTCATAACTGAATCATATCATACACACTTTTGGGAGGGAATTTCTGAATGGCAAAATATTAGTTTCAGATGTGACAAAATATCTGAAGAAGTCTGTTTAGAAAGACAAAAATGCATGGGATGGTTTCACTAACCACTAGTGAAGAAAGCTATTTGTATAAAATTCCTTCTTAACACACATGAAAGCATAGATTTAGTACAGAATATTTATGCAAAAACTGTAACTTAAACCTTGTCTTGGTTCTTCTTGAAGATTTACAACCCACAGAGTACCAGTAAAATCCCATCTTTATACCTGATAGGATCTCAGAAGTTCATTTATTGCTTAAATTGGCACGTTGTAGTCCAACATTGCAAATCAGCTGTAGGTTTTTCATGGCTACAACAGTATTATACTCTTGAAAAGTCAGTCTGATCCCTCGGTGATTACTCTAATATTTCTTCCTTCCCAGCTAAATGTACTAGAAGAAAAATGCTTAATTTCTCTCTGGAATGAAAGCTGTAGAAAATTACTCTCAAAGAACCAGCTCAAAAAATAGTGTATGCACTTCCAATCCCAAACACATCAGAAGACCACAGTCTTTCCAGGAGGCAGCTCGCCTTGAAGTAAAACCTGAAATAGGCTGATGAAGCTTTGTTTTCTTTCTTTCTTTTTTTTTTTTTTTTCCTAAAATAAACAAAAAACTTAATTAAATTTAAATTACACTGCCAGCCATCTTACACATTAGTGGTCATCCCAGCAGCTATCTTGTTGACCAGCTTGGGATCACATTGGATGCATTTCTGGATGCATTTTTGAATCAAATAAAATAAAATGTACAGTAATATATTCATTTAAATTTAATTCTCTTTTAGTATTATGTGTCTCATGATGTTGCAGACCCTGGTATGAAGATGGCAGAAGAATGTATATTTTAGCTTTTTAAAGTGGTTTCCTTCCAGAAATCTTACAGAAATCTTAAGGAATCTAACACTTCCCTCAAGTAGTCTCCAAGTATTATATTTTTAGTATAAACCCTTGCATCTTGGAAGGTGTAATAATCTTTCAGAGGCGTAACTTAGAGGATTATATAATGTTACAGAGAACCACAAATATTTCTGTTTTTTTTTTGTTTGCTTGTTTTTTCCTGTGGAGTTAATAGTAAGCAAAAAGAAGAGGCAAGAAGGCAGCTAAAACATCCCGTTTTTACATTTGTCAACTGCTTGTTGATATGTGTTTATATTTCTCACTCAGATCTGTTAGTAAGATTTTAAAAATTACCAGTCTGTGCAAACGAAAGTTTAGGTATTTTGCAAGTTCATACAGGTGACTCCCCTTTAGTTTGCTGTCTGCAAGGATCCTCATGTTTTCTGCTGGAAACCCTCTGCCTGATCTCCATGGAGTTGTTCATCCCGGATGTAGGACTTTGCACTTGCCTCTGTTATAATCCATGAAGTTCCTGTCAGCTCACTTTTTCATCTTGTCTAGATTTTTCTGTATAGCATTCCTTCTTCCCAACGAAATGACTTCTTCCCAAAATCTGGTTCATTTGAAATCTTTTTGGATACTCCAACCCATTATCTTGAGTGTTAATAAAGATGACTCAGTATTGGCTCCACTACCAATCCCTGAGGAGAGACATTGATAACCATCTAAACTTTTTACTAGTGATTATTGCCCTTTCAGCCTAGTAGTCTTGCTTCTTTTCCACCCATGTACTTATTCTGCTTGCATCTCACCAAATTGGTTACAAGCTACTTCCTACTCAAAGTGTACTTCAAAAACTGGCAGATTTTAACACATATGGTGATGAGGCCTGCAAAATGGCTCAATTGATTACTCTCCAAATTCACAAATCTCCATATCCCCATTTCTGTGATGAAATGTGAGCAGCACGATGAACTGAAATCACTAGGGATTCCTCATGACTGACAGAAAGCCTTACAATAATAAGGTTCTTCAAGATCATTTGAAATATATGCCACTACTTAAATATAAATGTACTGTCATTATTTCAATGGGCAATCACTGAAGTAAACAGCAACATTTCTATCAATGTGAAGAGTTCCACTGCAGACAGGTGCACATATATTTGCATGTATCGGGAGTACCGTGCACCAGTACACTGCTTGCTTTCAATTAAAAGCCAGAAATGGAGGATTTGCAGCATGCAGTTTTCAAACCTTTCAAATTACGTTAAATCTTACACAAATGCAAAGACTTTTTTTTTTTTTTTCCTTACTCCAGGTTGAAGAATTAAAAATAAGCTATTTCTGAATTGTCCATATACAATGAAACAACCTAAAAAAATCTTATGGCCTGAAGACATCTTTCTGTCAATATATGGCAATTCTCCAAACAGAAGTACATTTATTAAACTCCACTGGAATATCTAACAGCAAAATGGAAAGTAAACATATTTTCAGGTTGAGATTTCTACCAGAATGTACTTTTTCTTATTAAAATAAATAAAATAATAATAAATTTAAAAAGTAAATAAATAAATAAAGGAAAGGATACAAATGAGCTCCTTATCATTTGGAAAATAAACAGAAAACAGCAGCTTGTTGTGGGCTGGCTAAGTAAAGACTATAAGATGCTTCATGTAAGTATTTCAAAGGCCAAACTGATGGAAATGCAGGAAAAGTAGTCTTGCAAATAAATAAATAAAGAAGACTCACATAGTAGAAAGTTAGTGAATGTGGAAAATCACCAGAAATGCCTCCATATTTCCATTGTAATCTGAGAAAATAATTCCAAGTAGCCAGACTGTAAAACCCAGTTTTGAAAATCTTTTACAAAAGGGGATGCTTTCATCCACACAAGCAAACTCAGTTTAACTTTGCAATTCCTTACTTTAACCCTAGCCTCATCATGTTTCAAAATCAATTTTCTTTGCTGAGCAATGACCACAGTAGAACATGGAATGATGAAAAGATTAGCAAGCTCTCTACAAAGAGGAAGCTATACACAAGAAGGGAATTGAATGCTACATGGGCAGAAGATCATCATTAAATGTGCTCACTTGTATCACTGCCATTGCAAAGCATATGCAAGACTGTGTAAACTGTGAAGACATGGAGAAACAACCTTTTCACATTACTAGAGAAAGCATTTAAGTCACTATGGAAGAGTTACTATTAAAAAAAAAAAAAAAAAAGCGTTTAAATAAAATAATATAAAAAATAATAAATTTTTTTTTTTTTTTTTTTTTTTTTTCCCAAGCAAATGAGATAATGAAATGTTGCAATGAATAAAGTTTTTTACAGAAATCCTGCGGCATCCTCAGCAACCTATGGACTTTACTTTCTGAAAATGCGTAGTGAGAGAGGCAAGAAGTAGGAAAAGGAAGAAACACAGAATGATATTCAGTCCTGATATTCATAAACAGCAGAAATCTCAAGTTTACAGGGCAAATAGGAACCATATTATGCCTCGGTATATATTTCAGGGTTTATATATCAGGGATCTAACAGAGATTTATTTACCTTATGGTATTTGTGCTGGTAGGTGAAGCTGGACCAGCTCATAAATTGCAAGAACACAATGACTCTCCTAATTTATTCACATTTTAGTTCAGCCCTTAAGATAGTTACGAATAACAAATGCTATAAAATACCTCATCGTTGTCTCTAAAAAAAATTCCTTCCTTGCCTTCACTTATAAAAGACAAGACTATCATTGACTAACTACACATATTATTATACAGCTGAAATCTAATAGATTCTAACTGCAGATCATAGGTCACATGATTTTCATATTAAATAATACATATTTTTTTAAAAAATGAACCCATATTTGTGTAGAAATTTTTTCCTACGAACAAAAAAAAAAGGAAATATTTCTTGAAGAACTTATTGTTTTGAAATAAAATTTACTATGGTTAATAAGGTTTCTACAGTTTTTTATATAAAATATATCTCAACCCTAAATGTGCTAAAATTATTAAGAAAAAAAATGGAAATAATAACACTGAAATTAAGATCTGATTTTTCTTTTTATGGGAAATGCTAAATATTATTTTTACATTTTAATCAGAAATATATTTTTTACATGTTAGAATTAATGATAAAATGGATATTCTCATTTTCAATTTGTATTAGTTAAATCTAATCCAGTAGAATTTTTCTCATGCTTAGTCGGCACAAACATGCCACCACTTGTGCGACATACAAGCCTTCTTATTGTTCCACACCGTCTTGCAGAGTTTATTATATAGTTATAAGGTTTTATCTCATCTTGTAAAAACTGTAAGGTACAAGCTTCCAAAGATTGCAACATTAAATAAAAATTATGTTTTGTTGACATAGTAATTGTAAAATTCTACAGTTAGCAAAGAATTTCCCAATCAAAATCATTATTATAAAATATCTTCCTGTTCAAAAAGATGAACTGCATCAAATCCTTAAAAATGTTCTATACCAAATATAGTTAAGAGATTTGCATTAATTGTATCCTGTGGTATCTCGTCTGGACACTTGAGGGAGGAAAGCTGTGTGAGGCTGCTATTATGTAAAATGCATGTTTTGTTTTGGGACAGCTGCAGGTTCTTTATGTCAGATCTTCTGGATCTCTTGATGAGAATGATTGCTGAATTAATAGCAACTGAAGATGATGACTTATATTTTTTGTCTTTCATATTCCAGTAAACAAATAAAGCCCATCAATGACAATAGAAGTCCTGAACCCAGCTGCAAATTGATTTGAATAATGCCAGGATGAAGTCTCAAGTATAAGGAAATGCTACAGTCTCAGAAAAGACAGTGAATAAAATATTTGCACAGAATTTGTGTTCCTGAGTGTGAAGATAAGGTTTCATTTGTCATGGTCATTCAGTCGTTAATAATAAAACTTAATGTCCAGATGCAAGTAGGAAAAAAATTAAAAAACTATTATACTTGATATTTTCATTAAACTTTTGATTAGAAGATACAGGATAATATTACCTTTTACACAAATGTCTCAAGTTACTATATACTGTAAGTACTTCATAGTAGATTAAAATTATTATAGCTATAAAGACTTTTAAAAGCTTTATGCAAATCCTCTCTTAAGGATAGAACTATTTCAGACAACCAGGAGCCAAGAAAGATGAGATTAGTTTAACCATGAGGAAATAGTATAATTTGAAAATTATTTTTGTATGTGGCATATAGCACAATATATGTTCTATTCTTGGCTCAGGCGTCAATTTTTTAATCAAGGCCAAGACAGCTGCAGTAAACAAGCATCCTATCAAGCAATATTTTTCTTCAGATAACATGAGGAAGATACTTACATTCAAATGCTACTTCTAATACTACTTCTAATTAATTATATAAATAATAAATGAATCTGTGCTGTGGAAAGCCTACAGTTTTGCTGTTCATTGTCAGTGCTTGATTTTCAATGGTGTTGTAATCCAAATACTTTCAGACTGTCCATCTGGATCACACACACAGTCAGATAAAACAATTTACTTTTTTCTAAAGGCTGGGAAATAGAGCATGCCTCCTTTAGCACCACCACAATTATTTCATGCATATGTTTACACTGACGTATGGGGCTTGGAAACCCTGATTCGGAGGAGACTGAGAAGTGAATTGTTTCCAAGATTCTCTAAATGTAAAGGAGTATCTTTCAGGAATCACTAAGCCCTGGATGACAGAAGAATCTATAATAAACCTTGTCTTATGATTAGAAAATCAGCAGTTGAACTTTCATGGGGCTTAAACAAAGATAAAGGCAGCACTCTTATCTCACCCATAAGCTAGAAATGAGCCACATGCACTGTCCTCATTAATATTTGTTTACACAAACAGCTGTTGACTTAAACGTTTGTGGGAATTATTAGCTCCAGTGGATGAAAAACTTCACCTGAATACAGATATATTGCCCTACCTATGAAAAAAAAGCATTTTGCCTCCCAAATGGGTTATTGACCTGCTAGCAGTGTGGTCAAGCACAACAAAAGCCACATCTGCTATATCAAAGGGGTATTGCCACTTTGAAAATGATGAGAACAAAGGGCACTAGGTGCAAATACAGAAGTCAGGCTGAGCCAATTTAAGAATTCAGTGGTGCTGAAAGAGATTATCACATTTCTTGGGGCTGCATATTGCCACCTCTCAGCTCCACAATTCAAATTAGAGAGTTGATTTCTAAATGCAGAAAAATAATAAAAGTGAAGAGTTTATTAATAGAAGTGCACAGGAAGATTTGATTGTCAAGTACATTAAGTTTAATTTTCTTTCCTTTTGTCTTTCATGTCTTTATGAGTTATTATTTCAAGAAACCTAAATAGGATAATTTGGATTCATAATGAATTTTGTTTCCATATTTGCCTGGTTTCAAACAAGTGTTTTTTTCAGTACCTGTCTCACCTCTGGATGCTTAACCTACACAGCCGCAGCCATCCTGTGAAACTCCTGCCACATTTCGGAAGTTCACACTTGTCAAGAGACAACAGCTCAAGCTGACAGCCCTCCTTCCAGCCCAAAAGGGAGGATGACTTATTTGGTAAAGAAAGTTATTGCTGTCTGGCTTTACAGTACCCGTGGTATTTTCACTTGATGCTGCCTTTAAGCACAGATGCTGTCTAAAACTATCACAGATGATAAGTTCAGCTTCAGGTCAGTAGAATTATTTCTACTATGATAAAAACCTTGTACTCCCACATCTGAGGTTTATGTACACCTATGTGTTTGATGCCAGAATTTCCAGGGATCATCACATAGATAGCAGACAGCATGATTTGCATGAGGGATCTCTCAGTAGCGTCAGTCTGTTCCTAATCAAGGTCTGTGTACATCTCAGTTCCGTGTTTAGCAAAGAGTCTGCTCTGTGACTTCAGAAAATGAAATTTGTTGAGGATTTACAGAAGCTGTGCTGTTTCTCAAGCATGCAAGAGTAGTAAGCTGAGTACTGTTGTAATGACCAATGTTGCATTTATGTCTTCTGCTGCTGATTCAGCTCTGATAGCAGGCATGTCATTGTCTTTTCTGTGCCTCTCACATCAGCACTCACATGCAACTTCAATGAGTCTGCAGCATCTCCTGCAGAAGAAGATAGATGACCATATTTTAGTGAGAGGCACAGCTATAGATCTGTTGCTTGGTAGACTCACACCAGAAAATGTAGCAGGGCTTCATCTCATGCCAATGTATACTTTTTTGCACATCATACAAATACCTATATAACTGTAGGCTGAAAAACGCTCTGAAAAAGTCTGCAAAAGCAAAGTTTTGAAAACACAGAAAACACTAGTAGTAGGAGATTAACACTTTTCTGGACTTCCACCTGCCTGCTAACTTTTTACAGCAGGTTTTCTCCATATTAGCTTATTATTAGGATTCATCTTACAGACTGGCCACAATAGTATCAGTGAGTGTCCAGAAGAAAATCTGATCTATTTTTTTTTCTCATTTTAAAATGACCTATATCAAGAACACTGTTGCAAGAAGCCATCTGCTGCGTTATTCTAGTACAACTATTTCAGCACTGAAATTTCCATTTTGAGACATATATTGACATTTGAATTAGAATAATTCTATAATAAAGCTCTCTCTCTCTTTATTTTTTTCTTAAGTGCCATAAATTGTGTTTTCCCATCCATTTAAATGTTGAGGAGCAAAATAAAACCTAGGTGGTGCTGAATAGCATGCAGCCCAGAAAGCCAACCACATTCTGGGCCACACCAAAAGAAGTGTTACCAAAAGGGCCATACTAAGGAATGTGGTGCATGCAGTAAGAAAATTTTCCAGCTTCAAACCAAACCAAACAGCCAAAGCCAAAATAAAACTGGACATTTAAAGTTTAACTAATTGGTAAAAATGAGAAACAGTAAAATCACGGAATCACAGAATCATAGGGGTTGGAAGGGACCTCTGGAGATCATCTAGTCCAATTCATCAGCTAAAGCAGGTTCCTTAGAGTAGGTTACACAGAAAAGTGTCCAGATGGGTCTTGAATATGTGCAGAGAAGGAGATTCCACAGCTCATCTGGGCAGCTAGTTCCAGTGCTCTGTCACCCTAATATGTTTTTCTTCATGTATGTGTGTGTTCCAATTTGAGCTGATTATCCTTCATTCTGTCACTAGGCACCATTGAAATGATCCTGGCCCCATCCACTTGACTTCCACATATTAGATATTTATAAACACTGATAAGGTCTCCTCAGTCTTCTCCAGGCTTAACAGATTCCAGTCTCTCAGCCTTTCCTCATAAGGGAGATGTTCCAGGCTCTTCATCATCTTTGTAGCCCTCCACTGGACTCCGCACTGTGATCCATGCTGTTCTCATGCTGGACACCATGTATACCAAACATTACGCTATTTAAGGGCAATCTTCAATTTGAACACACTGGCACTTTTTAAGAAGAAATTGAGTTTACTAGCCTTGTCCGTTAATTAAAAACAGCATTACTTGAATGCTATTATTTCTGGTTATTTTAGCCCTCAAAGAATGAGGTTTATAATCCATTCCTTCTCTCCAAATTCGTATCAGGCTCTTAAAATAATTCTTCAGGTTCACCTGTGTCTGAACTAGCCACTCTTATTGATTAGCAAACTTGCTTATTATTCTTCTGAAACTGAAATAAGTATGAGGCAGTTCAATAAATAAAGCAATTTCATGCTATGATAACACTGAAAATAAGAAAAAAGTATCTAGTTATTTGTCTGTCTGTGAGAGAAGGTTTTAACAGCTTCAACATACTGAAATGTATAAAATGGCAAGCTCATCTATTCTTAGCTCATCATGCAAACACAGACCTAAACTAAGGGACTGTAAATTTACTGACTTAAAGACAAATGCACTTCTTATACTAGATCGAATTAGATTTACTAATTCATATGTTTTGTAGCTAATACCATTTTATGCATACCATTGTATATTGTTTATCATATTTATAGCAGGTTAATACCAATGACATATTTAACCTCCAATCATGAGAACCTTATTGCAAAATCTGTGTATTTTTCCTTCCATTCTTGTACAGCTGCTTATTTCTATCTAAATGAAATAGCCTGCTTATAGATCACATCTCCAAATTATGAAGATAATTTTGGAAGTAAGAACATTGTGCCAGGTTTTCTAGCATGTTGCCATCTGCACTGAGAAGCATACTTCATAACATCAGTCTCATCATTAATAAAGGTACTGAATGATACTGGAAGTTGAAGAGATTCCCACAGAACTCCACCCAATTTCATGGCACAAGTTTGATAGCTGCTATTTGGAATGGCTTTCCAAGCAGTTTTTTACATTATTTGATAGCAAATTAATAAGGTTAGGATTATCAAATTGCTTATAGTAGTATTATGAGAGATAAAATTCCCACTGAATTTGGAACTTTTAAACTTTTGTTTTTCCTTACATGCAAGGTCTGTCATTTCACATAGTGAAAAGTGAATGACTATGGCACTTTTTATTCTTGCAAAAAGCATTTTTGGTGTTAATCTTCTCCTTCTTATATCCTAGAAACATGCTGGGTACTAATCTTTTCTCTCTTAAATTCTAGGCAAATAAAGACTTTTTTTTTCTGTATCTTTTCTATTCTAGTTTTCCATTATCTCACTCTCCAGAATTTGAAATACAGTTATCTTTGAGATTTCTGATATTTCATCATGCTGTTTATCAACCTCTGTGGACTTAAGAACATCTGAGATACTCCTAATCTGTTCTTTCCTAACTGAAGATCTGAGTATTGAAATACTAGATAAAAAAGTGAATAAAAAGATTCTGTTTTATCTTAAATACTCAGTTGTTACATTCCTTATTTAGGAAGTTTTTCATGGTATTTATCTATTTGTAAAATTATATGGCAAGCACTGTATTTAGTAATGAACAGATATACAGACCATGCTATGTGACGGATAAATACTGTTTATATGTGACGGTAAATACTGAAATACCTTTAATGCTGCCATTATGCTCAGATGGTAGAGGTATGTGCACAGACATGCATGCTGATATTTCACATTAGCTATACAATTTGAAAACACTTTTACTGAGCAAGAAAATGTGTCTTGCCTAATTAAAGTTATGGAGATAACTGGTTCAAAAACATTATCCCATTCATGATGCATTTAGGTAATTGATGTGGTCCTCAGTCATTCTTGAATTTGCAACTTGTTTTATAGCTTCTTAATAATGTTAATAATGTTGTCATACAGTCCTAATCTGACACTGGACTTCAGTTTAGCTATTGTGTTTCCATTTAACATCATATGTGTACCAGAGTTCAGATTTACAAATCTCAATGGAAGCAATTTTTCTTCTGCTTTATATGCCATCTCAAACTTATTTTTTAAATTGTGTTAAAACTTCACCATTAAAATATATATCATAAGTGATTACTGAAGTCCAAAGATTTATTAGAATGTTTCCTTCATGCATTTTATGAGAGCAGCAGTATCTAAAGCTTCCTGATCTTGCAGAACATGTCTGATCACCTGAAATAGACAAGACTATCAAACAACAACACAGAACTCTTCTCAGCTTCTGTACCTTGTTCCTAGTCTCTGAATATCTCTATAGGAACCACACTAACAGCTCTTCACTTGGCTGGCATTTGATATCCTTTTTTGTAATGTCACAAACATTTGGCATAGAAAGCAGATTGATGGATAGCAGGAAGTGTAGGCACCTGCTATGGATTTATTGCTACAATTTCTTCTTTCTCAGCAGGTTTTCTTCAAAACGAAGATCTTCCTTAAGCAGTTGGATTTCTTCTTTTTAAAGCTGTAAAAGTTCTATTCATTTGTAAGAAAATCAGAAGGTCCTAAACTGTTCTTGACTACCTATTAAAGATTAGCTTCTTAGGTTTATTTATAAATGGAAAGGCTAATAAAAAGGGTTGAAGGGACAGAGCTTTTTTGACAAGAAGTACAAGTGATTAAGTTTTAGAAAACATTGCCAGGTTACCAAAGTGAGATTCTAATGTTATCATCTTTTACGATAACATCATGTAGCCATATTTCTGAGGAAAAAAAGACACAATGAAAGAAAAGAATCAATAATGGAACACTCTGCCTTCCCTTTCATATATGTATTCATACTCATATTTTTCTTTATGCATCTATATAAATTTATTTGTATGAAATTTTACCAGCAAAGAAGGTAAAATTAAATTGTTTCCCAATGTGCACTGGATTCATATCTCTTAATAAAACAACTAGAATGATTACTATTTGAAAAATGTTTTTCGTAAAGCAAGAAAAGACAGAATAGAACAGAAGCATCTTATCTATACAATTCACAAAGAAACTAGAAGTGCTACAAAGAGGTGGAAATTCTTCAGAGTAGTCAAACACAGAAAGCGGAGATGCAGAAAATCACTCAGATACTTAATAGATGCAATTAGCAACCATTAGGAGTGTACATTTGCACTGATAATATCTCACAGGAGTATGCCTTTGGATTTTTATTTTTTATTTTTTTAAGATAATTATTTTGTTTCCTTGTCATAAGCAGACCTCAAATACAGTCAGAGCTTACTGGTTACGTTTTCCTTTTCAGAGAATACATGCAACCACTGAGATCGCTTCTATTTACTGCTGGCAGATCCCTTCCCAGAGACAACTGCATATTACCCCAATGTGCAAGCTTCTTCCTTGGGTCTTGTGCCCTGGAGAGATGTGATCAGCATCACACTCTTACAATTCTGTTCCCAATTCCACGGTATAAATTCTACATCACTTCAGAAAATAGCCTTATATTGCTCTACTTCTGGTTCCTTCATACGTTAAAAAGGATGGCTGGGAAAGGAAAAAAACAGCCACTGTTGTTGACAAAACGTTTTGCCCCTGGTTTTTGATGCTGCTCATACTTGGATGGTAATTGTTAGGTTCATCATAAAGAGTTTCCTCATGTGTACAAATTCGAAGGACTGTTTTATAGATCATAAAAATATGTACTCAATTACTTCAAATAACACTTGGGGAACTGCATGCAAATGGTGCATAAATTGCTCAATGAATCAAGCCAAAGTCGCTTTCAAAATCAGATACCTGGGGGTAACTGACATAAACAAACACATGCACACTATCGAGAAGGGAAATCTTATTACTGCAGTGTAGTTTTCATCTGTGCTTTAAATAAAACAGGGATTTTAAACAAAGCCTTTTCAAACATGCATCTGCAGCAATTTTATTATTAAAACTGGTAGTGGCTCAGGGACAATCAATGTACTTTAAGTCAATATTATTTTGATTTGAATTACAGTTTACTTGTACAACATATAGATTTATAATATAGCTTATTCTCCATTGTAAATGTTTCCAAGAAGCTTACTTAAGCTGTGTATATCATAATCTGGAAATCAAAGGCTTGAGCTTTTGCAGAGGTCGAAAAGACCGACTTCATGAAGTTGGAATTTTCCTATTGTCCTCTGCAAAGAGGTGTATTATTAGTATCAAGATATCTAAAATGCCTTTAAAATGCATTTTCACCTTGTCTTCTATTTATTCTGATGTTTTATAAAAAGAACAACGATAACAACACAGTATCAGTTCACTAGGGGTTTTTGATTTTGCCTTTATTTTTTTATTTTCAAATTCTGATTCATTAAATTTTAGCCCTGATTCAAATTCTACTGAAAATCTGTGTTTTTTTTGTTTTTTTTCCCCAGTTGATTTCATTAATAATTTCTTAATTGCAAGCTCATGACATATAACTGGACCCTCATAGTTTAGGACTTCTTCAAAATGAAGCCAGTTTTAAAGCTTTTGCTCTTTCATATAGAAAACACCAAGAACTAAATATTGAGACTTCATTCTCATAACCTGACCAGCATGGAATAAAAGGAGGCTAAGTTGCTCTTGGTTCTTCCCTTAGAGTAGGTAGATTAGAGTAAGTACATTATTCTCTCTCTGCGTATGGAAGGTCTGTTGGAGGAGGTGGTGAGCATCCATGAACTTTGGCCCTCCATGCTTGTGCTCTGCTGGGCCTCCTGAAAGTTCCCAGGGAGCAGCACTTGCTCTGCTAAAGGAAGAGCTCACTTCTACCTTGGGCATCATATTTCTTCCCTGGAGCTGTGAAACACTGTAGATAATGAGGCCCTAATAGTGGCTTACCATATCATACTATTCCTATTCCATCAGTATGAAACACCCTATTCTTGTGAATGATAAAATACCCAGTAGTCTTCAGTGCTCCCCTGAGAGAGATTGGTGAAGGCAGGCAGATTGAAATTTAAATGATTGTTCTTAGCCACCAAAAGTTATTTGATGGCTGTACAAGGGGCACAGTATTTATGTCAATCTCATAGTGTAATTTGTTGATACTTCAGTCTGCAGAGGAAAGGAAAGGAGAGAAGAACTACACTCCTTTGAGACAGGGGCTACTGATTTTATTTTCACTAGTGTGTTACAAGAGTACATTAACAAAGAAATTCAGTATCTGAATATAAAGAATAAAATTCAGTCAGTACAGAATAAAATAAATATTAGTACTGTTATCAACCATCATTATAAACCTTGCAAATCACTGGACGGAGTAGAGGTTTCTAAATATATTTTTGATGTCTTGCCTGCTCAAGGCTGATAATTGCTTCTGAAAGCAAATGAATCCAAAAATGTGTTTTCCATCGTGTACTTTAAATCATGACAATTTACAGAGAGTATCTGACTGGACCTACTCCTTTTAATAATGTAGTTCAAAATAATTCACACCTTGTGTGAGAAATAAAAGCTCTTTTTTTTTTTTTTTTTTTTTTTTTTTCCCCTCTAAGTATTCTTCTGGACATTACTTCGAAAATATCTCAATACCTTGCAATTGAAAATAAGTGGATATAGGTTGCACCTATTATGCCATCAGATGATGTTTTTTTCCACATTTGTCTTTTTATGCCTCTGTTTATGCATGGAGCAAGCTCCTCATAAGCATATGCAAAGGCACTGCATTGTCTGCCTTTAAATTTCACCTCGTGACTAGCTTCTGTCATAATGCCTATTTAAAGTGACTGGAAGCAAGCAGCTCTGATGCTGCATCTATAATATTTTGCATCTCCCTCAACACAAACCTCATCTTTATATTTAGCTGTTGTCCATTGCTACTTCTATAGTCATTACTGAGGCCAGTACTCCTATACATTCTGATGCAAAAAGTTTTTGTTCAGTGAATATTATCATAAATAATGATAACAGTAGTACCAGTAGCAGTAACCACAGTAGGTGTGGAAGAAATAAATATACTAGTTCTATTTAATGAAAATGTACTTGAGTCTCCCTTTTATAGATGGGCTACTGAGGCACAAACATAGAATAACTTTCAGTGATGTCTAATGGCAAAGACATAGCTAAAAATCCAAGCATTCACACACAGAGACTTTTCAAAGTTTTGAATTACATTAGGTAGATGTCCTGAAAACTCTAGCCCAAATGTACCAGATTCCTGTACCCTTGGGAGAAATGTAAGACTTGTATTTTTGTTATAAGGCAAGCCATTTGGTCACAACTGATTGAAATACCTAGCTTTTCGTGAAAGGTGAGCCTTTGGAAAAGAGTGTTCAGTTGGAGACCAAAGAACTACATGGTACACAGTGTACAACATCCACTACTCTGGATGCTGCATCTTTATGGATGTGTGAGGTGGTGTTATAATGCATCCATAGTACATATAGCATCTCAGTTGACATGTTATGCATGCTAATAAAAGGTAGAGAAATGCTTCAGAGAAGGGAGAGCACAGAAGTACATTTCCACTTCAACAGGATATATCTCCAAAAAAAGAGTACAAATCAGGTAAGAAGTACTACTGCAAAACATCTTAGATTTCTGTTTCTTTAAGCATGTACATCAGAGAATCATTTTTGTATTAATTATTCACTCATGGATGCACCAATCCCTCTTGACAGAATTAACACGCACCTCTTGGCATTCAGATCAGCACATTACCCACTATACAATGTTTTATCTTTGTTATCTCACATACAACTTGGTAGAGAGAACTTAAAGAGACCACTGGCTATATTGTCAGTTAAACAAGGGCAATTTCTGTCCTTTCACTTCATTTTGAATACTTTATCAAATTTAGTGGTATTTCTGTGGATTCAAATGCATTTAGCTCTATGAATGGAATCCTGCTAACACAAAAGCTCATGCACTAAACTTCAGACCTCATAGGATTTAAGATCTGTCTTTCATGACCACCAAGTCTTAAGGCAAGGAGATGAACTTTGAACACTGTTAGGATAAGGTTTTTCTCAGGTTAATCCTTTTTAACAGCTTCATAGAAAATGCAGTATCTCCCTGTTTTGTTTTGTTTTGTTTTGTTTTGTTTTTTAATGTATTTTTGGCTACTATTTAGAAGAATTTAATTAATCTTTACATGTAAAAAAAGTTCAACCCTCAAGCCAAATATTTCCTGCTGTATCTAGTGGTATTGCCAGACCACTGACCAGTGAATTTACAACCCAGAAATTGTTCTCATTTTCAAGCCTCATATCTCACAACCCAGAAAAACACTGTGGTGTAACTATATGGCTACCATGCAGAAATTCATGCTTTCCTGTGATTTGAAAGCTTAAATTGCTCCTCTGGTTAAAGAAGACAGCAGTGGTATCTTTATCAAGCTGTTGGATGCTTCATCCAATTGCCTGAGTCTCTGGCAAAATAGCTTGAGGCTAGACAGGTATATTATTCTTTAGAAACAGATGGTGATGCACACAGGAGATGTGAGAAACATACATTCTCAACAAACTAACAGATCTCTCTAGAATGAGCTGCCCAGTTTATTAAGGCTAAACAAAATTTCTGCTACCCTCTAATAACCCACCATTAGAAGTATAGTATTTGTACACCGGCATTAATACAAAGGAGTTTTATTTTCTGGGAACCAGCATCAACAGAGAGGAATAATAAATCCTTTTGTGTGTAATAGGTATTTTGGAGGAAAATAAATTCTGAGAATTAATTTTGAAGGTTTTCATTAAATAAAGAAATGTTAGTTACTAGAGCCTGAAAATCATAGTTTTCTGAAGGTGCAGTACCCTGATATTACTTTTGGTATTAATAGTTTAGAGGAAGAAAAATAAAAAAGAAAAAAAGATATGTATTCTTTCTGCAACCATTTTCAGATTTTTATCTTGCTGTTTCATCATCCAGCAATCCATATGCACTTTCCTCTTCTCAGAATCACAGAATTATAAGGGCCGAAAGAGACTTCTGTAGACCATCTAGTCAAATCCCTCCGCTAAAGCAGATTCTCTTGACTAGGTTACACAGGAAAGCATCTGGGTGGATTTTGAATATATCCAGAGAAGAAGGCTCCATAGCCTCTCTGTGCAAATTGTTCCATGGCTCTGTCATCCTCATGGTAAAGAAGTTTTTCCTCATGTCTGTGTGGAACTTCCCATGTTTCAGTTTGTTTTCATTGGCCCTTGTTCTGACACTGGGCACCATTGAAAAGAGCCTGGCCCCATCCACTTGACTCCTGCTTATTAGATGTTTATAGGCATTGATAAAATTCCTTCTCAGCCTTCTCTTCTCCAGGCTGAACATTCCAGGCTGAACATTCCCAGGTCTCTCACTTTCCAGGACCCCAGTCATCTTTTCACCCCTCCACAGGACTCTCTCTTGAAGTTCTCTACCTTTCTTGAACTGAGGAGCTCAGAACTGGATGCAGTATTACAGATCTGACCTCACCAGGGCAGAGTAGAGAGGGAAGATCATCTCTTACAACATGCTACTATGCTCTTTTTAATACACCCAGGATATCAGTGGCCTTCTTGTCCACAAGGGCATGCTGTTTAATCATGGTCAACCTGTTATCCACCAGAACAACCCAGAACAAACCTGTCCCACTCCACAGAGCTCCTTTCCAGTTGGCCTAATATGCACTCTAACCTGCACTGTTTCATGTGGTTATTTCTTTCCAGCTGTAGGACTCCACACTTGTCCTTGTTGAACCTCACATCAGATTCCTCTCTGCCAAATTCTGCAGTCTGTACAGGTCTCACTGAATAGCAGCATGGCCTTCTGGTGTATCAGCCACTACTCTCATCTTCACATCATAAACAAACCTTCTGAGGGTGCATTCTATCCCTCTATCCAGGTCACTGATGAAGATGTTGAAAAAGACTGGATTTAGTACTGATCCCTAGGGAACACTATTAGCTGCAAGCCTCCAACCAGACACTGTGCTTCTGATCACAACTCTCTGAGATCTGCTAGTCAGTTCTCAACGATTCTCATTGTCCACTCATCATCTATTTTAAGCTTACCCACAAAGATGTTATGGGAAACAGTGTCAAATACTGTGCCTATGTTCCTGAAGCTACTTTCAGCTCTCTATAGAAGGCCTCACCAATTTCCTCCTCATGATTAGGCATCCTGTAGTAAATAACAATGGTGTCATCCATATTAGCTTTGTCCCTTAATTTTTACGCATAAGCTCTCCACTCATTTGTCATTCCTTCCTAGGGAGATACATTCCAGTTTTCTCTTACATAAAAGGCAACTCTAGCACCTCACCTTGCTGGTCTGTCTTTCCTAAAAAGTCGTAAGCTGTCCCACCATGTCTTTGTTATTGTAATGAGATCATGGTTATGCAACTGCACACAGATCTCTAATTCTTCCACTTTACTTCCCTCTCTGCGTATACAGGCAATTCAGGGAAGTAAAGGGAGCATAAGATGCAGTTTTTCTACAAGAAAATCCCCCTTATCTATATCTGCCCTTGAGGTGGCTGGCCTTCTGGCTCAGGTCATGTGAAGCAGTGAAGGAATATTTGCCACTGTTCTGGTTGATCTGGCTTACTCTCCAGTTGGTTGCAATAATGTGAGCATTGCGATTTAGGACCTTACCCCCAACTAGTTCAGCCTAAGTCTGTCTCACTAGGTCAGACAGTCTGTTGCTAAAATTTGCCCTCCCTTTTCTAGTCAGCTGGATTCCATTCCTCCCTAATAGGTTGTAATCTTCATAGCAATTTCTATTATCATGAAAACCAAAACCCCTGCAAAAACACTAGTCACATAGATAGGAAGCAATATCTATTATATATCTATTCCTGGATTTCCTCTTTCCTCCTACTGGCAAAATTGAAGAGAGGATAAGGGCACCAGTGTTTTTCACTTGCACTCCCAGGGATTTATAGTCTTTTTTGATTCTGTCCAAGTTCCAGCTTCCATTGTCATGCATGCTCACATGAAAGAACTATAGTGGATAGCAGTCCGGGCTCTTGACAAGGTGATCCTGTATCTTGGCTCTTGGGAGGCAGCAAGTCTCTTGAGACTCTGTCAGACTGGCAGAGAGGAGCCTTGGTGCCTTTTAACGGGGAGATGCCTACTACAAGAATATGGTGTTTCTTTTTATGATATCCACTGGAGGCTACTGATATGGTTTCTTCTTGTCAGTCATGGTCCTGGGTGTCATGGGTATCTATAGCTGTAAGAGTTTCATTTCTCTTTTTGGAAGTGAAGTTGGAGACTGGGGGCTGAATTAAAGCCTTTGTGGGTCACCATAGTAATTGCTAAACATATAGCTATTGAAGGTATATCAATATTTCTTCCAACTCAACATACTTAAAAACAATATGCATGGTATGTCAGTGAGCCCTAGCACATTTTGTATCATAATCACACTACTAATGCCAGCTCTGATGTTCAAATTAAGCATTTTGTGGCTAAATCCATGACTTGCTTTTTGTAAGAGTAACTAAATTTCAAAAAGACTGAAAAACCTAAGGAGCACAACAGGGAGAGAAAAAAAAACATACAATCTCTACACATTTGCATTTAAGCTTTCAATTTGGAATTTTGATTCTTCGGTTAGAAATTCACGTAGGTGAATTTGGTTAGATTTGGTTAGAAATTCACGTAGGAAGGAAAGCAAAAACTAATTTCCTCTTCAAAAATGCCTCTACAAAGACAGTGAAGCATAAGGGCATGCAGAGATCTTGTTCCTCATATTAGTTATTATTTAGAATATTAAAAGTAGTGAAAAAGGAAACTAGTATCTACCCCTCAATTCTAGCAATGTTGCCAACACAATCAGATGTCATAATTAAAAAAAAAAATAAAAAAGCACACACACAAACACAGTATTTTATTATTATTACAGATTAATAATTAATACTAGCATTGTAGTTTTTTGGTATTTTTTATGGCTTATGGTAAACTTTGTAGTATGCTCAGTATGGATTTAGTGTAACAATTAGTCTAGATTATAAGGAGTAATAATTTAGCAAAATCGACACCGTTTCTACCTCTGAACATTTCCTCTGACTGAGAAGATGAAGGTCAAACTGGACAGTGCCTTTTGCTCATGAAAACATACTGCTGCATTTGCCTGTTTCTAACTGCTTATATTATTGCTAATACTAATTGCAGTTAGAAACCAAGTACTTCCTAGCATCTTTCATAGATTTTTTTTGGTCTGTATCTTTCAAAAACTTGCAGTTTATAGCACTGGAGATCTTTAGGAAAGATGAAAGTACAGGAGAGAGTAAATATGTAATAGCATACTGTGGCTTGTTTCTCCCTGTTGGTCAAACATGGAATTAAAACAAGCAAAGGGAGCATATACAGTTGCTACCAAGACTGAATTGATGAAAGCATTTCATTACCAAGATACCTGCAGAATGTGGCATACTTCAGTAATTTTTCAAGATTTGCAGATCTAAGCAGAAGAAAACCACTTATACTGTTACAGTTTCCTTTTTCATCTAAATAAAAGTGAATTTGCTTGTTTATGGCTTTTCTAGAACCTACAGTTGCATGTATTCTTAAGGAAACAGACGATAAACAGTATTAAGTATTACAGTTAAGAACAGAGTGACTTATCTTCTGCCTTATAAAATATGAATGATATCATTCCTCCAGCTGCTCAGCATGAGAAAGGTCAGTTGGTGACATTCCTTGCCAAATGTGTCCAGTAAGCACAGATGAAGAGTGAAGCCTTCATCACAATCCTCTTCCCTCTGAGATTTTGGACTGTGTTTTGGATGAACACAGTATGGCCTAGACCTTCACATAATTTCAGAGGATATGTCTAGCCAGGAGGAAACTTAGCCAGACAGCAGCCACTCGATGGCATTGTTCCATGGAAAATTCACAGATAATTCACCAGAAAATTCACTGGAAGTAAATGCTGATTGGAGATGCAGTACTTCCAGCTTCTTGTCTTTGCTCACATTAATATGTGCCCATCATGTGCATGCATGGTGAGGGAGTAAATAATTATACCTAGGCCACCCATGCGACTATTGCTCGTGAATAAATTTTCTTGCTAGGGAAAGAAGCCAGACAGCAGCAACAGGAGCCCAGAACTCACTCATTTGGTCCTGAAATTTGCAGGAGATTCATTGCAGATCTTTATGTTAGAAATGAGTGTGGACATGATTTCTTGTTCTCAACTACATACAAGGATTTGTGGTAAGTCTCTAACCTATCAAAATGAAAGTGGTTAACTATATGGTAGCCAAATTTTTTTTTTTGAGAAAAAAAACTGTTTAAATTTCTGGATTAAAAACAAACAAACAAACAAAAAACAATACGGATTTTAAGCCAAACTCAAGTTAATTTCAGGAAAGTATTTTCCATTGATTCTAATGGTCTTCACAGTCCAGATTCTTATTTCTTCTTTTTTTAATGCAGTTGTATTCTCTATTCACAATCCTATCTTCTCAATAGCCAGCAATTATTAAGGTATACTTCTTGTGCGATTTCCATATTCAAGCTAAACACAGAGTAAAGGGTAAGGCAATAAGGAGAATTCAGTAACAAAGGACAAGTAACACAAGTGAAGATTATTGAAAATGTTTTGTAACTAAGTGCAAATGAATTGCATTGTCACTTTTCAATCAGAAAGTAGCAGGATAGGTAGCACAGGAAAAATGCACATTTATTCATCCTTTCTAACCAATTAATAATATTCTGATTAATTTCAGGCTAGCTTCATTGTTGAATAATAGACTGAACAAACAAGTACACAATAAATTTACTATAGAAGGAGTCAGTCAACTGAAACTGTCTTAGAGTTTGGTAAAATTCACACAGATCTTCACTAAGGACCTCGATTAGTCAATTGACATCTTCAAAACATTAATATAGATATGAATAGAAATCAAACGAGTTTTTTCTCTTTAGAAAATAATCAAAAAATATCTTATGTGGGAAGCTGACAGTCCAATAGAACATGCAAAACATACACAACATCCTGAAAAAAACACCGTGCATTTATATCCAGGTTCGTATTTATTTCCTGCATCAGAAAATACTGAGGCATTATACAACCACATCTATTTACACTGGGTAGTAACTTGCTCCACAAAGTTTCCTGTCAAAATTAATCTTGCATATAAGAAATGAATTCTGGAAGTAAACACATTGATTATCAGGTCTAATACTCCAGAATGACTATGACCTGTGCAATAAGTGTTTAATTTAGCAGGCTGAAGACCAGCTGCTAAACACTCTTTTACTCAATAGAAATTAGTTCTCACCACACCCCAACAAATTTACAAAAGGAAAACACAAGATAACAAGCCTCATATCTGATGCTCCTGAAATAACAGAAAACTTGTTAGGCACAACTCCACAATGGTTCTAGTTCTCATATTACAGAAAAAATAATAGTGACACTATAGAAATCCCTGCCATTTCTTTTGAAGGGGGGAAATGCTGTTTGACCTCAAATCTTATGGCAAATTTAACCCCAAAAAAGTAAGCAATGCTAAGATATTTTTCCGCATGATGAGCATGGAAGAGAATTAGGTGTCATGTAATGAGAGAAGCTATAACGGATACAAACCAAAATCAACATCAGTGATATTTGTAAAACATAAAATCACATTTATCTGTGAAAAGAGATCAATCATTTAACCTAAAATAAACTGTACTCTCAGAGGAAGTGCTGTTCTATTTTACAGGTACCATGTGCAGCACAGAAAACAAAAAGATAAAAAAAGAAAGAAAAAAGATCACCTCCTGCTGAAATAAATAGGAAATAAACAGGTAGGGGCTACATAGGCCTACATAGGCTCCATTCTGTGATCCCAGGATGGCCAGCAGTGAGAAGGAAGTGATTGCCAACGTGACTCCCATCTACAAGAAGGGTTATAAGGAGGATCTGAGGAACTACAGGCCTGTCAGCCTGACCTCAGTGCCAGGAAAGTTTATGGAACAAATCATCTTGAGTGAGGTCACGTGGCATGTATAGGACAACAGGGGGATCAGGCTCAGACAGCATGGGTTTATGAAAGGCAGGTCCTGCTTGACCAACCTCACCTCCTACTATGGCTGGATGACCAGCCTGGTGGATGAGGGAAAGGCTGTTGATGTAGTCTACCTAGACTTTAGTAAAGCCTTTGACACTATTTTCCACTGTATTCTAGAGAAGCTGGCAGTCTGTGTTCTCAGCAAGTATAGTCTTTGCTGGATAAAAGACTGGCTGGAGGGCAGAGTCCAGAAAGTTAATATATTAAACAATAAGTTTAATATATTGCACTTTCTTGTGCAACCTGGTGTAGGGAACCTGCTTTGGCAGGGGGGTTGGACTCGATGATCTCTGGAGGTCCCTTCCAACCCCTATCATTCTGTGATTCTGTGATTCGTTATCTTGATGAGTGGATTGAGTTCACCCTCAGTAAGCTTGCAGAATACACCAAGCTGGGAGGAAGTGTTGATCTGACTAAGGGTAGGAAGGCCCTACAGAGAGATCTGAACAGGCTGGGCCAGCAGGAAGAAGTTCAACAAGACCAAGTGTCAGGTCCTTCACTTTGGTCTCAACATGCCCAGCAACACTACAGGCCTGGGGAAGAGTGGCTGGAAGACTGTGCAGAGGAAAAGGACCTGGGGATATTGATCAGCGCTTGGCAGATCATAAGCCAGCAATGTGCCCAGGGAGCCAAGAAGGTTGAGGGCATCTTCTATCAGAAACTGTATTGCCAGCAGGAGCAGGGTAGTGATTGTCCCTCTGTGCTCAGCTCTGGTGAGGCCAGATCTTGAGTACTGCATTCACTTTCAGACCCCTTATGATACTGGGGCCCTGGAGTGTGTTCAGAAAAGTGCAACAAAGCTGGTGAGGGGACTGTAGCACAAGTCCTAAGTGGGTAGGGAACTGGGATTGTTTAGTCCAGAGAAGTGGAGGTTTATGGATGATCTTACAACAACTTACAACTCCTTACAACTACATGAAAGGAGGTTGTGGTGAGGTGGGGTCAGTCTCTTCTCCCATGTAGGTAGCAGTATCATGAGAGGTAGTGGTCTCAAATTACACCATTGGAGGTTTAGGTTGGATATTTGAAAAAAGAGTATTCAGGCACTGGAGCAGGTTGCCCAGGGAGGTGGTTCAGATAACATCTCTGGAGGTGTCCAAGAAAGATGTAGATATGGCACTAAGGAACACAGTTTAGAGTGAGAATATTGATGGTAGATGAATGCTTGATCTAGATGATCTTAGAGCTATTTTTCAGCCTTCATGATTCTGCAATTCAGTTCTGTTAACTCAGAAACCCGTAAGCCTATGCGTTCAGCTCACATGACAAGTTTAGTGGATTTCCAGGTAGCTAGGTTTCTAATAGGTGTCCTACTTTTTGCAGAACATTCTCCATTTTCACTCATATCTTTGAGCCAAAGATTTTGTGGGAAAAAAAAAAAAAAGTATAAAGAGTGATTCTTACATCATTCAACAGTTTTGTTTGTTTGTTTGTTTGTTTGTTTGTTTGTTTTTATACCAGCTGGGAGTAATCTTACTCCAAGCAATTGTTAGTCATAAGACACATCTTTTCACATAAGACACTGCTTTTCTAATTTCTCATAGTATATGAGAAAATTTACCTATGCAATACAGTTAAAATTTTTCTGACAAGATGAATTCTTTGGCAAGGTTGAAGCAGGAACAGATCTTAAAACAAAAACTTTAGAGCCATTGTTAAATATTCCTGGAAATTCTGTTTTATCCCTTCGGAACTAAGCAGTGTCATTCTCTAAAATTGATAAAAGAATCTTTTCATCTATGTAATCATATTTTAATATACTTTGGTATATTCATTGATCAGTTAGCTAAGAGAGGGCTGAGGTCTATTCAGTTGTTTTATCTCTTGCAAGAAAATTTCTGTCTATTGTGGCCTTTACACGGTTTCATAAACAGGAATTTTAAGACTCACTGTCGCTCAGAAAGCTTAGAAATACCTTTACTGATACAGACAGATGTTCAATATTGCATTCACTTCTTCAGGGAACGTTGTCAATTTTCATTACCACAGTGTTGAAAGACAACCTTCAACAGGCTTTTCCATTTCTGTCTAGAAACTTTCACATGGCAAGCCATTATATTTCAAGTAGTCTTTTTGTTGTTTTAGACTGGCAAATATCTTCCTGTCCCCCTCCAGTCTGATGTGCTGAGAAAACTTAAAAGTTGCTAAATTTAACTTAATTTCAACCCTATTCTGGAAGATTAAATTAAATTTTGGTACCACAGATATTTTGTCTGATTTAACCAAAAGTAGTAAAAACAATGTGTTATTCCGTAAATCATATAGGTGCTATAATACCCTCAAATCTCAGTCTCTGCTTTCAGGAATTTGGCTGGACTTCAGTTTCGACAAAAATCTTCCCCACGTCAGTAATTTTTAAGTGCCATGGATATGTCCAAGTGTTTATCAGAAGGCTGGTCTTTCACCAGGTTATAGTTGGAGACATTTAGTTCAGATTCTAGTAGCCTTTTGCTTATGCATTCAGAGTAGAGGCATGCTTTGCTTCAAATTGTTCTGAGAATGTAAAAAGCGTAAGAGCATAACAGAGGCAACCAACAGAGAGAACACTTTGCTCAGGCTCAGTAGTCTGGCTTTGAGGTCTTCTGGGCACAGGGTCCAGGAAAGCTCCTGTGAACCCTCTGATAAACTTGAGAATGCCTTCTACTTCACAATAAGGACAAAAAAAAAAAAAAAAAAAAAAGCAGCCAAAAGCCTAAGGGCCAGAAGAAGAGGTTCTGGCACCTTATATAAAGCTTGATCAACTACCCTTGCTATTGAGCTCATAGAAGCTGAAGCTACCCAGGATTTAGGAGGACCAAGTGTGCTTGTAGCTGGTGCTAGGGAACAGCCAGCTCAAGAGACAGGCATGGAACACAGCCATTTGTGCAGAATCTATCTATCTATCTATCTATCTATGCACACAAATAGCTGATTTATTTTATTTTATTTTATTTTATTTTATTTTATTATTTTATTTTATTTTATTTTATTTTATTTTATTTTATTTTATTTTACTGGGGGGGGATTGGTTTCGGAAACTGCTTTCCTAGGCTTCAAGTGAAATTTGATAACTATTCTTGTTTTTTCAAGTAAGTGCATGTGTAATAATGAACGAGTTTAAAGTCACAGACAAAAACAAAATAAGTTCCTCTAATAAAGCAGATTTCTTGGTCTTGATTCCATTCAACTAGCTTTGCATTCTCCTGTTGATTGATTGACTCTGCTTTGTACTTTCAAATCTTATTGGCCATTTACTGCTCCTTCCACTAGAGTTGCTAATTCTATTGCTGTGGGGTAAGGTAAGCTCCTTTCTCCCAGCAGTAATCTCTGTTACCGTTCCTATTACAACACCACAAGCCAATCTGTTCTCCACTTTTAAACATCCAAACTATCTAGCTAAATGCCATTAGTCTTTTTAAGATGGATAGACTTAATTATCCCTTCTGTACACTGGAACTCATTTAATTTTCAGAACAACACAAAAATAGGGTGTGGGAGAGTCTCACTTCAATAAACAGTAAGCAACAATGGGACTTCATACTGTCTGCATGTCCCATAATATTCCACATGATGTTTATGATTCTTTTGTCTCCCAGGTTTCAAAGGCAAAAAAAGGATCAGATAAACCTTTCCTTCATACTGTATGGACAGTTCTATCTGATATGCAGTGAGTAAATATACTATATGCTTGTGTTCACATTGTTTTTGTACCCCATTTTATAGAGAATCATTTCATTTAAAAACTGCTGCATTTTGAATATTAAGAATGGCACGCTAGACAGAAATATGCAGTGCTTCTTTACAAAGACTGGACCTTCTACCCTACTTCTACCCTATCTCCTGTTTAGTGTTAAAGCACTCCCAAAATTTGTCCTCCAGTTGCAAAAGCTAATTCTACCTTTTCTTTTATTTGTAGTTTAAACTTTCTGCTGTTTGGAAACCTTGTACCACAACCATCAGTATTTTGTTTCTAGAAAAACTCAGTCTTGTAGCCAGTAAGGTCATTGGGTCCTCTGGGATGAGCTCTGATAATGCTGTGTAAACCATTATCAGATTATAAATTCCCAGTGACACAAATGCTTCTCCTTCCTTAGTCCTTAGCTGTGCAATCTGTACAGCAGACAACATAATGATCTTTGGTATATTGTATATAGCATGCCATATACATATTACAAAGTGACAACATTGAATAAAAAGCTCAGAGTACTTACTTTGTCGTACCACGTCTCCCAACTGCATTATAGACATTTGTGTGTTTATTTTCTTCTAATAAGAGGTACAAAGAGGAAGAAATAAGTAATAACATTCCCTATATAGTTTATTTTTTAGATATATGACACCTGCACCTGACTGAGACTTCTCTCCAGCTCAAATATTTACAGAATCAAACTTAACCGCTTTTTATCTTTGTTGGCTCCTATCCACCAGCTTATCTTCAGAACTTTAAAAATTAATATTAAGCAAGATTTGTTTAAAAAATACCTTCCTGCTCTATCATAATGGTTTCTTCCCATTGGAAAAAAAAAAAAAAAAAAAAGTCTATAGAATTTTTATTTTTCATTTTCTTACAGTTCAAGGGGCTCAAAAATATTTTCTAAAGATGTGCATGCACAAAAGTCCTTTAGGGAATGATGTTCTCCACAGTTAAGTCCCTGTGCATGGAAGGATACTGTTAAATGCCTTCCAAGCCAGTTATCATTAAAGTGCTGTTCAAAACACACGCGCGCGGGGCTTTGTTCAGTGCACTGCAGTTACCACAGAGCTTCAACTGTCTCACTTTCATGCTGATCAGCAACACATAAATCCTCAGATTTCTCATAATACCCATCATATTCCAGACTCTAGAGTGCTGCCAGTAACTACAGTTTTAAAAAATAAAAATTGCCAAAATGTTTCCTGTCATCTTCATAAATGAGGACTTTTCCTATAAAATTACATTGGCCTTTGGCCAGAGATGGGTAATGATTATCACTGGAGCACTGAGAGGTTTGAATTTCATTCTTTCACAACATAGTCTGGCTAGAAATGAAGGGTATGTTACATGGTAACACTTGTTCTCATGACACACAGAACATGCTCCTAGACCTGAAGCATAAGCTGAAAAATCCTAAGTTAGTTTCTCTTTCACTCCTATATTTCATGTATATATAGTAATATGTTTTTAAATCCTAAATTTCTTCTGTAGCTTCTGTATCTTGTCACTGTCTTGAAAACCAGACTTGACATAGTAAGAGAAACATTTTTAAAAAATTGGTAAGGAAAAGTAGCCTCATTAAAACTTTGTAATAGCCACTAAACATCTGTACAGATTTGTAAACTTTCATCCATATATGTTACACAAGTGTATGAGAAATTATGCACTACTTTTGATGTGACTAGTATGTAACACACAGAATGCTTATAGTGAAATTTGTATCCATAGATTCGAGATTACACCAGAAGTCTGCAAGAGTTTGTAGGAGCCTTTATTTGAATTACATTTAAATAAAGGAGAGTCTTCCAAAAGAAATATTGTTTTCTTATCTACATTTTCCACCCTGCAACTGATGGGGAAACAAATAATTCTTTCGAATCTCAAAGATATTATTTAAAATTTAAATATATAGTTCATTCTAGGAAGTTAGTTGAGATCATATTTCCTTCATAAATAAGAAATCAGAATGTCAATGACATTATTATTATTATTATTATTATTATTATTATTATTATTATTATTATTATTATTATTATTATTATTATTACTACTACTACTACTACTACTACTATTTCCAGAGACAGAAGGTTTACTGTCCAATATAATTAGAAGAATTACATTGCTTACATTCCTGTAATATACCTCTAATATGTCTATGGTAATCCACAAGGAAAAGTATTGTCTTGAGAGCCTGGCCTATGAAGAAAAATAAATAAATAAATAAATAAATAAATAAATAAATAAATAAATAAATAAATAAATAAATAAATACTGCATAGTTGTTGGAGACACAAATTGGACATATCAAGTTTTAGGCATCTGGTTTTGCTACAGAAATTACAAAATCTGCAGAATAAATCTTTAAAGGTAGGAATCAACATTTTTCTAGTTATGAGGACATGGCATGTCTGTCTGTTTCTGCAAAAAGTGTTATTTTAAAAGACAGTGTGTCTCTGTTGCTACAGGAACACCAGAGAAAACAGAATGGGAACCTTTTCACTGCAGCATGACTTATAAGAGAATGGAGCACATTATTTCCATGACCAGAAGGAAGAACTTTTTTCCATGTGCTTCTCTCATTTTTCATCATGGTTGACATTTATGAGAGTTGTTGTAACTTCTGAACTACCTATTGGAATGAGTGGTAGAAGATTAGACTTTACCATTTTGTACTATGTAGACCTAGAAAGATGAAAATGCATGAGAAATTGGAATGATGTAGCTTGAAGACTGAGATGATTTTCCAGGTAACAATGTCAAACAGAACACATGCTCTCTGTATGTATTTCAGAGATTCTTCACATGGTGATATAAATTATATATCTTTCTTGTTATTCTGCTGTTTTGCAATTTCTAATGTTGGAATGGGAATAGGATGCAACCTGTGGTTGATGTTTCCAGCATGTTTACTGATACAGCTGCATGTTCCCAGCATGTTTAATGACACAGCTGTTCTCAAGAGTCCATTTGTTTAGGATTCCAAATAAGTTTTTGCCAGGCACAGTCAGTTTAGAGTCAGTGTCGTTACCTTAACAGCTTGCCCAGAATTAAAGTGGGAGAAAAATTTCGTTTTGGGATGATGTGTTACATGTTACAAACTGTCATGTGGTAAAGATAAAATACACATTTTGTAATTCTGTTCTTGTTTTAAAAAGAGAGCCCTAGACATATAGATTCCTTACTATCAGATAAAGGCATGTAAGATTACTTATTTCACTCATTAGCAGAATTATAGTAATTATGACATCCTTTCTAAATATATATGAAATTTAATCTGGATCTAATTAATTCATTTTGACGTAACTACAGTAAGTGGCAACACATGGTCAGGATGTAGAAAGCAGGAGCTTATTTTGGAATAATCAGTGTTTGAGGATACATTTATCAGAGTCTATTAACAGTAAGTATTACAACTGTAAGCATAAGCTACCTATCAGAACTCTTCTCTAGTCTGTTAAACCTCATTTAGGCATGCATGGAACTTGCATTTCATTTTGGGTATCCAGAACTGAATTGCTAACAGCCTCTGACTTAAACACAGTTTTTCTAAAGAAGGCAAAGAAAAAGTTTTGCCACCAGCCTACCCTTTGTATTTGGAAGACAACACTGAGGCAGATGTGTTTCCAGGGATTTTTTTAATCTGACCACTTGTGCCAGTTTTCTACTTGCCTGATGTCACTAGAGCAACTAAAAGCAGTTGGATGGATTACCAGGATCTGAAGCCCCTAAGTAACGAATCCTCCTTGCTCTATCAGAGCCAATTTTCTTGGACAATTTCCTTTGCTATTATTCCTTTCTTTCTTTTCAGTTTGCTTTAAGAGTGCCAAAGTTATGATCTCAGTACAATATAAGCCCTTCAGATGACAGTTTCAGGATTATGAAGAGTAGTTGAATGACTAGCAGTGGAGCCAAGTGTCTTGTCTGGTGCTAAATCAACATTTCAGGAATATTTTCTTTCCCCTGATGTTATGATTCAAACATTTCACATATGGCAGAATCTCCCTAAATCCTCCCTTCTGTTTAGTCAGCCTCCATACAGACCACTACTCCTACCCTATCAGTCAGACAGGAAAGAATTTTTTTTAAATCTACTGTCTTTGTTCCCTTCATGGTGATTCTATAGCTTCTTTCCAGTGCTGCAGTTGTCACATTTTAAATAAAGGAACTTGTTCATTACAGTAACATAAATCAGTAACAGGTTTGTTGACTTTAGCTGAAGTTATTTCTCAATCTCATAAGTGGGTGGAAAGAAAACCACAGTCATGTTACAGCACTCTAATAAAGGTACTTCAAGGTCTCCACAGAGATCAGGACACACAAACATTCAGTAAAAGGACAAACGGGAAAAAAATATCCATCTGCTTCACCTTTTGCTGCGGAGGATTTGGCACTGCACTAACTCATTGTGAAAGCCATGCTGGAAGGACAGTGTTTAGAAATTGTAAGCAAAAGACAGACTATTATAAGAGCCTGTTGTCTATCACAGTAGCTAGTAAATTGAATGAAAGTAAAATATATGACAGTGACTAGGTCACCCCAAAAGTAAAGCTGCCCATTTATTTCCATGGAAACTACAACAGATACAAAGAGCACAATAACTAGCAAATAGATAGAGGAAATTCTCAGCTACAAAACACCATTTTTCAACACAATGACCACCATTAGCTATGCACTTCTGCCAGCAATGAACAGGAGCTGCTCTCATAACATTCTGTGTCAGTGGAAGTGACCCACTGCTCACATCCATTGTTTGGTCTCCACAAACATTCAGAAAATAATAATAATAATAATAATAAATGTCAATGAGTGCCATATTTTCTTAATGGAGAAATTCAGTGACACACCTTTGCTTCATACATCAAACACCATTTTGTCCACCAACATCTGCATCTGACAATGCTGGCCAACATAATAAAATAGTAGGCATTACTTTTGGAACAAACTTTGTAGTATTAGCCAAGATTTAATGGAGTAAAAAAAGATGGAACAACCACAAAACAGGTGAAAAAACTTACATCAAGATATACTTGCTCTATATAGCAAGATACATAGCATAGATACAAATGACCAAATTACATCCTTGTCACTGTGTAGGCATGCATATTCATATGAGTAGCTGAATGACTACATGTTTTGATTAAAAGAAAATACTTTCAGCTGTGTTTAAGCTAAAGAAAACTGAATAGAAATCACAATATACTTGATGTGTTCTGAAGAAACAACTTTCTATTTTAGAAAACCTTCACAATTCTCCCCATCTCCAGTGCTTTTCTTCATATCTTACACATTATAATCATTCTTTAGTGAGAAACATGATGTTAAGTCATGATCCATATATTTTCTGTAATTCTTTTATGCAATTCTTACTTGGAGGAGACTGTCAAGTTCTTCAGTTGAGCACTCTTTTCACTGCTGGATGAGGAGGGACAGAAATATGAGGGGAAAGGACATCCATGTGCCTCCTTAATTTCTACAGCTACTAACAGAAAACATACACCACCTCTAAGGAGATTGCTCCTCCATTTTTGCATCAAAATGGCGGACACACTGAATAAAAATTCAAGTGGTAGAAAAATAATGCATTAGACTGCCTGTCTTACTGAGGTAATAGTGATAGGTTTCAAAGGAGATCTGTATGTGACTTCATTCTCAAATCTCTGAGGATCCAGCTGAAAAATCCGGAAGTTTGGAAATCTCAGTCCATGCCTTCATGTCAGAATCTGAAAGGCAGCTTCAATATACAGACTCACAAAAATGAGGTTTTCAGACTTGTACAACAGCTGCCTGTTGGCCTGCCTGCATGCTGCAGTCTGGATAAAGCAGCTACCAAATTGGGGAGCTCGTGAGTCAGCTGGCCCAGGGAGCTGGGCACCCAGAAATGTCTCTGGCCTGGATTAAGACATATGGCGGTCATAATCTGTGCATCTCTTTCCATTTTATTTAGTGGCAAACAGCTCTGAACCTAACAAAAGTTAAATTGATTTCATTTGATAGCTGTTGCAGTCCCAGACAGTGCATGCTGTCCATCTGCTGTTCTTTATACCAATCATGCATTTTTTCTTTTTCATCCTAGCTTGTCTACCCCCACACTGAATCTTTTTCCAAAAAAATACTTTGTCTTTAGAATCTGTTGCCTGTTATATCACACCACTTGTGTGTTGGTGTTCAGTTTTATTTCTGTTTTCTTAACACTTCAGCAAAAGCAAAATACTATATCATTCTACTAGATACTTTTCCTCCTACAGTAGTGTTCTGGTAATTTATAGATCAGCAAAAAAGCAACTCCCAAGGCATTTTATGGAGCTCATCTTCAGCTGAGGCAGTGTGGCTTAGCTCTGCATACTTCAGTGAAGAAATATCAATTTACATCAAGTGAGGATCTGTCCTTAATGTAGCTGCTCCATCTTTGAAGCGCTGCAGGAAGAACCAGAATGCTCACAGCCAAATCTGCTACACCAAATGCTGGGAAAGAATAAACAGCCTAATCGATCTATGGGAGACTGCAACTGTGCTGAAGGATCCCCTGATCTGGGGCTTTCCATGCTGCATTCTGTAAGTGGGGCTACTGAAAATCTGAAAACAGATGAGTCAGTTAAATCTGTTTTAGTTTTAGCATGAGCCCAGTGTGGCTGATATCAACAGCTGACTCTAAAAGCTATGTTAGTTCATAACAGAGGTGCTGTGTAATGATTCTCAGCCTTTTGTGCTACACAATTGAATGGATATTATTCTAAGATTTAATGGCTACATTTCCCTTACCTAACATAATGCTTGGAGCTCACAAGCCTTGTTGACAAGGGAGATGTACACTTTTCATGTCAGCTGAGCTAACAAAGACCAATACATAGATTTGTATTACCCTCCATTTCTTCTTTGACTTTTCAAATTAGCTAGCAATCTGAAAGTCTGATATGCTCTACTGGTGTGCTGCTCAGTGAGTGTAGAAGTCGTGATTGTCCTTCGAGTATTACAATTAATAGGCCTATCAGTTCATTGATTCATTTATTCAAAATGAACACATTCTTTCAGTCTTTTTTTTTTTTCTTTTTGGTTGCACATGGTTCATTTCAGACAAATTCCCCTCTGTTTTCAGCAATGTAAGCAAATTAACACCAGAGAGATTCAGAATCTATGAAAATGCATCCTCTGAGCATCTGTTAAGCAGACTTTTGTTATGCCATATAAATGAGGATCAGACCTAGGTCAAGTCAAGCACTGTGAAGGACATGCTAAACATATCAATTTGCAGCAATCACTAATCTTTGTTGACTACAATTTTAAGACAGAATATAATAATGTATTTGTTGACCCAACATGCAGAATTATTGATAGAATTAACATCTATAATGGCAAAAAGAGTTTGTCTCCCGATTTTTCTGTTGTTTAAATTTATTTCTCTCATTTGAAAATCCATAGAGGTTTTGATATTTTTAATTTTTGACAGAACAGAACTGTGTTAGCAACATTTGGAAAATACAGCAGGAGTATCCTAAGCACATCCGTTAGGAGACACAAGCCTGGAAACCTTTCAAAAAAACAGAAGTCCCTGTTTATCTACATTAGCCTTTGCTTTCTTGTCTCAGCAGGGATGAAGGGGATCAGAATAGATTAGCATGGTTAGATAGACTGACCGATCAACCAACCAACCAAACTATCTCTGGTCCCCTTCTGTTAGACAGTTGGCAGTCTGCTGTTTTCAGAAGTCTACTTCATGTACAGCAGTGAGCTGTTACACACAATGTGTTACAAAGACAACACCCATAACATCAGAAGAGAATGCAGAAATCTTGGCTTTACTAGCACTACTACTCTCAGAGCATATCCACGCAATGACTTTTTTTAACTGTTGCTTTTACTACGGAGTCAAATGACAGTGATAAATATGAGCCAATTCAATTTGTTACTTTATTTTAGGAATAACTGCCTGATTATTTTGTGGCACAGACAACTGTCCCCCAGGATCCTAGGCAATAGAAAAAAATACCTTTTTTTTCCTTCTAATGTTAAGGGGAATTTCCAATGTGGGGCAAAAACGAAGGGCTGTGTCAATGTGCAATGCCAGTAAAAGAGCAGGTAACAGAGTTGAGTCTCTCAAAGACAAGTCCTCAATCTAATTTCATTTAGTGCTTCATTAATGTTCTAAGAAAAAAGATCGTGGTAACTGAATGCCTTGATGATAAATGGAAAGGAAAAAAAATAAATAAATATCTAAAAGGAATCCTAAGTGTAATGTAGAATATCAGATAGAAGAAGTTGCTTAATCTTACAAAATCATTTAATGAAAGAACATAAAGTGACAAAAATCATCTACTATAACTTCAGATTTCACAACAGGAAAGCACATGGTGTGAGAGAATTATGGCTGTGTAGGCAGTCACAAGCCAAATGAGAAAGGGAAGGAACATCATCTGTCAGTACTAAGGCCCTCTGTAGAAAGAACTCCTGAAGCTTCATGCTGTGCACAACCTGGATGTCCAGTGTTGCGCAAGAACACTTCTGTGAACAAACAGAAGAGAAAACATGAACTGAAATGAAATTGTTTTGTAAATCTACACTGGAGAATGTATAGGTCTATTATGTATAAACACATCGGGAAGATGCAAAAATCGATACTTAATGCCAGTACTGGATCAAGGATTTAGGTATTATCAGAACTTCATAAAATGGTAGGAACATTACAATACAGGATCCAAATTCAGTATTGTGGCCTTTAAAATTATTAAGAACATTCAGGATTATGACCATTCACTACAGCTTTCTGCCTGAAAAATTAAGACATTCCAACTTAGTTGTAGTGCAAATAGTGCTGTTAATTAAAAATATATATATATTTATTAATATATGTATTCTATCCACAAGTCTGAAAACTATGTAAAAAACAAGTTTGAATTTAAAATACAGAAAGTCCTTTATTCCCCTTCAAGTTGAGGTTGAATTGTATTTTAATCAGTACTCCAGATTTCCCAATATTAATATAGCTTTCCTGTGTTTTTTTGAAATAAGCAGTCTAGATTGCTCACAATGCAGAATTTTATGAAATAAATAGTGGGACACTGTATACTGAAACAGGAAAGTAAAAGTGAGTTTTATTTAAGCTCACTTTATTTATTTATTTATTTATTTAAAATCAATGGACACTTCCAGAAATAAGTATATTTATTAACATCTTTACTCAGGCATCCTTAGTGACACAAACTTTGGGGTAGAACCTAAAATTGAATTGGATTCAATTTCCATATGAAAGTATTGCCTTAGATGCAACTGTTTGTTAAGAACGGCCTCGTTACAGAGAGGATGTTTCTTGTAATTAGTTATTTCATTTTATTTCTCAAAAGAAATTTTATAAATGTTATGTGGGCAATAATACTTTATTATACATTTCAGTTCCATTTTACTTGAATTATAAAACCACAAGTGCCAGTTTTTCATTTCAGAACTGAAGTAAGTTCATTCTAAATCATTCAATTCAGCATTTTGAAAGGCATTATCTTCAATTACCAGAATTGTTTTTTGACAGGATATTTTTTTCTATGGCGACCCACAGCTTTAAATACTTCATCAGACACTGCAGAGTCCAGCCAAATGAACATCATTTTTACAAAAAGCAAATATCTATTGCAATGAAAAGAATATATAGATCTGCTAGTAATTTCCGCAACTAGAAAAAGAAGCTGTCTGAAGGTGCTGTAACTAATAAGTCACCAAATCAGCACTTCTTTTAAGGCAGCTTTGGAGAGAGACCCAAATAAATCAGATTTGTCATAAGTCTAAATACCATTTGAAATGTCAGCTGGGATTTTGAACTCAGTGTACCACAGCAATGTGTTTGTAAGCCTTGACTGCACTTCACAAGAAGCTTGTTGTTTTCAGAGATCAAGAAGCCATTTTCCACGGAGGAATTTTTTTTTTTTCCCACCATCTTTATTCTATCTGTTTACATCAGATAAAGATGCTCAATCTGTTCAATCTGAATGTACTTTATTCTTAACGAACATGCTGCTGACTATGTAAAAGTTGTTCTGTCAGAAGCTGCTCTAAAGACTATTGACTTTTTTTCCCCATTCTGTTTTAAAAAAGCATGGTTAACAGCACAGGGCAGTCAAACTGTACTAACAGGCAGCTCATTTACCTCCTGTGTTTTAAAAATACCCCTTTGTCTTAGAAAAGCTCTTTATTCTTCAAAAGTTATCTGCCTCTGAAATGTAAACAATTGTTCATTGAAAGGAAAGGAATAAAGAGATAAGGAATCTCACAGCAGCTTCTTTATGACATTTTGTTTTTCAATCATGAAAAACAAAATCCTTAATCCAAATGAGAGTAAGGCTCATTAGAAGAACCATCAGCAGAAATTCAGAGTACAGAAACATGTTGGACTGGATTGGTCCAGAACACTGCAGCTGTGTGTTACCTGATTTACCTGTGCCATGATTCCTCTGTAATCACTCACACACAGTACAACCTATCTGTACCATTATCTAATCCTTATCTAATTCACATCCAATCCTTAGATTTGTGGGGTGACTTCACTAAGTTTCAGATAAAGTTCAGGGATTAATGTTGATTAAGCTACACTGACTGCACATAATTCTCTATCCATTATATGAAGGTGGAATAGGAGGAAGAGAAAATAAAGTTTTGACTTAGTTTTCTGGTGTGAAAATTCTCCTCAGTGTTAGTTTTTCTTTATGCCAGATTTAGATTTTCTTTATATCACTTCCTCAGCAGGAAGAAACCACAGTTCAATGGAGAAATCTAAATGTGGAGCACTATCATAAGCTGCACTTTATTTCTGTTCTGATGATCAGAAGAGTTTAGAATATTAGGTTGACCCAAACTAACACTAATCGAAAAATTGAAAAATTGAACTGGTACTCAAGTGTCAATGTTTTTATTAGAATCACTATGGATTTTTAAAAAATTTTTTAATTTTTTAATTCTTTGGAAAACTGTTTATAAAGCCTTGTAAACAATCTAGTCTATGTAAGAGAGAAGCCCACTACCTACAGTAATTAATTTACCCTCACAAACTCCCAAATCATTCCCAAAGAGGCAAAGGTGAGCATCACTGAAATTAAATAAGATAATTATTTTTCCATGAAAAAATGTTACTGCTGCCCAGGAATAACTGTTGCAGCCTATTTGCCATCCACTCAAGTAACCATTTTTCAAATAACATTTTGAGATACAGTTTCATGATAATACAAACTTAGAAATTCTTTTTTTAAAAGACAGCTTTACCCTTAGTAGAAAAATAAAGCAAAGAAAGAATTCTCATCTCCTTTTCTCTGTCTTATAAAAAAGGTAATATAGGAGGAGTTTATTCTCTGATACTCTTAGAAAACAAAGCTATTATTCATTAACCAGTGTGATATTGTGACAGAAGAAATTGTTCCGTGTCCAAGGAATCTCTGTTCTGGACTAAAACTCCATTGTGTGCTGTGCAAACATTGAGCAAGGAGAATGAGAGATCCATGTGGTGGAAAAGGGACGCAGCAGGGCAGATGTAATGTCAAAAGGCTCTGTACTGCCAAACCAGACCCCACATAATTACAGGACCCATAATGAATAATTCAAGATTATTTAAATCTATCTAACTCTCCAGGCATTTAACAGAAAGAATTCCTGCAGAAAGTAAGAAGCATGTAACAGTAGGAATTGAAAAGAATCATTTATAAAGCACAGTCTTCCTCATAGTGTTTTGTTCCATATTCCTCTTGTCAATTAGTAAACATTCTATCTTTTTATTAGTTATGATAGTTACAGTAATGCATCCATTGCATATGATTTTTTTTTTATGTCTCTATCTATACACAAGAATCAAAAAGCATTATATCTAACAGAGTACAACAGATTGTGCATATATAGGTACATGCCAAGAATAAGATACCCACATTTCATTGCTAATACCACTTCATTCAACCATGAAAGAGAGGCCAAATCAACAATTACAGACC
The DNA here is from genome assembly GCA_035772895.1 of Perdix hodgsoniae. Classification (NCBI taxonomy): domain Eukaryota; kingdom Metazoa; phylum Chordata; class Aves; order Galliformes; family Phasianidae; genus Perdix; species Perdix hodgsoniae. The sequence goes on from JAPSGF010000002.1 coordinate 23,378,870, forward strand.
CAAAAAAGCAGAAATTCTTTGGAAGTTATTCCTAAGTTTTAGGAAGGTAATTCTCATCTCTTCACTTAACTGCAGTTATCCAGTGTGGGGCAAATGGTCTTGCAACTTTAATGCTCATATGGCCATGTAATATTTTCTTCAAAGCCACTAGGAATCTAGGCTTAGTTTTCAAAAGATCAACTAAGTAACTATGACCTTATTTTCCCATGCCAGGGTTCACTGAGGCTGAACTTTTAGAGGAAGCTGGAGAAATTGAGGCAGCCAAGATTAGCTTCCATCATAAATCAAGTTATTCTTATCATTCATTGGAAACTAGCATAGTACTACTGATATTTAGGGAGCTACATATGACTTATGTCTGGGGAAAGGCCAGAGTTAAGTCAGTAGAATCTTAGGAACATTTTTCACAGACTTGGTATCACGCTGTAAGAATAAAAGCATCTTTTTATATAAATAACATCTTATATTGATTTTATTTTTTTAATAGTGAGTCAGTAGGACAGGAAAAATATCTTTCTCATGGATGGCTTGGTGTAAACTACCTAATAGTTTGATCTTCTTACAGCATTTCTACTGAGAGTATAAATCACCTGGCTTAATGAGCAATATTTCAAAGGCTGTTTTTCAGCTTGGAATATCAGGTTACTCTTTATTTCCACTAAGATGCATTCTCTGCAATCTATACAAATTTTATTTCTCCTTCTCTTTGATTTCAAAAAGGATGTCTTAAGAAACAGAAAGGACTGAATTATGTTACACTTCCAACCTTAACTATCTCTGAAAATGTTCTAAAACTTGAGTAGGAATTCACTTTTGCAGATGTATACCACTGTTTTCTAAAAAGAGTGAACATACTGAGGTTACCTCAGAAACATCATAACCTTTCCTGTATCCACAAAGGCAGCATTACACAGCTACAAGACAAAATGCTCTCTGCTCCATATTCAAACAGTTATTCTTTTAAGACAGCTAACTGAACTTTATGAAAGCTTACTCAGTACTCTTTGACAATAAGTACATTCTCTCACAAGTTTTTTTAAAGCTTTACAAGGGAAGTTGGTAATCAATCACTGTGAAGTATCTTTTGCATCATTAAATCCCATTCCCAGCAGCTGCTGGGGAAACAAGTCAGATATTATCACCGTAACAAAACTTTTTCGGTGCCACTTTAATTCTGTTTTTGCATCCATCTTCTGTTGAAAAGTTGACAGAACATCACTGTTCTTTGCCTCCCCTAAACCCAGTGAGTAGCCAGTTCATTTTCACCTGAACTTGTGTGAACTGATGAGATTATGAAGAGCCAGAAGAGCTTCCATTTAGCTTTCAGCCTCTACCAAATGTCCTAAAGTATTCACATACTTTCAGCTCTTTATTTCTGAGCAAACACAGTGCTCTTAGTCAGATTCAGTACATACACAATTCATTTATTTGGAAGCCTTCCTCTCTCATCTCATGACTAACAGGTGTTTGGTTTTTTTTACTTCTGTCAGTTCTTTTTTTTTCTCACTGACACAGCATTTTTTGTCATAGTCTTATTTTCATGTTTTTCCTGGTCCTGTACATTGAAAATATTTATGTCAACCATCTCTTCCCACTTCTGTCCTTCTCATAGTAACAAGGCCATACTTCTCTGTGTACCACTTGCTAGAATTGAAACAGATATATCTGCTTCTAATTCCTAAGATATTTCTTTGATTTCACTTATTTGAGTGAAAACTAGTGTGTTACGTGACTGTCCAAGCGTGCTTAACATTTCATTGATAAATCTCTGTGTATGTGTATGTGTGTGTGTGTCTGTATATATAACTCCTGGTATTAAGAAAGGAAATAGTTGTTAAATATATAAGTACAAGTGCAGACATAAAGAATGAAACAGTGTTTGGATAGATACAAGCAAGGAACAGATGCAAAGGGAGAAGAAATGGAGCTGCTGGTTGAGCAGTGAAAGAGCTGGAGGTTGTGCTGCACACTAGATCTTATACATTGTCAGATAAAAATCAAGAAAACTCTTGAGATATTAACCTATAATTCCACCTCACCAGGGTTTTGTTGGCATATAAAACATTGTGGTAGTGTATGTCACTTGACCTTGTAGTGAGATTACAGATCCATAATTCAGAGTAACCTGTTGTTTCCCATTATCAGAACTTCAGAAATAAAATTGTTGGCCAATGTTGATTTTGGAGAAAAAAAAAAAGTTTTCATTTCACTAATTAATATAGGCAGTACCATAGTCTTCATATAATTATTCTTTTTCAATGTAAAATATACTGGTCATATGAAAACCATACACGAAATAGATCTATATGAAAAGGATAGGGAGCATGTTGTATTGTTTCAGTGCCCTTATAATTTGGGATACAATATTAATCTGCAGATTCTCTTGTAACAGTAGAATCCTGATTTTTCATTATTAAAAGAACAGTAAGAAAGCAAAATCAGTATTTGCTTGCTTTGAAATGATACATGAATGTGGGAATCAAATGTTGTTTCTGCATTTAGAATAAGATAAGAATACTTTATTTTTAGGTCTCAGTATACAATTGAAGCAATTTGTAGCTATTAAAAATCAGGTAATTGTCATGGGTTCAAAGACTGCAGCTCCTGTCTGTCCAGCCGTCTGAAATAAAACTACTGATTTTTGGTGCTGGACAAACAGGGCCTGAATAATAAAGGATCCAAAAAGGAGAAGTTAAAATAATTGATAATATACCTGTACAAGCTAGTAACAATGTATGTTTAGATATATATATATATATATTGTTTTGCTGTATACATAGTAAAGTATACAAGTTGTGACATATTTGAGGACATGCTTGAAGAGATATCAGGAAGGACTGGAATTACTGCCTCTCCCCCCCCCGGGGCTCTTCGTTTAAAGTGTCCCTCGGACAGAATGGAAGAAGCCTTGAAGGGAATCAACATATCAATACGATAAAAGTACCGAGACATCTTGGAAACAAAAACAGCAGGATGGCGACCGACTGGCACGAGATAACACATGAATTAACAAGTGTCAGAATGTAATTAGCAAATACAAACCGCGGGTAAATTTGTAACCTGGAATACCCAACCAAAGGGGAAACAGGGAAGGGAAACGCATGGGAAAAAGGTATAAAAACTGTAACATCATGTCCTTTGGTGCGCTTCTGCTAGCAGGGCGCCCGCCATTGCAATCGCGAATAAAAACGGCTTTTATCAGAGATACCGTCTGACCAAAATTATTGAGGTATTTCCAACAATGAAGGAATCCAAAATAGCACAAAGAGCAGTACTGAATAAGCACTTTGGAATTCTGTAGCATTACAAATAGCATAACCAAAGACAATACATGAACATTTTTTGCAACAGCTAAGCCACATACCATAGCTAAGCTTTGTACCACAGCTATGCTTTAATATATATATATATATACACACACACATATATATATATATGTAAAAGTATGTAAATAATATATAGCTGCAAAGGGCTAAAGAGAAATATGTAGTGTAAGTATAAAAAAGAGTACAGCAAAATGTGGAAACTGTGAAGTCTGCAAAGTAAGATTAAGATATAGAACAAGCATAAAAGATGTATGGTGGATACTGAACATGACCTGCTTCTTTTGTCTTTTGAGGAGAGAGTGAGGAGCACAAAATTTCAAAGATCATCAAGGCATAACAGTGAAAAACAAGGTTGGCCACTTCAGCTTCAGCTTCTGTTGTCCAAGACTACTGGAGCCTTATCTACAGTCCCGGCAACTGAGAACTTTGAGGACCACAGCCTTCAGCACTAATGACACTGACCTACTCAGTGCAGTTCTATGCCACAGCTAATGTGGGATACGATCGTTAAGGACCATCTGTTTGAACACTTAGTGATAGTGATTGATAATGAGTCAGAGTGAACCATTAGCACAAAGTGTATTGCTAATGAATGTCAGATCAGCGCGGGTGCTCTGAAGTTTGAAACATGCCTGAATTATCCATCTTCAGCATGTTCCCCCTGCAGCCATCTCCAGCTCTCTGATAATGAAATAGATGTACACAAGTAGTCGCAGTGCCTTTCTGACAATCTTAGATGAATTGCTTTGTCCAAACTTTTAAAACAGAAGTCTCCCACCACTCACTCATTCTTCAGGTTTCATGCGCATGGCTTTTCATTATTTTACTGCTAGAGAGACACAGACACATCAAACAGCTATCTTCAGTTTCTGTTATATTTTTCTCCCTCATCTTTGGGATGTCACTCAAAAACACTATTTTCATTCACCTGTTTTGTGTTTAGTTAAGTAAATATATAAATGGATATCTTTTCTATCTTCTAATAGCACACTAGTAGAAAAGTGTTGAAGTCAACTGGTGCAGGAGGGAATGTATTAGTAAAATGTAATAACACTGTCATTATGTATACATAATGACAACAACAATTTCCATGTTTTGTTTTACAGTCTCATGCCCGATGCTAATGTCACAGTGAAAAAAGGAAAAAAGAAGACTCTCCAGTAAAACCTCGTTCCAGAGATATCTAAACATATAAGCCAAATTCCTAAGGCATTACCAATGTAAATCTACTAAAAATGTTAATCCACAATTTAAAATCCTCCCTCTTAACCTTTAGATCATAAGAAAAACACATTACAAATAGAGATGATATCTTCCCAGAGCACTGCAAAAACAGTTTCAAGAATTTATAGACAGAAGTAGTGAGTAAAAAAATAAGAACAAATCCAAGCCCAGATATGTAGTTTATTGAAAGGATGTTACCTGAAGCTTTAAACTAGGTTATGACAGTTGTATAAAAGGATTGATGCAAAATCACCACTTTCAGAAACATTCCAAGGTGGTCTGTTTTCCAGCAAAGTCCCACTGAGGTTCAGGAGCTTATTTTGCTCATTAATATAACTGCCAATAAAAATATTAAAATCTGTGATGTTCCATGGTTGAAGAAAATAATAAATTCAGGTGGGTTGCTTGTTTTTTTGCTGTTGTTTTTTGTTCTTTTTTTAAACTAGCTTCCTCACCTTATTGTTCAAGGGATGGAGTGTTCACTTCAAAAAGTATCAGCAGACTGGTAATTGTGTGCGATCCAAAACAATCACAGAAACAAATCATACAATGTACTCTGATGTTTCTCTACTGACAAAGATGACAGAGGATTTATTTGCTGGTTTTCTGTTTGTAATCACCAGCAGAAAACCACCCTGTGTCGAAAGGCAGTGCTTATTCTTATCTGAGTATTTACTCTTGAGGGAGAGCCAGCCCTTTGTGGGAACTTATGACTTATCTCTGAAGACAAAATTGTAGTCTTCAAGGACATGCAGTAGAGCAAAAGAAACAGTTTACGCAACTTTTTGTATTTTTAAGAGCGAGTCTCTCAGAAAGCCTTTCTGAAGGGGAAGGTGAAGTAACAAGAATGTATTCAGGGCCTAGCTCCAGCAGTCTTCTTGCCTTCTAAGGCTTTCTTAGAATTACAACGTTTTATTTTTCTTTTCAAAAACAAATATTTATGTGACATATGTGAAGCTTAGATTGGTTTACTGTCCTTTTTTCCAGCAGTTTTACTAGAAAGTATTCTCATGTGTGAAAGGAGAGAACCATGACTTAAGGTGATTAACAGATTTAAAGAGCTTATTAATTACACAAAAAGAGTACTCACTAAATGTGAATTTTCTCTCAAGTGAAAATCACATGTAAAATGAGGAACTTGACTTTTTAAAATTCTGTCTTCATATAATTTATAAGTTATAATTTATGATGATTGCTTGAGGCAGCCCCTTAATCCTGATGTAGGCAAAATTCCCATCGATTTCACTGGATTTTTTTGAACAAAGCCATGAATACGTTAATTTTGGGGTAGAATATTGTCATGGGGTTTTTTTTGTTGTTTGTTTGTTTGTTTTCAGTATTCCACATCATAACATCATGTAGTGCACTGGGAATTAAAGTGTTAATGCTCCAATTCTGTGCACCTGTCCATGTACATCATGGAAGTCATGGGATCTGGCATTTCTGGGTAGGGCAGTCTCTCACTGCCTTGCAATGGGTGATGGAGGGTGCTTTCCTATCCATTCCAAGCTTTTCAGGTTTGACTTGGTCTCTGGAGCTCTCATTCTCTTTCCTATTTTATTTGATTTATTATCACAGAGCAGAGGAGGGCCTATTGCGTCACATCCCGAATCCCCGCAGATTCGCCTAATTACAACAGCTTATGATTCCTGACCATATTATCAAATATTTTTTTCAATGTCATTGCTAGAAATAACTAGCTTCAGGAGCCTCCTGGTTCATCTAAATGCTCAAGTATGCATTTAAGTACATATAATATGCTTGAAATCAGCTAGTACTTCTCAATTAAGCATGAGCTTAAGAATCCTGCTCAATTGAAGTGTATACACCTTAAGCAATGCTGACATAACTACAGTTTCACAAGCAGAAGCTTTGTGATTTACTTGTTATAAGTTTTTTAATTTTTTAAGGCTCTTAGCTGAGACAAAATTGCTGAGTTAGCAAAAATTGCAACACTGATTATACTGCCTTTTTTTACTGTATATTTTTTCACATTCATTATGCTTGATTTGAATAAATTGTGCAGTTAACATTGCATTTCTGATTATTTCCATGACTTGGTTCCAAAAGTAGTACAGCTTCTTTTCACTTTGTACCATCTATCTGCACACTAGTGACAAAAACAGGGAAGAAAAGACTAAAATTCATAAAGTGAACTGCTTTCACTCCAAACAAGGAAGGCTGCCAGCGAAGTTTAAAAGTAAGTAATGAGGAGAGGTGTATGATATGGCACTTCTATGGAAGGTGATGCAAAATTGTTTTTCCCTAAACTAAGATGGGTCAGAGATTGGTGATAAACAAGAAATGAAAAACAGTGACACTTGAGAACCAGGCAAAGAATCAGCAAAGAGGTAAATACCCTCCTGTACAAATGTCAAAAAGCTAAAAATAAAATGCATCAAAAATAAAATGCTAAAAATAAACAGTGATTACTTCATTAATCTCTGTGCACTCATGGCAAATTTTACACATACATACATTGTCGGGGAAACTGAGCAGACGTAAAAAATGTATAGGTCAATGACTATCCAAGGAAACACGCACCCTTCTTTTAGTACGTCATGAAGAAAAGTCAATTTGAGAATGTATGAAGTGGAATTTTTTGGTGCACGATAACTGGGAGATGTCAAATGAACCTCCAGCCCTAAAATAGGTTTTATGGGAAGTGTGGAGGAACGTAAGGAGAGCAGGCCTGTAAGGCTGCCAAGCAGATGCAGCAAATATGTAGAGGCTATATTATATAAATCTATAAAATTGCCCCACTCTTACTTTTTCCCTGGCAACTGTTCACGGCTGCTATTAGACACTGCTTATTGGGATGAACAGATCATTGGTCTGCACCAGTGCAGCTGTTCTCACATAGAAACAAATTAGCACATTCTAAGCTGCATGGGTATGGATAGCAATGTTGTGCAGCCAGTGCTGCTATGGGGTCCTACACTTTTTCAACAGGAAGGAAGAGCAGGGCTGGTAAAGAGCAGAATAAAGATGGGTTTGGACTGGACAATGAAACAGTGCCCCTCACTGAGGGCATATGACAAAACTCCGCATAAATCCTTGTGTATACTTCACTAGACAAGCAAAAAGTATTTTAGTTCTAATGAGTAGAAGCAGCTTTTGAAAACTATTTTTTATTTATAAATTGCTGTTAATAATGTTTGTTGGTTATTAACTTAGCAACCACTTCGTCCATAATAGATATTTGACAAGTCGCAATAATTATTGTCCCTACAGTGAACAGAGAAAACATCAACAGATACTTTCCCTTGTGCAAATAGAAAGAAATGCCAGAGACATTAGAAAATAATAAACATTTTAAACAGTGATAAGGTATTTTTTCTCAAAGGTATTTTAATTAATCATTGACTGCAGTTATAACTGTGCCCACTGCATGGAAAAGTAAGTATCCCGATTTTTTTTTTTCCAGTATGTAAAATTCACTTCAGCTGTGATTTATGGTATATCCTTAGAGTTCAGTATCTCTCTACTAACCCTTTTCCATCAGGGGGGTTGATTAATTCCATGTCCAAATGAGTGCAAAATATTATTTATTATCAGTATTATAACTCAAGTAAGTTTAAATTGGCAATTTTAACCAAAACCCATTCATATCTTCTTGCCTTCTTTTTTATATTTTGTTTTCTGTATCACCAGACTGAAGTTGCAATAGCAGACTGGGCTTACACACTTGGCTGCTTCCTTTCTCCCCAAGCTCAGCAGCAGCTGATTTACTCAGTTGTTTAAACAGACTGGCAGGCTCAGATACCACTGGTGTTCAACAGTCAGCCTCACCTGTTCAGCCTTTGGCTGCCAAATTCAAAGATTTTTTTCTTGTCTTCTTTTTTAAGTAACACAATGGTGGAATATTGAGCTTGTATGTAGCACCACACTAAACAACAATGTATATGCTGGAGAACAGGAGTTGCATTGATAACAAACTAGAGAAATGAATGTTGAAAACACAGACTTTAATTCAGATAGGATCGCTTAAAGATATAATTGGGAAGAAACTCTCATCTGAGGGGACAAGCAATAAGGCAGTAGTATAGTGAGACACAAGTTGAAGAGCAATGGCAGTCTATGGCATAGGACAAGCACCATAGCTGGCTGCATGAATGTAAACAACTGCAAGAAACTTCAAATAATTATAGCAGCAACCAGAACTAGCAAAGACTACATTTAAACAATGTGCCTTGCCTTTGCATGAGTACAAGAAATATATATGTGAACTAAAGGTCTAGAGAAAAGTAAATAAAATATGCAAAGAACTGATGAATGTGAACCTGCAGGGAAGAGCTCAAAGCACTGGCATTTGGTCCAAGTAAGTATGAGAGGAAGCCTGCGAAGGAGTAGTGCAAAAGAAAAAAAAGGAAAAGAAAAAAAAGAAAAAAAAAGGGAAAAGATTGCCTTTGATATTTGTGTCAGAATGTGGTGTGAAGATAAGTTGCAGAAAGAAAATACAAGTACATCTTCAGTTGTACACAAGTTTTCTATAGACAAGGACAGTTAACCTATACAATACCTGATTTCAGAAGGATTCAAAACCTCCATTGTCATGTATTTTAAATAAGCTGTTGGGCAATCATCTACCAGGTGTGATCTTGATCCTATTTTGAGGCAGACAAAAAACTAGATGATTTCTCAATATTCCTTTATTTCTCTACTGCATAAGTTACTGGTTAAATTGCAAGTTAATAAGTTACTGGTTAATTTGCAAGTCTCTATGTAACTTTTTATTATTTTTTTTTTAATACTTTTAGATCTTTTGATCTAAAAAAAACCAGATAATGTAGCTTGGTGATCTTGTAATCCTTGACCTTGTGATGAAGTGAGACATTACACACAATCTAGAATTACTGGCTTATTTCTAATTATACTCTAAACTCTCCTCTAAAATCATTTTAGCAATAAGCAATTGCAAAAGTTCAGCAAAATAATTTTTTAACTTCAGTGATTCTTCATATGAATGATAATCAACTTTAAACTACATATTCCTTTTCACAAGAGTCCTCAGTTGCTTGCCTTAGCCAGAATTACAGTTTCTCTGCATAGCTCATGTAGTGAGACAAGTACTTAGATACACCTCTACTTGTTTACGTATTTACAGCGTCTTTTCTCCTTAGCTGTTTCACATTGCTATGGGGACATCCCACTGAAATGGAAAGAGCTCTGAGCAGAGAAGGCAAATGACAGTGAAAATACAGTTTAATATATGTTATAGGAAAGGGGCAGAAAAAACAACATTGGCACAGACAAGAAGGAAAAGCAAAGCTGGATTGTTGACATCCACAGTACAGGCACACTCTCATTTGAAAGATATCATTCAGAAGAATTACTTATCTCTAAATGGATTCATTGAATATATTGCTCCCTGAACCATGATTATGCACAGTGCAAATATATCCCATTTGAGTTCTCCTAAATCACTAACGCATGATAGTAGGAAAGCAAACCACATTTTCTAAATGTCAGAAAAGTTTAATAAAGCCCGAAGAAGGATATGAAAGTGTCGCTCTTTTACTTTGAGCCATAATTTGTAGTTATCAATGATGATATTCATTACTGAAACAGTGCAGTGATTGAAGTACCTAAGTCAAACTGTGCGCATTAACTACAAAAAATAAATGCAATCATAATTCCATAGGCAGACTCCCTATGCTAGATCCTTAATAAATGTAAATTATCAGCTGAGGATCTGGTCCAGCCTTGCTGTATCTTTCTCCTATTTTAAAAGAAAATGCCATTAGTCGTACATAAGAGATACCAATACTTTTTTTTTTTTTTTCAATTAAACACAGCATGAATTTTGTATTTTTATGGGACTGCCTGAAAGGAACTCAGAGATCAACCTAGTCAAAGATTCCAGACTTCTCATAAAGGAACTAAAGATGGAAAGAGTCATTATGAGCACAAGATTGGTACTAACCACGATACCAATGACTGCTAACATTCACATAAATAAATGGAACCTATCGGTAGCACACATGAAAAGCAAAAGAGATGCTTGGCAAATATAAATGCTAATGAAAAGCTTACATCTAAATAATGCCTGATGAGCTGATGAATTCAAATTATTTCTCATAATCTTCTAGTAATTTTCATTTAATAACTTTTTTGGCACAAGCTTTATAAAAGTCAAAACTGTTCTCCCTATTCCAGAGAGGTCAAGGTTAAGTAACGTCCAGTTCTGATGTCTGGCCACCTGATAGACTCTAAGTAATCATGTGAAGAAACAATAGTCTTCTTGCACTATGAAGCAGCATACTTCCTACTTCACTGACCTGTTAATTTATCCAGTCTGAGTTCCTGCAAATGTAGCTTGTCAAAAGAGTAACTGGGCTCACAGTCCATCAATCAATCAATTGGGATGCAGTGTGATGCTTACTTGGAACTTTAGCACAGAAGATTTTGTGAAGAAGCTGTAGGTCCCTGAAATACTTAGGGATGCAAATAAATTCATTGTGATGTTGCTATGAATAGCTTAAAGGGACCCTGTCAAGGCTGTTTAGCTAAGAAAAATTGTTAGGCACAAAATTTAAAATAAATAAAACCCACACATGACTTACAGTACAACCCAATAAAAACAAACCTGAGCCAGCTATTGTTTGGTGCTTGCTGCTGCCTTTTTTTAATTAGGGCATTTTTTTGGTATGTTTAATAGTTAAATAGTAGATGTTGAAAACGATATCAAATGTAAGTACATCACTGAAAAAAAAAAAAGCAGAGTTCAATCAGAAGATATACTGGGTATAAACTGATGAAATCTGTGAGTTTAAGACTTAGTAACCATTCTCTTAAAGCTGTTTTTCTTCTGCCCTGAATCACAGGGTTAAAATTTATGCAATGTTTCAGTACCGAGAGGTTTAATAAATCAAAGAGGACATTTTTAACCTCTTTAACAAATTCTAAAAATGATGTAGAAGACTATCTCAGTGAAAGCATATATTTTTCTAACAAAAGGCAAATATGTATTTCTGGTAACATATGCAGCAATAGATCTTGCTTTTTAAGAAAGTGCAAGAGTAATATTAAGTAGCAGAAACTAAAGTGATTTATCTAAATTTATTTTGAGAATGCTACAATGGATTTATTTTGTTTTCTTTTAGAGAAAACATAATCCATGAAATGCATTCCAACCTCTTCTCTTTTTTGGACATCTTTTAAGTAAATTTTTTCATCACAAGCAACCAACCTTATGAAAAATGAATTGCCTCCCCTTTAATACATACTGCTTTGGTTTTTGATTTTGTTTGGTTTGTTTAGATTTCGCCCATTGGAGCTCTCAATCTTAAGTTAGTATTCTGTGTTAAATAATTCCAACATCACTCGGTGAAAATGTTGGTTGGTGGGTTTTTTCTTTTTTTTTCCTTTTTTTTTTATTCCTACTTCAAAATATTTCTGATTGTTCTCTAAAAATACAACAGCAACATACAGTAACTTGAAAATGCATATAGCCAATGTTTACCCCATGACCACATTTGACACCGAGTTTAGTAGCCATTGTCTGGCTTGGTATATTTTAAATGGCCAGAGTGGCACAGTTTAGTGAAAATTCCTCATTTTTGAAGCAGGGTACCTTGTTCATAGATTGAAATACGCACTAAAGGAATTTTTATCATGGCTACACATTGATTATTTGTAAGTATTTTTAAAACGCGGTTAGCTTTGTGGTGCCATTTCACAACAGAAAGATCATGAAATTTCTTTTGCCTTGAAAGTTAATATTAGAGCAATTTTTGTTTTGACAAAATAAGCATAAATGATCCTACATCTAATATTTAAAACCTACTGGTTCTACCAGTGTTAATGGTCCTATAAGGCAGATTACCCTCAGAAACACCTTAGAAAAATAATTCCCTAGACATTATAGGAGTTCATCAACAAAAGTCATGTAGGATGCTCTGAAAATAAGGCCTCCAATTTATTTCCATGGAAACTACCACAGATAAAAAGAGCACAATAACACCATTGATAAAGCAAATTCTCAGCTACAGAATACTGTTTGTCAACATAGTGTTCAATGTTTTTCACTGCTATGCACACTATACATTTTTGCAAACAATGAACAAGGGCCTGCATGCCATGCTTGTAAATAACTGCACCAGCACATGTGACCCTCTGTCATTATTTCTACTGCTGAAGCACAGCACCCACTGCTTCACTGTGCTCACATCCACTTGGTTTGCATAAACATCCAGTAAACACCAATGAATGTCAATGGGTGCCATATTTTCCACATTGAGTAATCCCATTATACACCTGTTCTTCATACACATTTTCAAGTCAGACATTATATTATCAGTCTGTCCCCCTGTGGCCATCTCTTGCATGGCAACAAAATATAATGGGATATGATTCAGCTTCTACTGCTACTCTACCAACATCTGCCTTTGATGTTGTGGGCTAACATAATAAAATAGAAGTCATTACTCCTGGACCAGTCCTCACATAAAGATGGATAAAGAGGAAGAAGTGTGTGATTGAAATATGGTATAATGTTTAACTTCTCAAAGTAGTTAGAGGGCAGGAGTATTCTGAAGGAAAAAAAAAAAAAAGCATCAGAAAACAAAACGGATTGTCAAAGGCTTCAAGAGGAAAGAAAACATTTAACAAGTATATTCATAATCAAGAGATCTGGGTCATTGGAGTACAAGACTGAATGTTTTGCACTATAGGAACAACTTATTTTTAAACCCTACTTCCTGTACATCAACAAGTATGCCTTGGCCTCAGAAGCATTTCGTCCCTCTACCAGTACTGAAAGTGGGCAGTGTAGCTGGGATGACTGCAGAGATATGCTCTCTACTGAGCCCATGCCTAGAGTTTTGGGGAAGGAAAGTTTAAACAAGACTGAGAGTGATTTATACATACTACTCCAGCAGTCTCAGTATGTTGTATAAGAGTAAGGGTAGGTGGTAGCTGGAACTTTAAACACACATATGGGTTTCATTTCATATTCTCAAAAATGTTGCACTGCATCTATGTAGAGCATAATTACCCAGATCTGAGGAGTGGTTCCAAGTCAAAATTAAACTTAAGAAACTTAACTTCCCATGGCTTATACTAAAATTCAGTGTAGAATGACAAAGTACAGAGACAGAAAAAGAAATAAAAGCAGGCATAAAATTGTTTGTTTCATCGGCTCGAACTTGTGAGTTTAATATTTTTTCCTTTTTTCTCTATCAAGGTAGCAGTTTTAGGGTCCTGCTAGTGATAAACTAATCTGGCTGAAAACTTCCATATTTTGGTTAGTCATTGCTTGCTGCCTTCCAGAAATGCCATTTGAAGGATTAAATTTTAAATGGAAATAAAGTGCACATTTAGACAGACTGTATAAGATGAAATAGAAGAACAAAGAGGCCGCTTTAAATTTGCTGGACTGATGTAAACATCGGTTTATTTTAATAGAACATGTAACAGAGATGGACCTACTCACAGCCTAATTAGGACTATCCCTGGCCTAATTTCTGTAATTATTTCAGTGCACACTTGTGGTCAATCAAATCATAAGTATAAAAATGCAAGCTAATTCTACACACTTACATGAAACATAAATTCTTATTATCCAGCAGACTTAATGTAAACTCCTCATAACTAATTGTTTTGAAATCTGTAGGAGGACTGACTAATTCTTTCAAAAATACAATATTTGAAAGGCTATGAACTCCTACTCTCTTACCTATCTGTGGATCAAGAGGAGAGCTGATTTTTTATTTACAGAACTCTAATACTTCTTACAAGACCTAATCAAGAAATTCAGAATGGATGCACACACAACTAGCTCCCATTCCTACCCACTGCCAAAATAGGGGGAAAAAGATATTAATCTGAAGTATTCTATTGGAATATTTTTCAAATATTGAACATTTGCAAAATAATTAACCATAACTATTTAACCCAGTTTTTTTGGTTTTTGTTTTTGTTTTCAACAAAAATTAATTTAAAAGGTGTCAGCTTGATTTCAGCCAGGACCCATCCCCTTCTTTCTTTCATTTTTTATAGTAAAATAATTTCAGAGGAAGTTTTCCTTCTTTTCCCCTTAATTTTCAATTTCAACAATAAAAAGTAAAAATGGAAAAGAAAAAAAAATCACAAAGGTCTAGCGCTGTTTTCTTAGCCTGGATGTTCTGATTCCCAGCAAATGACAAGTGATCCTGTTTGAGTTCAGGTTACAAATCTCCTCATCCTCTTCACAGTTTATATCCTCCACATCAACGTTATATAAATAAGAGAACTTCATGCTTTGCTTCATTACTTCACCCTCCTTAAACTGACTTAGTTCTAGAAGGATGCTATGGAAGAACAGAAAGATCAGCCATCCTTTTAAATCAGGTTTAAATAGGTAACATATTCAAGCAGGAGAAAAGTTTAATACCTATATTTATGCACATCTAGAGATTTACACTTGTTTGATCATGTTTGTTAGGATTAATCTGACTTTTCATTATAAAATCCTATGCTTCTATCAAGTCTCAGCTAGTTTTTCTTGCTTTCTTTGGAGCCACTCTAGAGAGCAACTTATAGCATTCATGGTCGAAATGCATTCATGTTTGTGGTGAATGGAGTTAATGGAGAGAAAAGTGGGATTCATTACTTAGACATTTTGCCAGATTTTCAAACTGTCAAGTGCCCGGAGTTTATCCAAATAGTGAGGTTTAAGGATTTAGGAGAATGTGAGCTCCTTGTTAAAATTCAACAACATCAGTTCAGAGCCCAAATACTGCAGAGCATAGAGGATAGAAAATTAGAGAATAAGAAAACTGAGAAAAGAAAATGGTGCATGCGTGCAGTACAGGAGGTTTCAGAAGAAGAATAAACCACTGCTTCTTGAAATGGCCAAGTAAGTTCAAAAACAGGATCAGAGTTTACTATCTTCCACAGTCATGAAAATGGTAATCAACTTACAAAGTTGATTTATCTTCTTTGGTGAGATTTTTCTTTTCTGTTTTGCAGCAAGGCCTTAAGATAGTTATTACAACTCACCTCCAAAATAGTTTATAAGTGGTGATTTTTGCCAAGATATACCAGCAACCTTGTAACACATTCTTGTTGAGGTTTAGGGAAGGGGACAGGGTCTGCTTGTCAAAGGAGGTGAGTTTGGTTTGCTTTTTTTGTGGTTGTCTTTGGGCTATTTCAAAGCAGTCTGCAAAATTCTTACTCAGAATAAAACAGATCATTAAACTCTGTCTCCCACTGTGTTCACGTTTAAGTATGCATATGACTTCACTCACAAGTGATCTTCTTGACCTCTGGGTCCAGGGATCAGAAGAAGTGTATTCAGGTTTGCCTGTCACTGGAATGGATAATATACCTTAATACTTTAGTTATGAATAAAAAATCTACTGAAAAGCTTTCAATAAATTTACTCCTGTTTATATATGGAAAAATTAATAGAATTCTGTTTTGTCAAGATTTTTTTCTGATTTAGAGTCAGATCTGAGACGCCTGAAATCCTTCCAAGTGAGAATACTTTTTTGACAGTCCATTGCTTTAGCCCTGCTCTCTGTGCCATTTTGCTTGCTTTTTCGCTCGCTTCTAAATCACTGTGAAAAATAAATTTTAATTATGTGGGAAGGTTTTCAGAGGCATCATACTAGAAGAATGATTACAAAAGGGATAAGAGGAGTAGTTGCATTGTTGGGTTTACAGTCAAGTTAAATTCACTTATCAATTCCCAGTCTATCATCTTTCATTAGTCAGTTCAGTGCAGGATTTGAACACTGCATGGGCCACTTGTCACAGTGACCAAAAGTGAGATAAGAAATGATGTAAAACTCTTTCCCTTGACAGTATAGACACAGATGGAGACTTCATTCTGACCATATTGTTTGCTTTAGTGCCATCCCTAAAGCTATTAACTATCATAATAATGGGGCTCAAGTTATTTATTTCTTCACCATTCCCTGATGTTTTTGCAGCATTACTGGGCATACTGAGTCCTACTAGAAGCCTGTGTGTTTGTCCTTTAAGGCGTATGCTACATGCAAAATGCTTGATCTAAGGTATTCACTTATCAGAAATACAAATGTGAGATAAAACACCATTTTTCTACAGTGGCTGATCTAACTCAGAACGGAATGTCTGAATATTGGCAGAAATGCTATTTCTGACGTCAGATTTTCCCGTCCTATTCATAGAAACTAGATAATTTCTGTGGGGGGGGAAGGGAGAGGAGGGCGGGAAACAACCAAAAAAAAAACAACCAGTACAAATAGCCTGGTATGGATTGCTGCTTCTCTGGATGATAAGAGATGCTTCTAGTCTTGGTCATGTAATCCAACTTGGATAACACAACAACCTCTGCATTTTCTTTGGATTTTACTCCAAAGACCAGCCAGGCTGATACATATTAGCTGAAAGTCACTGCAATAATTTACAATGCATTAAGTGTTATGAAAGCTAGACAAAAAGAAAAAAAAAATAGGAAGCTTAATAAAGCACTCTAAAAGCACTCTAAATAGCTCATTTATGAGAACAACATTATTTCTCTCCTGAGTGCAAAGGTTTTTCCTACTTTAGAAGGTACCTCAACAGTAGAGATAGTAGAGAAACAGAGAAAGGAAGACTCCTGACACTTCTATCCCAGGTGCGGTTATGGCAGGGTTTACAGTTTAGACCAAACTGAACCCATGAATGCTGCTCTCACAGCTGCCATCATTTCCAGTAGATCTACATGCATATCTGCTTCCACAGGGCACAGTATGCCCCTCAGAGAAGGCGAGGCTTTTCAGCAGGTGATTGCATACATGCAGCAAATTATGAAGGAGCAGCATCCCAAAATTTTTGTGAGATCCACCCTACTGTCTGATTTTATCTACTCTGGAAACTAGTTTAAATAATCAGTTCCTTCATGCCTACATGTGAACTGGTGAGAATCCCCTTCTGCTGTGTTTGTTCTCTCCATCAAGAGCAGGTATTCATACCCTTGCTATTGATACAGCTCCTTGTAAATACAGCACAGCAATCCAATTTTAATTTAATTGAAATGACAGCTTCAATGCTCAGAGCTACTGCTCTGCAGAAATTAGTAGGGAGATGTATGGTCCCTGTACTCACAGCGTGTTTACAATTTGCTGCAAAATAATTCACCTAATAGGATCTTAACCAGAACAAGCTTCATGGTGAACAAGTGTGACATGTGCTGTACTAAGAGTCACTTGTAGGTGATAAAACTAGTTGGATAGATAAAACTTGGAATAAGTGCCTTGTAATTTAACAGGATAATTTGCCAAAGTTGTTAGAAGTCTTCTTAATAAAAAAGTTGAAACATTTAAATATCAAACACCTAGTCAAAAGGCCCCAGTAATAAGATACTTCATCATTTAAATCTCAAGTTGTAGAGGTGTTGTGTAGCAACAAGACATATTTGTGACAGGCCAACTAACAGCGCATACGTGCAAGTATGCCTATAAGAATCCATAAAGCTGTACATGTATGTGTACACACACACACAGTATCTCTTCCCCCTCTGTATATAAGCCCTAGGGTGGAGACAACGTAAAAACAACCTAAAATAGCTACCCCTCAGACTAAAAACTATTTGTGTTTCTATGTTCTTTCAAGGAAAAAAAACTTTTGTGAAAATAGAAGGCAGTGGATTGTAACTAAGATCCCTGTTCACAGAATCATAGAATGGCTTGGGTTGGAAAGGACCTCAATGAACATTAAAGTCCAACCCACTGCTGCAGGCAGGGTTGCCAACGGATAGATCAGGTATTGCCCAGGGCCTCATCCAACCTGATCTTAAACACCTCCAGGGATGGGACATCCACAACCTCTCTGGGAAATCTGTTCCAGCACCTCACCACTCTCTCAGTAAAAACCTTCCGCTTTACATCAAATCTAAATCTTCTTTCCATTAGTTTTAAACCATTCCCCCTTGTCCTGTCACTATTTACCCTTGAAAAAAGTTGATTCCCCTCATCTTTATAAACTCTCTTTAAATATTGGAAGGCCATAACAAGGTCTCCCTTCAGCCTTCTCTTCTCCAGTCTGAACAAGACCAGTTCCTTCACCCTGTCTTCATAGATGTGCTCCAGCCCTTGGATCATCTTTGTGGTCCCCCTCTGGACCCTCTTCAAAAGCTCTACATCTTTCCTGTGTTGGATACCCCAGGCTTGGACACAGTACTCCAGCTGGGGCCTCCTGTGGACAGACTAGAGAGGAACAATCCCCTCCCTTATTCTGCTGGCAACCCTCTTCTTATTGAAGCCACAATACCATTGTTCTTCTGGGCTGCAAGAGCACACTGCTGGCTCATGTTAGGTTTTTCATCATCCAGAATCCCTAAGTCCTTCTCAGTAGGGCTACTCTCAAGGAATTCTTCTCTTATATTATATTCCTACATATTTGAAAAAATGGATTAAAATCTGTGAAATTTTATCAATAATCATATCTCCCAGACATACCAAATAAGGAATATAATCTTCTCTTCGTATTTACTTTATGATCTTTTTATCATTTTGAACTCTGGCATCTACTGTCATCTTAGGGCTAGAAACTATGCTAAAATAAAGGCCCCCAACTTCCCAAAGTGGAAGCACTTCACTTGCCCTCAAAAGGCTACACAGGACAACATTAAATACATGAAAATGAGATGCATTATCTACTTCAACCTACTTCATGCAAAGAATTATTCAATAAACATTACAAATCACAGTAATTACAATTGTAAATACACATTGCTTCAAGAGGATAGTTTGACAAATTGAAGTCCCACTGATTTATGTATGGACAGTGTATTTCATATGCTCTCTGGAGCATCTCTGTGAATCAGACTAGTTCATCTGTAGTACTTTTCATACACTTTCATCTAGTTCAGGAAGAGTTCAAGCAAGTTCCTTTCAAAAGCAATAAACTCTAAAGACCATACGTTTCCACTGTATTTAACATTTCTGAACAAACATGCTAAGTATTGGCTAGCCCCAGACTTTGTGCCTGTGTTAAATCCCAGCCAGAAGCCTACTAGTAATGTGATACTTCATTTGCATAGTTGCTGAAATTGCCACTTTTTACATTATCTTCTCTTTTATTGGAGTAAACTGAGTGACAGACTGATTTGCTGGAGAAGAGTAGCTTTTGATTTTATGTCACATGGAAGTCCTCCAGTGCCAGATTCTGGTACTGACAGCACACAGAATGTGTTTAGTGCTTAGACTTCTTTTCTCCCCATCCTTAACATATAAAACAAAATAGAACTTTTTGCCTGATAAGAGAAAATGTGATCTTGTAGCACACAGGCTGTGGAAGACTCATACAATTCCTGTCACTAGTTTTACCTCTCAGCAGTGAGGTATGGAATAGGCTTTTCTAAAGATTAGAATGTAAATGGGCGTACACCTGTATGGCGAAGTCTGTTATTGACAGCTTTCATTTCTGCTCCATTGGTGCATAAAAAGTATGGCTTCAAAACATCACAGTCCAATTTAACTGACAGGCAACAGCTATATGCTTTTTCAAAGTAGAGGTTTAGAAAGCAAACTCATGCTGAATGAAAAGCTACTACCTTCTCAATCTCTGTTCAATTAAATGACTGCTTTCACTGCAAGTTTTATTTCAAAATTTCTGTCAACTGCACCAGGATTTCTATGCATTTTTATAACCTTGCATGTGCACGTGTCCCTGGTGCTACATGAAGGATAATTTTCTGTTTCACTGCTAGAAAGAAGACAAAAAAATTCAAACAGTGTGAACTCTGAGCACAGCAATCTTTTCTCATGTCCAGGCCATCTTTGCGCTTGCCTCCTAGCCTCTGCCTTTCCTCTCAGAGCTGTGTCTTTTTTTTCCCTGAAGCTATCCTCTCAAGAAGATGCAGAAGGTATCACTGAGCCTTCACTACTTTTTCCTTTCTTAACTTTATTCTTATCTCATCTCTGTAGAGGTTGTAAAGTAGGTTTCCCCACATGTCATGAGTCTTCACCATGCTTTTTGAACATCTTCTACATGAAAATTAGTGTTAATGTTCCTGGCTGATTTCAGACAATTGCTAGCACTTCTTACAAGGATCATATTTTAGGGGCTGGCATAACCATGTCAGCTGCATACACACATGCCTCGCATCTCATTTCTGTGTTGTAATTACTGATTTTGGGGTAAATATGATGATCACATTTTATTGAACACCTACAACTGCTCAACAGGTACTTGTGTACTCCAGCCTATACATCCATTTGAATTTGCTGAAATTAGGTATTCTGGCTTCAGTAACTACCCAGAAATGCATAGTTCTGAAATCTGTGTGCATATAAACCAATTTTGTTAGGAAAACCTATCTAACAAATTAGGGCAAATTTATTTTCAATGATATTCTCACAACTAGCTAATCAGTGTAAACATGCATGCTAACAACTTTTAAAGTGTTGTTTGGAGCAATCCACATATTGCTTAGGCCTTCTATAAGCAATAAATTTTTATTTCTTTCAGTGACACAGCTAAGAATTGCATTGACAGCTGAGCATTTTAAGATGATTCAGATTCTTCCAGTCTTCAGAGTTTTTATGGTCCTTATTTCTGTATTTTTTGAACAGCTGAAATCTAAGTTCAGTAGCCACTGAGCTGAAACTACAAAAATTTTAATTTGTAAGGAACATCTTTATTTTTAGTACTTGGAGACAAAAGTTGATGTAAAGAAATGGAAGCTGTCCATGCAATTTTTACCTGTGTCACTGAAAGAAATGAAAATGTGCTGCTTACTTTAAAGGTCGTCTAGTCCAGCTCCCCTGCAATGTACATGGATATCCACAGCTACATAAGGTTGTCCAGCACCTGATCCAGCTCCATTTTTAAAGTCTCCAAGGGACAGGGTATCAACCATATCTCTAGGAAACTTGTTCCTGTGAGTTACTGCCCTCACTGTGAAAGACATTTCCTTATATACAAAACAAATCTACCCTCTTTAAGCTTGAAACCATTTCCTCTTGTTCTACAGCAACAGACTCTGCTGAAGGATTTGTCTCCTTCTTTTCTGTTGCTCCTCTTTAGATACTGAAAGATTGCTGTCAGCCTTCTCTTATCCTGGCTGCACAGTCCCATTTCTCCCAGCCTGTCCTCATAGAAGAGGTGTTGTGGCCTTTCTCTGGATGCATTCCAACAGAGTGATGTCACTCCTGTACTGAGGACTCAGGAGAAAAGGATGTTATGAGGTACCATGTGGAAGGTCTTATTAAAGTCTAGATAGATTAAATCAGTGGCTCTCCCCTTGTCCACTGATGCACTGGCACCATCAAAAAGACCACTAGGTTTGTCAAACAGAATTCTCCTTTCATGAAACCATGCTGGTTCTCCCAAATCAACCTCCCTTACTTCCACATGCCCTGGATAGCTTCCAGGAGGATCTGCTCCATGATCTTTTCTGGCACAGAAATGAGACTGATAGGTGGGTGGTTCCCAGGGTCATCTTTTTTACTCTTCTTAAAAATGGTTGTGATGCTACCTTTTTTCAACCACCAGAGACATCATCTAAGTGCAACAACTTTTCAAAAATCTTTCAGTGGCTTGGCTACTTTGTCATCTAATTCCCTCAGGACTTTCACCAGGACCCATAGTCCTGTGGATATTCAGGTTCCTCTGGTGATCACGATCTTTGCTTACAGTGGGAGGGATTTTGCTTCCCCAATCCCCTCCTATCAAACCAAACATTTGAGGGCTGTGTAACAAGCAGTTATCAGAGAGGACTGAGGCAAGAATTCATTAAGATGTAGAGATGTAGAGCTTACCTTCCTCTCTCCTCAGTAATGGGCACTGGTTAAAATCCCACTAAGAGATGGGATTTTGGTTAAATCCACTGCTTAAAATCTCCTTCAGACCAACTAGTAGACTGTTTCTATCTCTTAGCTACAGGTTGTCTAATCTACCAGAAAACAGAGCTTGATCTTTCTGTTTTCTCACATATCATTGTTAAAACTCTTAAATGTAGAGAATTGTTCTAATATAGATGATGTTACTCTAAAGGAAATAAAAGAGGTGGGAAATGTGCTGTTCTATCACAGAGGTACTGTATTTTCCTGGTACAATCTAAGGGCAACAATGAGAAGATGCATCCATTTGGGGAAATCATTCAGAAAAGCAGTTCCCAAAGCAGGCAGGCACACATCTCTACACAGACAGAAAATTAGCTATATGTCTTGACCTGTTCACCTTACATGAAGTGAAAGGGGACATTATTTTATATCCTTCTTGTAGTTTTCAAGTTGCTGAGAAAGTATGCTTGTTACTGGCCTTGTCTTCTGGGGGGGGGGGGGGGAAAAAAAAGATTTTATAATGAGTGATTATGAAATCAACAAAAAAAGCTTACTATTTCCACATAGAACCTTGGGAGTTTTGCCCTTCAGTTTCCAAACAGAAATCTAAATAGTGTTTTTACACTTTTTCTTCCATTATTGTCCTCATCACTGATGTGAATAGTGCCACTGAATTAAGTGTCCTCAGTGCCACACAAGGGAATTGCAAAATATAACTGTTGGAATATGTTCCAACTCACACATGTTTACATATTTCTTAAAAGAAAGATTTGTGTCTTTGTGTCTTAAAAAAAAAGAAGAAAGATAAATAATTCCCACAGGAATTTTGAAGCATGCCTAATAAGCTGATTTAGTAGCAAACATCTTTGAAAAGAAATGTCATTTAAATGCTCTAAAACACTTTTTGCTCTCAAAGACTACTAGTATCTGGGGACTCTTTATCATGTTTCTGCCTCCAGATGTAGCTCATCCCAGTTGCTGAAAATGAGAATCACTAAATGTGAATAAATCAGTGCTTCCACTTAAATGAACTTCCTGTATTAAATTACTGGACTGATTCCAATAAAATTAAATAAAATAAAACCAAAACCCAACAACAACAAAAAACACTCCCTTCTATATATTTCAAGGATTTGTGAACCTCAGTAAGTGTAAATGGATAAAGTTAAATGCTGCCACACAGAATATGTGAAGAGTAAACTCTTCTGTTCTTTTGACACTTGAATCATTTCATACTCACTCTGCTTTTCCACTTACCCACAGACACCACCTGCATGGCTGCACTTGTATATCCACACACTCATGAAGTGGTAGAGTGGACAATCACATTTTCTTTGAAAATGGCTTCCCATCAAGTTAGCATATGGTGACAACATGCTGTAAGACCACTGGAAGATTGGTTTCTGGGACAAACTCAAGCTTGAAGCTTTGAGAATAGCAAAGTAAGAGGCTTTTGAGAAGGCAATGCACCCGAATTTGGGAAGACAGCAAGAGCACCTCCCAGAAGACTGGATTTGGCAATAGTCGTTGCACTGCTCTTGCCTGAGGAGACAGCACACTGCAAATAGATTAGCGTGAAATAAGGAGAGAGAAAATAGGAGAGAAGTGGAAGAAAATAAAAATCTTTATTTTTCTCGACTGTATGTTATGCAGGAAAATGAAATTATTATTCTGTCAGGAAATTAGCACCACTTTGGGAAAGGGCAACAAGTAATGTCCCCCAAGGGTCTGTCTTGGGACCAGTGCTTTTTAACACCTTTATCAAAGACATCAATGATGGAATTTAGTGTACACTCAATGTGACCTCATTGCAGCCTTTCAGTACCTAAAGGAAGCCTATAAATGGGAGGGGAGTCAACTTTTTGAAAGGGTAGATAACAGCAGGACAAGGGGAAATGGTTCTAAGTTGAAGGAGGAAAGATTTATTTTGGATGTCAGGGGGAAGTTCTTTACTATGAGTTGTGGATTCTATGGTGTTCAAGGCCATGTTGGATGGGGCCCTGGGCAGCCTGGTCTAGTATTAAATGTGGGGGTTGGTGTCCCTGCCTGTGGCAGGGGGTTTGGAGATTCATGATCGTTGACGTCCCTTCCAACCTAGGCCATTCAGTGATTCTGTGTTTCTGTGATTAGGAAATGTTCAGAATACTAAGCTCTGCTATGTCTTTTTCTCCCCACGTACATATTGCCTTGAAGATTGGACTAGATGTTCTGGTAGGCCTTTTCCAAACTTGTGATTCTATGATTCTATGTCCTGACCATATTTCCTTTTCATCAGCTTGTTGGAATGCTGAACAGGTCTGACATTAAATTGTACTTGGTCTCTATTTTTCAGTCTGTGACATTGGATGAGGAAAAAATGACTGTAATGGACAAAACACTTACTGTACTAGCATTTGTTTAAAAGTCCTTGTTCTGTGATAACTTTTATTAAAAAAAAAGGGGGTCTGGAGGGGGAGGGGGGGTAAGGAACAAAAATTTCCCTGTCTCACAAACATTGTTACCTGCTGCTTCTCCTCCTACTGTCTATTCCCTTAAATTTTCTGTCACCTTTTCCTTGCTTTCACTGCAATTCCTGTCTTCTTTGTGGTTCTCCTTCAGTTTTACCTCTAATCCCCTTCTGATGAATCTTTATTTCCTTGTTATTTCATCTTTTTTATAAATATAATTTATAAAAAAAACTAACATTTCTTAGCTGGGGAATCAGATGATTATGGGTCATTCTGGATAAAACACAGAAGATAGCTTACTATCAGGCTTGTGGATGTGCATAGTTCTATTTCTCAGAGATCCTTCAGTACTATGCAGCCAAACCAAATGTAAGATTTTGACAATAATATAACTATTCTCTCCACTGTTGTAGGTGACATTAGAGGAGAACATGCTTGGAAACTACAATATTGTCATCTTTCAGAGGTAATAATATTTCATTCTTAGTTTAAAAAAAAAAATGCTCTATTTCCCACTTATAACAATTTGTGACTCAAAAAGCAAAAGGTAGTAGCACAAATTAAATCACATTTTGAGAATAAATTCCTACCTGTTTACGTATTCTTCTAAACCCCATTTTTCTCCTTGCAACAAAGTATGGGGTTAAAAGCATTATTTCAACATCTCATATTTCAAAATACTGAAGTAGCATGAGACAGCTACCTAAGGCTCTCCAGAAAAGAAAGAATCTAGACTGAAAATTAATTGCATGCTTTAATCGATACAATCAACCAGTTCCACTCTCTAAAAGAAATGCCAGTAAACATAGTTGAAACAGACTGCATATATCTCCCAGACAGATGGTAAATGTTATATATGCAATTGTATTACATATAACCTTCTATATAATTCTATTATACATAGCTTCACTTTTAAAAGAATGTTGCATAGAGTAGCTAGAAGAATTGGATGGGAAAAAAGATCTAAATTTGTCCTTTGAATAGATAAGAAGTGTTGTTTTCATTTTAGAGAGTCACAAAATTTCATTTGTCGCTGTTTTTAAAGTATTTCTTTGGTAAGATGGGAACAGTGAAAATCCAATGTCAGTTGATACTGAAAACCCTCTTTCTTCTCATTCACACAACACTGGCATCGTATTGACTTTTCTTCTATCTCCACAAATCCCCTGACTATTTGTATTTAAGGCTATTGTTTAATAAATGCAAATACATACATCAGTGGCAAGTATGCCCATGAGCTCCAGAACAGCTCCAATGTTTCATATGAATCTTCCATAATTTTGGCAGGTGACCTTTCTTTCTGTGTGAGCAAAGGACACAAATTCCAAGTGGCACAGAGCTGTTTTCACTGCTACGGTCTGCAGCATAGTTCAAAGAACACAATGAAAAAAGAAGATACTTATTAAGAATTTTTCAGCACAGGGTATTTAATAGATGCCTAACTTTCTGGCTAAGAAGAAAGATCTTCAGTTAAATAATCATTGGTTTAGCTAATGGTGCTAGTATCAGATATATAGAGAACAAATTGTTTAATCATTAGAACAGATGCTTCTGAAAACCAAACCAAAAATACACTATTAGCCTTATCATTAGCATAAATTGATAGCTCAGATTGGCTGATCACTTAATTAGGAAAGAGATCCTTAATACTGTACTGTTTTGAAATATTTTCTATAACTACAGCATTTTCTTAGCCAGGTGATGTTAACAATTTAGACTACTCATTACTTGACATCTATTTGATTTTCAAAAATCTGGTAATATATTACATAGTGTATTGTTTTTTTTCCCTTATTTTAGAAACTTACAAAATGAGGAGAATAAATAAAAGATGGATTTTTGCTCAGTTTTTCACTGATTTCCTTAAATTATCTAATGTTCTTCCCCAACACAATCAGAGCATGTGTACAAAGGAAAGTTTCAGCGTCAGCTCCTTTACTGCCATTAAAGTCACAAGCTAACACTTCTCTCGAATCACACAAACAAATGTAGTTCTTCAATGCAAAGTAAAAGACCCTATATTGCAACATACAGAAATTAAGCCATCATCTACATTCTTTACAAGGATTGCCCTGTGAGTGATATGAAAGGAGGAGCTGAGTACTCTAGTTAGAAATAATAGATACAATATGTTATGCTGAAAAGGTATTAATAAGATATAAGGAAATTCTTTCAAAGGCCAGCCTAACAATTCTCCAAAAGAATCCCATGGGGTCTGTTGCTTTCCTTCTCCGATGAGCCCGAATAACTGCCTTACACAGTGGCATCACAAAGTAACTAGCTTAAAACAGCATTTCAAGAGCTTTTTAAAAGCAAGAATTAAGTGAGTCAGTCTCGTTTAATTTCATTTAACGTAAGTGAGCCTCTGAACTGCATTCCTTTGCTCTAACACTGAGCTTGAAGCCATGCTGGCTGATTAATGCTGAGCTGTTTGAAGTCTACTCCCTTCTTATCTAGCACTGTGCAGGCCTCACTACAGCCTGGGGAGACCCGCTGGTAAGTCAGAGCTTGGGGAGATTTTTGTCTGCTCTTCACAGAAGGGGATGGAGACCAGATAAGCCTCATGCTATATAAAAGAAAACAAAATGAAAACCTGTTGCCAATCCAGAAAAGCTTGTTTATGTGGAAACCAGAGGGAACACATTGCAAAACACTGACTTGTTCTGTTTGCCTACTTTTCTTGTGTTGATGCACTCATGAATGTTCTCACAAATAAAAATAATCAGATACCATTGCAGAAAACTTCATATTTCTCTGAAGATGTTGTTTCTTAATTCTATTTTTGCTTCTAACATGATGCAAATTTACAGAAAAATTATTAAAGGAAGGCCAGAAAAGATTTAGTTAATCTCTGAAAGGGTACCAATTAAGACTTGTCATCCCACCCTTGACCCAGTTACCTTCATGTGTTCAGAGTGAACTTCAAAATTTTTCTCTAATAATTTAAAATCTACAGATATTACAGATCTCAAGTTCTGCTAAAACACAGGAAACAACTTAAAGAAGTACACATCAGTATATTCATGATTTTTTTCTGACAACACTCAATTAAGGTGAAACAAGAAAAAACTGCTCTTGTTGGAAGCATATTTTGGAGGTCTACTGTATTTTCTTCGATGCTAGAAAGCTATGTAAATAGCTGAGTTTGAAAACATTAAATTATATCTTTTTAATAAGATGTTCAAATATGCTTGGTGTTGAAGCCAAAGACATAAAAAGAATACATAAGCAGTTAGGTTTCTGACTTAGTATGGCTGTTCTCTGCAATCACAAACTGAGAACATCTCCCTGATCAGCAGCATCCTCGGGGATGAAGAGATGAAAATAGCAAAACTGAAGGTGTTTCCTAGAGGTTTTCAGCTGAACTTAAAGGCTGAGGTTAGGTGAGTAAGAGGTCAGAAATGACACATTCTAAGAGTTGGCTGAAGCATATTTGTTACTTCTGTTATCAAATTGATTGTAAAGCATTAATGGACATAAGAGGAAAAAGAAACAGACTGTAATGTAAGAAACTGAGGAAAAAAATATCTTCTTTTTCAACTACACCTCATTAAGAAAGTTAGCGCCTGACAAATACTTATGACAAGCAAAAGAAATGAACTTCCAGATTTCCTCATTGGTCTATGTCAGGAAAGCCACATGCTATTTTGCTGACTGGATGAATTATCATATGACCTTAGTTGTCTTGTGGCCAGAATGATCTAAGAATATAGAAGATAACACTTTGGTGAAAAAGAGACTGTTGTTTGTTAAATGAGCTGCTAGGGCTGGAAAATGATTTAGGGGAAGCCGATGCAGAGCCAATGGACATCTTGGTCCCAGTATGAAGAGAAAATATTGGGCACATATTTTGTACACTAGATCTTCTATTTTCCTCTCTTCTCTCTTCCTCTTCTCAGTAATTCATGGGTTTGTACAAAATGTCACTCATTACAAACTGCATGACTTTGCTACAGAACACCTTCTTACCAAGCTTGAGAATTAGGCACATTGGAGAAAAGGTCTGATTAAACACCTATGTATATTGAGAGGATTGAATATGCCAATTTGGAAAATTTACAGTAGATTGTAGCTAATTACATACAGTGAGTATTTAAATATAGAAATGATCTGACTCCATAAAGCATGTAAAATTATCAGAAAACATTTTGAGATGTAAACAGCCTATTTAGCATCAGTAATATAATTACTTAATGTAAATTCAGGAGTGTATCTAAAAGGCCTTATGATAATTGACATTAAAAATCTATAGCTGTTTTTCTGCCTATTTTTCTCTTTTCCTAGTAGTCTGATCTGCATTAAGTAATGTCTAGGTCCCTGTCTATGTCCCTTTGAATGGCATCCCATCCCTCTGGTGTATCAATCTCACTCCACAGCTTGGTGTCAAACTTGCTGAGGGTGCACTTGACCCCATAGTCACTGTCAGTGATGAAGATATTAAAGAGTATCGGTCCCAGCACATATCCCTGGGGGACATCACTCATCACTGATCTCCATCCAGACATAGAGACATTGAACATCACTTTGTGGACTTGA
Organism: Perdix hodgsoniae; assembly: GCA_035772895.1. NCBI lineage: Eukaryota > Metazoa > Chordata > Aves > Galliformes > Phasianidae > Perdix > Perdix hodgsoniae. The sequence continues at coordinate 23,408,141 of JAPSGF010000002.1, forward strand.
TCTTGCAGCTACTTCATTGTCTGTTGAGCAGTCCACCCATCAAATTCACATCTTTTCAATTTGTAGAGAAAGGCCTTACTGAAGTCCATATAGCATGATATTGCTGCTTCTGCTCTTCCCTTTCTCCTGTTTTTCTCTTCACAATACAACATATACTGCATTTTCTTGTACATCACAGATTGACTGTGGACACTGAAATTTATTAGGCTATGATTATACATTAAATTATCTTTTAAGCAAGAAGGATATTGACTGAAACGTATTTGCTGTCCTTGCATCAAGCAGACACACTCTTCTTTACTGAGGGGAGCATAAAGAAATGAATTGTCCTCCATCCTTATTCACTGTCAACCCTCAAAAGGTGAAATTTGTCAGGATAAACAAGAATATGGCTCTATTTTTAACACACATATATATGTTAGCAACACAAATTCTACAATGGTATCTTACTAGGAAATGTATTTTTAATAATTCTTAAAAGGCCCAAGAAAGCTTAGCTGTTAACTATGAGCATTCTGCAAGACCAGCATGCTGAATCAGTTCTCATGCACTTGCAGTTTTGTTCTCTCAATGTGCTATTGTATGGCTGGCAAAAAAATATTAAGTATCTTAAAATTAAATTAAATTAAATAAAAAAGAAAAAAAGAAAAAAAGATGAGAGATCTTGTTACCTACTTTACTCTACTCTGAAAGAGCCTAGCTTTTAGGGCTGTTGAGTGATCTTCTGGATATAATTTCAACAGTATAGATGACAACAGCAATCTGTAAATGAAATCTAATCCAACAGCTCATTGTCTTTGACTGATCTTTGCCAAAGACCATTTTTTAAATATCAAATTTCTTTTGGAGTCTTACAGGAAAATGATTGTCTTTTGAAAGGTTTTGAACTCATTAATATCATTAATTGAGTGTTAATCCACTGCATACTAAAAGAAGTACCATAAGTTTGCAATATTAGTTATGCAAAAAGTATAAGAAATTACAGCATGTATTTGAGGTTTGTTTCAGCCTGAGATGTAAATAGTTCTTTTATTAAAGCAAGGAAGGAAAGCTTTGGAGAGAGACAAAGTATCTTTTTTTTTTGGACTGATATACCTGGAGAATAACAATTTTAAAAAGTATATTAAGTAGCATTTAATATATGTGCTACTGGAAACCAATAATTAATTTTGTTTTGTGAAAAATACGCATCAGAATCTTTCTATGCTGTAATATGTTCCTCACATTTTACTTTGGATATTATATTTGCATACAAAACTGACATGCTTTCATATTGTTAAAGATGGTGCACTGCTTGGTCTTACAGTGCATTAGAGATATCTTCCATATTATTATACTAGATATTATAAACCTAGTAAGAGACATGTCTCCCCTGTGCAACCAGTTTGTTAGAGCAAGAAGCAGCAAGACTGTATGCACTGTTATACTGCCAACTATATGGCTTAATATAAACAACAACTTCTGCTTATTCCAGAATCCTTGTCTGTAGAGCATAGGGATGTCCACATAAAGGAAATATGAATTTTTACACAGATACCTCTTCCCAAAATCATTTTCTTAAATAAAAAATATATATTCCTAAGCAACATCATTGTTAATGGAGACAAGTATTATATAAAACAAACAAGTGAAAATGTTTGTTTCCTAGGAGTGGAAAGTAGCCTGGTCATTATGCCCAAGGCCTTACTTAGGACTGATACAGATAACTCTGCCTTGCTAAATACTACCGATATGATTCGATCATTTTACCCCATAAATACTGAGCAGGCCAAGAATCCCTTGAGCTCTAGTCCTCATAACATTAATGCATATGATCTTCCCAGTTCCTCCTAAATATTATGAAGCTTCAGTAACTGCAGTCTCAGGGTGGATTATGTGGAATAATTATTGCAGGTAATGAGATGTCCACCTCTTAAGAGAAGATACAGCACTGAAGAAACCTCTGGTCATTAATATGTGGTGAATATGCAAGGAGCATGTTCCATGATAGTTCCCTAAGCAACATAAAGCCTGTAGATCTTAAATGTTAAGAAAAACAGGGGAGCATAGTATGCTGACTCTAAGAGATTCGGCACAGAGAGTGGAATGGACTACAAACACCATGCCCAGATTCTGTGATAATGTCTCAGGGATGGGAACTTGGTAGTACTATGGAACTGATAAACTTCATAGTTCTCACTTTCATTTTTCTGCTGCATCAATTTCAACAAAGATAGGTACAGTTAGAGTAACTCAAACTCCAAGTGTAACTACCACAAAAATGTCTTAAGAGAGAAGGAATTTGGAGAAGATGCCATTGCAAAAAAAAGTCGGGGGATATTGCTAACTTCTGGGCCCAGTTAACAGACTGAGCCTCTCTTTTTTTTTGAGTGGACACCTATTGGATATGATTTGCCCTCTATCCTGTATAGAGTGCTTCTGGCAGGAAACTTAGAAATCTCTATTGAATTACTCCATAGTGTAATGCATTTGTTGTGGGCTGTCATACTCATGGTACCGATGAATGTTCTGCGGCTAGTGTATTTGTCACAGGTAATCCAAAAGAAATCTTATGTAATCTTTTGCTTCAGTGAGAAGCACTATTTACTAAGCTAGCCATGACTGTTTTCATTGGGCACAATCAAACTCCTTCAGGGGAGCTGTGTGAGCCCATTCAAATATTATGGTAATTATAGCACCAAACTGGATGTTTATCTTTTAAAGCAACAGAGAGAGAAACTGAGCAGCATTGTGAAGTCCTCTGATCAGAACACGCAGATGGGAAGCAGTTGTCATGTAGATCTGTTTCTGTATTTCATCATATTATATTTCCTGCAGCCTACAAATGACTGAAGATCTGTTTCAGTTGAGAGTCTTCAAGTGATGCGTACTACAAAAGCATGTAAGCCTAAGTGCCAGACAGAAGTGGTGCAGCTGAGTTACTGCTGTTGCAGCTGGTAACACAGAGACTCCTCAAAATCCACACTGAGGATTCTAAAAATAAATCTAACAAATGTATAAACATGCTCTGGTGTTCCCAGCTATCATCATGAGAAAGGTGGTTTGTCATATTTATACAAAATTTAGGGCAGTTTTCACTTAAAAATTAGGGGTTTTCTCATTAATGGTTTCCATTATCCTCCAGGTTGAAGACACTGAGATTTAAAACATTGCTATCCATCTCTATTGTGTGACATGGATTGTATATGGAAAAATCTCCTATTTCCCTCTCTTCGTCACTAGCATTTTTTTTCCTCATGACCCTACAAGGCTCTATGCTTTAAAAAGAATTAGATTAAGGCAAAGAACAGGTCTTCTACTAAGACAGTACCTTTTCCATTTTTCTGTTAAATCCGACCAAGAAATTTTCTACTCCTCTTTTAACTAAAAAGGTATCCCCTGTGACTGTTTGATCTACAAACATAATCTCTCTTGCCTCTGGCTATGCATTGGGTTTTAGGGAAAAAAAAAAACCACACAAAACAAAACAACAACAACAAAAAACCAAACCTGCAAGTGTTCAGAAACTAAGAGACTTGAATAAAAATATGATACAGCTAATAACTATGGAGAATGAAGTTACTGTTGCAGACTGTAAAATACTCTGGAAGATTCATTTAAAATCTTAATTACTGCTGATTATTGGCTTGTTGAAAATTTCAAAAGACAGCAAGGTCTGATTATATTCATCCTCTGCATTTGTGCATTCTTCTTCCATATGCCAGTCATTAGTTCCATTTCACTTCTAGTCAGGATGGGGCAATGCAAAATAATCTATGTCATCATATGATGGGTTCCAAAATGACAGCTCTCTTCAATGAAGAGCTGATCAAAATTGCAATCACGAAGAAGGGAGTGAGGGGAGGGATTCTTAAAGCCAGTGGATGTCTCAGAACTTTGGCAAGGTGCCCACTGATAGCGAAACAGGCACCAACAAGCACAAGAAACAGCTGACAACAATGGCTAAACCAGACTTAGGCTCTGCGGGAATCAGTCATTGAAAGACACTGTGGCTTACAAGAGCCTCTGGTGGGAATTTTTAGACAAAAGACCCAAGCAGCTTGCAATGTTCTCATTATCTGCAAAACAAAGTGTGTTAATAACTATGCCAAAATGCTCCCTGTTTCTGAAGTCTGTATGCTGCAGACCTTTCTTCTTTTCATCATTGAAAGTTGGAAAAACATTATCTTTAACAGGCGAGAGAGCTGGGCCGGGCATGGGGGCCAGCTTAATACATAGAGCATATCAGCCAAACTACTTTCCATTCTTCTTCATTTCTCATTAGGAATTTCTTCTATAAAACCAACATCCTAACCTTATTATCATATATGAACATTCAATGAACTGCTTATTTCACTAAAATGAAAAATAAATAATCTTCATGATTTGTTATTTTGGAGTTTAGATCAATAATTTTATGTTACTAAGTGTAATGTTAAAATAAAAATAAGGCATGTGAAAATAAATATGACCTGTATGTATATTGCCGAAATAATCTCAGTGGGAGAAATGATTAACAGTGAAGAAAATTAGGAGCAATTAAAACATAAGCCTCAATTACTTTTAGGCTTGTTTCAAAGATCACATCTGCCATGGTAGATCTTGCTGATTTTTGCTGATGTGAATAGTTCATATTCTAGGGAGGGATTTTAACATTTCTGCTTCAATGAGAAATTAGTTCTCCAAAAGCAATGTAGAAAAAGGTTCTTTTCTGTGTTATCACTATTGAATGTATCACCACCAATAAATAAGGGATACATTACAATACACACATAATCTAAACACCAAATGTGTGTTACAAATTTACTTTTAAAATTAATTCCATGTTCCTTAATTAGTCCATGTGATAGACAAAACAGATGAAAACAAGGCACATTCTTCATATTCTCTTATATGTAAAAATGATGAGCTGGACGTCAGCTCCTCAAAACTGTTAAATTTGAAGGTCGTGCCATTTATCAGTGGAAAGGTAATTTCACAAACATATGGAATCATGTCTAATGATCTGACATATGACTTAACATCAAAATGATTTGAGCATATTAATGGCACAATTTTTTTCCTTACAGACTAGTTTAATGACTAATAATGCCCAACTGATGCCACCCTCCTGAACCCATCAGATGCAAAAAAAGCTGGAACAAGACGTGGATTTTTTTTCTAATTCTTTTCTAAAAATGGAAATTTCTAAAGCTATAAATGTTTGGCATCTTTCTCCTTTTGTCTCTCCCTTTGAAGAGATACAAGACTCAGGGGATACTGTAGTGCTGAGAAGAAATAAATACTGTGTAATGCTGCACACCTTGCTATCTGTCCTGGCACTCACAGACAATGAATGTGTACTTCCTGAATTAAAGTAAAAAGTAAATGTCTCAAACAATCTTCAGTATATTTCACACAGCTCAAAAAAATACAGGTTCTCTTACTACTTTGTCAGCTTTTGACATCTGTCTCAAAGCACTCTTAACAGGAAACTTTATGAAAATAGTAGTGGATAAATCCTCAGCACATAGTCTGGAAAACAGAAGAGTAAATACTAAAACAGAAGAGAGGAAGAGTATTGAACAGAAAGAGAGTATGCCATAAAGGCAAGGTGAAAACGAGAAAACTGATAGGAAAAAGGTATATGTAGAGGATCATAATCTTGGAAACCACAGAATGCTCTTACTTTGGAAGCGTGGTACTTCAGAGTCATAGCTAGACTTCTTATAGCTCAATACAGGAAAAGCAGCAGTTTGTTTCTTCATATCTATGTTGCTGACTAGAAAATATCTCATCATTTTCAAAGTTTCTTAGCTGTAGGCACCTTCTGTGGGCTCATTTTTTCACTGGCTGACCACCCCAACTTTTGTAGCAAATCCTGATAAGAGAATGGAAAGAGAGTGCCCTCCACGAGGTGAATTTGTTATGGAATTCTCCTAATGGGATTTAACTGCTGTTTTTCTTTTGTTTTGTTTTGTTTTTTACAGCAGCTGTTGCATATACATCTACTGAGCAAAAATAATGCCAGTTGTTTGCTTTAGTTTATTTTGATAATCCTGACTCTCTTTTATAATTAAAACTATTGATTTCTTCTGACATCATTTGTTCAAAACCAAAACCAGCCTGTATTTAACCCAACAGCATAAACTTCAAGTAATATGGGGATTTTATTTTAGTGGCAATGCTTTCTAGAATATTAGTGCATTCACTCACATACATATCTGTAGAAAGACAATATCTCCATCAGTCTGGAAAATGAAATGTGACAATGTCAAATTATAAATACTACTAGTCTGTGGGGATCACTTGAAGAATGTAATGCTTCCCCCTCCCTATCTCTAGAAAGGAGTTTGGCTGAGTTTGCAAAGATTTTAGTTTTCCATAATATAAAGACATATTTCATATAACAAGAAACCATGATATGCCAACACTTCACAACATAGAGGATAAATATGAAGCTGTTACAGTGAAAAAAGAATATTTTTTAGTTGACATACAGAAGTGGAAAATCCATTCTCACTGAGTTGGTCAACTAATATTCAATGAGTACAAGACTTGATATTTAGGCACACAAACACATCTTAAGAGTTGGAACCTATATATAGAGAGAGAACTAAGACGTGAACTAAATAAGTATCTGCATCTTGACTTGAGCTCTAAGTTGGCAGTATTTGGCCCTAGTCAGCTATCTGTATATTGAAAACTTTGTTTTAAAGGTATGCATTCAGAATTTTGAAAAAGAGATCACAGTCTGGCTGAAAGGTAACCTCACCTGACAATAGTGTAGTCAATAATGCACAATAAAAAGGAAGTTACTATTTTATGAAGAGCGCATATTTGTGTACATGCATATGTGATAAATACATCTTTTTATTTTAAATAAGTAGTACACGCTGAAAAATCATCATATCCTTTTCATTCTCAGCTAAAAAACTAAATTTTTAAGAAATACACCCGCACCAAAAACATCAAGGAATGTTTATGTGCAATTCATTTTCTGGACATCTCTATTAAGGGAGTTTAAAGTAATTTAGTAGCAAATTCCATGTTGGAAAAGCTTTCTGAACATAAAGAAGCCATTGATGACATTGCAAGGTCATTCTCAAAAATCTTTGAAGGGTCCTGGTGACTGGGAGAGTTGCATGAGGACTGGAGGAAAGCAAATGTCACTTATCTTCTCAAAGGGCAAGAAGGACCCAGGGAAATACCAGCTGGACAGCTTCAGCTCGATCCCTTGGAAGGTGATGGAACCAATGGCTTCCATCCTGGAAACCATTACCAGGAAGAAGAAATTCATCAGGGGAAGTCAGATTGAATTTCCAAGGGAAAAATCATATTTAAGCAGTATGATAACATTCTATGATGCTTTAGAGGATGATAGGAAAACAATGGGTATCATCCTTTACTTCAAGAATGCTTTCAATACTGTTTCCCGTAAGATCTTTCCAGATAAGCTATTGAAACATGGACTGAATGAGCAAACAGTTAGTTGAACAGCAGAGTCCAGAGGGTGGTGAACAGTGGTATAAGATAAGAGTTGGAGGACAGTAACTAGCATCCCTGTACCCCAGGGATCAATACTGGGTCCAGCTCTGTTTAAGATTTTCTTTAATGATAAGCAGAGCACATTCTCTGCAAATTTTCTCATCATAAAACATAGGAAGGAGTGGCTGATACATCGGGGGGTCAATGATGCCATCCAGAAGGACCTCAGCAGCCTGGAGAAAAGTGCTGATAGAAACTTCATGAAGATCAGCAAGGAGAAGAGGAAAGTCCTGCCAGTGAGGTGGATCAACCACATGTACAGGTAGACACTGGAAAGCAGTTTTGGAGAACCTGGGGGTTCTGGAGGACACTGAGTTGAACATATGCCAATACAGTGCTGTTCTTGCAGCAAAGAAGGGTAGATGGGCAGGTGACTAAGCACTGGACCAGGTTGCCTGAGAGTCTGTGGAATCTCCCACCTTGGAAATCTTCACAAACTGTTCATGGTCCTTGGCAGTCAGTTCTGGATGACTGTGCTTGATTGGTGAAGTTGGAGAATATCTGAATACTATTTAACCCAATCTCAAACATTTTTGGGGATTTTGTAGTAACATAACTACTGCTCTCCATCTTCCCCAAACCGGTGGAAATTAGATAGCTGTACAAAAATGTCAGTAAAAGAAACCAAGGCAAGAAGTACTCCTTTCTCAACAGGACAAATCCTCTTAGAAGATCATAATATGTAACAGTTTTTCCTTTTTCCCCCCCTCATTTTCTCGTTCCTGTTAATTTTAGTCTCTCATAAAATCTTAAGAAATATGATTCATACAACAACAGACAGTGAAAAAAACCCTATCTTTACACAGAAATGAAGATGATGTCACTAGTCATGCATGTTAACTAATAGGTTACATTCAGTGCTTCCTGACTTTAGTGGAATAAGGATGAGGACTCATTCCATATAAATTAACTTTATCTGATTCACAAGCATTACTTAATATATAATGTTAATATATAAACCAAGACCAAAGGTAACTATAACCTAACGAGTAGTGATGTTTTGTGCTCGTCCTGATAATAATTTAAATACAACCAGATACTCAAGGCAATGGTTGGGACAGGAGATTTAAGATGTCTTTAAAACATTCTATATCAAGAAAAGGAAAATACTAGGCATCAAATTAACAATATGAGTTTAAAGCATATGGCCATATAGGATACAGTGATGTCATGTCATTTTAGAAATGCACAAAATCCAATTTTTCACTTACCAGACATTTAAATTTGGATAATCCTATTCTAGATTTCAATATATTTTACACTACGGAACTTTTTGATTATTTCCACACTGTGAGAGGTAGAATGTGTTTTTGTGGTAGAAATTCCAGTATTTTTGTATGTAGAGCAGGATAAGTTGTTTTTCACAAAGAAAGCTGCTGAACAGAGTTCAAGTTGAGAGTGAGGCATTCCGACCTGGGTAGAATTGGCACAGGCACTAAGTAAGGTAATTATGAAGGGTACAGGAAAGTCTGGTGCAAGACAGACTGAGTGGGCTAATTTTTGAAAATATTATCCTCTTATCACCATAATAAGTACAGAACATACCTAAAAATAATGGGTTGGTAACAGACATTATATGGAAATGCAATGTAGCAACCACAACAGGAAGACTGAGAGCCTGAGGTGCTCATCCAATGAGTGCGAGGAGAGGCATTACATACCCTGGGTACAGTGCAGATAGGAGAGTGGATTTGATTGATTAGGTGTGCAATTCCTCCCTCATCAGTAAGAGGTGTGCGCCCATTATTGCAGTAATGAGTAAACTGCTCTTCACAAAGATCTTTGCCTGATAAGAAAATTTTTATCTTGAGCATATTTCTCACAGCACTTAGTTCTTAATAGTATTTGTATTTAATTGGACTAAACTTTCTTAATCACAAAACGTGACTTTTCCAGAGGAGGCATTTTGAAAATGCTCATCAAATTTATGTTCCTTGGTCAAAACCACAGTCATAAGTCTTCAGTGCCGCTGTGTGATCCCTAATAAACAGATTTAACCTAGTCAAGGATATAATTCCAGTGCAGAATGCCTACACACTACTGGAACACAAGTGGACAGGACTAATCAAAAATTACAGATCTTTGTTGTTAAGAGCTATTATCAAAATTTGAGTTGTCATTATATAAAGATCTGTTCTTGCTCAGGCTTCACCCTGTTAAGACTGTGAAATGTCATCCCAGAAAAAAAATATTAATTGTGACAACAGTCTAGCAATCAAATATGTGATGTTTCATCTCTAACAGAAATTCATCTTTTATCTTTCTTTGTTTGGGAAAGCTCAAAGTGTCTTTTATTTTGTGCATTCTTATAACAACGTAATCTTAGTTTTAATTATGTCCATTAATATTTGAATTGTATGCAGAGCTAATGCTACTGAAGCTCAGAATTGGAAATCCAGAGATGCTCATGGGAAAGTGATCATTTTATGTGATGTGACCTGCTCACACTTCCACATGTGCCTAATTTTACATACATGAGGATAACCCTATTATCAGTTGTGTATTGACTGACCAATTAACATATGATCATAAGTAGAAGCATTTTAAATGTAATTAATTACTAGGCTCCACCTTTTGGGGATTTCAATGCCCTTAAATGATACAATATCTGCCTCAAAAACAAAACAAAACAAAACAAAATAAACAGAACCTTACAGACTAGTTTTTAAATGTACTACTATTAAAGAAATTATTTGGCTTTCTACTTGGCAGTAGAGAGTTACAAAAAAATTACCATATTGGAACTTGCCTATCTTTTACACAAGATAGAGTATAAAAAAACTCAAAAGGAAAGGATTGAGAAGCAGCATCATATTAACTGCATTGAAAATTTCAAGTACTGATCAAGACATAGCATAACTTAATTTATTCATTAGTGATAAAATGTCTCAGAGGTCACATCAACATCACACTTGATACTGTATAAAATCTGTACATGCTGGTAGACAGCGCCTATACTGAGGAATTTACATTCTTATCAAGCAACATAAACAATGGGAGTGAATCAAAGAGAAAATTCTCTCACTTCACTTCTGAACAGTTTCCTGATTCCAAATCACTGCTCCATAGAGTCGAAAGTACAATGTCAGTTATTGTAAGATATTATCATAATATATTTTGTGATCTATTCTCTATGACTGCTTTGAAAAACAATTTGTGCAAACGGATGGATGAGAAGCCTAGAGCAACTATAATATGAATCACTGCTTTATACAATCTCACTAAAATGGTGACTAAGAGCTTAACGTTTATCTGATTGGTGAAATAAGAATTGTCTTGTTTCCCCCCCGCCCCGCAGTTTATATCAAGAGAGCAGTATTACTTTTCTTATGTTTCTTAAGTACTCACTACATACAGTTTGTATGAGAACAATCTGTTTTATAGTATTAATGATTCATAAAAGATCCCTAAAGCAAGGTACACCACACACTGTGGCAAATAGTTGACTACTTTGCCTTCATTAAAAATAATAATAATAATCAAGTTAGAGTTTCAATAGGAATCACTAACTAAACCAGACACTTTCTGCTTGAATAGGACATCATGCATAGAATATTTTCTCAAATATTTCAGGATATTTCAATGTATTCATCTTTTCTAGGTCAGAATGGAGACTAACACATCTCATTGCCTATGCTGCACACCAGTGAAATGGCTAGTCACTTAATTCTGCTGTCATCGCCAGCATACAAGGGATAGGCTTGGGGCAAATTCTAACCCCTGTCGGTAATTACTAGCTACTCTGGAGATTACTCCAGATGATGGAAAGATAATCTTATGTCTCCCTGCATCTGCATATCCATCTGCACAGCCTCTCAAGATCAGACACATTACTGACAAATGTCACAATAATTCTTTTTTCCTTACCCTTTATCGCATTTTCACGCCTGATGAACTGCCTATGACTGGTAGGAAGATTATTTCTATATAAGCAACCAGGCATAGCTGACTTATTTCATAGGCATTTATAATTTTTCATCAGAACCACCAGAATGTCCATTAATCTTAGAAACATAAAAACAGCTATTTTTGAATATGTCATTGAGAAACAGAGATTACCAATGGAATCAACAATCATAGGCTATTTTAAACATTAAAAGTCAACATTAATATAAAAGGCCAACAACTTTTCTAGCATTATCATTAGATTAGCCATCACTGGATGGCTAAGCAGCTATCTCAGTCAACTGGAACTGACATTAAACTGAACAAGAAGACTGCTATTGAAATGTGTATTTGTAAGAATATTTTACAAATCCTTTCAGGATTATTTAATGAGGAAAAATGTAGTCTACAATTCAAAATCAATACTCTCTAATTTTATCCACATAGTAAACATTGCTAAATTTTGTTTGTCTCAAGTCAATTTTATACATATTAAGTCACTTTAACATAACTGATTTTTAGTTGTCCTGAATATTCAGTTGCAAAATCTTACCACATACTAAAAAATTCTTCTTATATTTGTGTGCCCAATATTAACTACTGCTGAGATTTTCATTGAAACTAGATGCATTTTTGCTCAATAGCTCATTTGATACATCTTAACCTACACACATTCATCTAGAAAGCTAAGTTTCAAAACTCTCATGTTCTCCAAAATACAAAACATTCTATTTTGTGGACCAATTGACTTAATTGTGTTGTATTTTACCCACCACCAAACAACATAAGCTTTCCAGCAGGAGAGCATCTGTACTAATGAGATGATCTGCACTAATAATACAATTTTTTGTCACACTAAGTTTTTGGTAGACATCATTCCTCAAATGAAGCACAGAAATGGTTTCTATTCAGATAATCATGGAACTATAGACCATAGAGTCTACTTGCCCGAACTGAGCAGAATCAGTGGTTTTGCTGTAAAAATAGTTCCTAACCAAAACAAAAGAAAAAAACCTCTGATAATAAGAATAATCTATAATAAATATCAGTATTAGATGGCTTTTTCTTCCCTTGATTCCGTGACAAAAAACCCGAGGAGATTATATTAGAAGTCATGCAAAATCAGTAAGAGTATCGCAGAATGCAGAATTATTAATGTGAAGACAAATTGACCTTTAGAATGTTTGGTGGCAAGGAACATGCTTTAAAATGATAAAGGCAGAACTTATCAAAATAGCTATTCAAAACCTTCTGAATAAAAGGTGTGAAACTAGATGTAATACAAACACACACACATTGTTTCATCTCATATTTAATTATCCTAAAGGGGAAAGCTTCTAATTTTTGTAAGAAAACAAACAAAAAATTATCCTTTAAAATCATGAATAAATTAATGCAGCAATACATATGCACAATTCTGCAGAGAATTCTTTTCAGAATGTCTGATATCTCAGCTGCCATATTTTAATAGTTTATGAATCAGATGACCAGTAGTTATTTCCATTACAATGTAAAGAAGGCGATCAAATATCCTATTATGAAATTCAATAGCAGCATTCCTCAAAGCATAAAGCACTAAAGAGAAAGTAAAGTTTTTAAAAATCAGAGGCTACAATATTTTCATGTCAACCTCATACTCCAGCACCTGACTATCTTATGATCTACCCTTAGAATTCCTTTATGAGAGAGAAAAAAATTGAACGAATGCTGGTATAAATGACAGGAATGCTGTACGCAAAACAAAAGAATTTTAAAGTTACAATCAAGGAAAATGGCTCCTTCGGAACTCTAAAAACAATTTCTACAAGGGCTCTTTTTAATAATCCTTCACTTCAACAGTACTCTAAACAGCATTCTTCCACACACCAAGACCTTTGAAGACTGAAATTTTACATATTTTTTTTTTCTTCCTTTCTTTCCCTGGGAACACTAAACGCCCAGATCTAGAAAGTCAACAATAATTTGAAAGTCGATACTAAGTCAATCGACATCCTACCATGTTTTTTACTCTATATATGTAAAAATTTCTATAGTCATTACTTCAAATAAAAAAAAAAAGTAGTTTGATACAGTCTTCAAAATATTAAGATAAATATTGACAGTAATATTATGACTCAGCTAGTATGTTTGCTATATAACAATTGAAATAATGCAAGACTGACATTCTGGAGCTTAGAACTCCCAAAGTTGTTTTGTTTTGTTTTTCCCTCTTTATCAGCCAGACTTAAAAACCTCTAGAGAATATGGTTGTTGGAATCCTAATTAAATACAATAAAACAAACTCTAGCTCTGACATTTAACAAAACTTCATAGCCCTAGGGACCTATACTTTAGCTAGAGTTTGAAATATGAATAAATCTGCTGTTTCAGAAATGCTTAAACTGAGCTCCAGGTTAAGAATAAGATTTTGAGGGCAGACAACAGAAAAAATACCAGAAGGTTAAATAAAATGCTGAGGTAGAAGCACAACAGAATTCTGTTTGAGAAGTTAAATAATATAGAAATTAATTACTATCATACAAAGAATGTGCTAATAATGAATGACAGTGCCAAATATTAGGATGAAAATAGACACATAATGTGTCTGTTTAAATGTGTGGGAAACAGATGTAGAAAGAAAAGAGTGATAAGTACTTTTTTTTCCCCTGTACTCAGGTTTCTAGCAACAAAAGTTCCTGGAATAGATGCACATGTACTCTAACAGCCTTAAGATAGGAAAATGGTATTTTAAAAAATTAAAATTAAGGATATTGGACTTTGTATGGGAGCTGCTGAATCACAGCCTGAACCTTTGATTAGTTATCTGAGGCAAACAGTATGTCAGCCCTGGGAGCACAGGTGAAAGCAATTCACCTGTGCTGCAGGAAGGGGTGGAGCCAGGCTCCACCTCTCCTAGACCCATTTAAGTGCTGACTGCCAGGGAGGAAGAATCTCTTCTGAGAGATCCACTCCTTTGGAGCCTTTTGCAGTGAGCCCTCTGCACGGGTAAGCGTTCCACCTATTTTCTCTTTGTTCCCCTTGTGCCTAACTCTTTTGTTGGTTTATTTTCACACCTTGACTATACATCTATTTTTGATTGTACTTTTCAATTATATTATTTTTCCTTGATTGTACAGACTTGCAATATGAAGACAATTTTTACCATTTCACAGTGAACTAAAAGCGATAGGCAAGAATCCCTTACCATTGCCTAAGATGAGCTAAATTAAATTTCAATAGGGATTTTTGTGTTACCTCAGAAGAATCTTTGAATAAAACAAAGGAATTCAAAGAGCTGCCACCTTCTCCTAGAACATCTAAAAAAAATTCAAACATGCTCTATCCTTCTGCTATCTTTTCAGACTACAAAGTTTGACATATATATTGCTCCTAATATTTGTTTGATTTTATGATCTTCCTTGCCTTTCTGTCCAAAAGTCTTAAGGAACCCATTTTGGTGGATAAACCAATTCCTTTTATAGGAATTCAGTTCACAGCTGGTATATCTTCTACGCTTCTCCTACTTGCTGTTCTCACCAGAACTTATTTGTCTTATCTTTTTCAGCTAAGGCTTCATCGCCTGTTTTGAAGCCACTTCCTCACCTTTAGTTGACAACAATAAAGTATTTCTCACAATGAATTTTCCTTATTATATTCCTTCGCCCTATTTTTACTTGTCCATGAAGGAAAGATTTAATTGCTTTGCTATATCAGAGTATATAGCCAGGACTAACAAAATTTCTGTGATTACAAGATGAGGAAGATTATACTCCTATTTACCATATGTGTTTGGACTGGAACAGTTTATCTTATCTAGACAGCAACATATATGAGGCTTCAAATTTTAAATTTTTAAATCATAGAAAAACATGTTGGTGCATAAGGCATTAGACCACTGAGATTTTGTATTAAGTATTCAAGGTTTGTGAGTCAAGATAGAATTCCTGCATCTTTTTAAGAGAAGCCAAAACTTATATCTCCACATCTATAGGCACATGTTTAGTTTTTTCCTTTAGAGTACAACTATGAGGAAGGAAGATATGATTTAAAAATACAAAATATTGTACCAGTATCTAAAATTGTTCACCATTAGGGCTCTCTTGAAGAAAGTGTGATGATGCATAAGCTTATTTTCTACACAATCTTCTGGTTTTTTTCTTTGCATCATGTAAAACTAGCTTTAATGAAGTTACTCCCAAGGAAGTTGAGAACAATATTTTCAGAAGCTCCACTGGTCAATGACTGTGAAGGTTTAATAATATATGAATATGAAAATTGTGTGAAGACTGCCCAGTCAAAAAATTGTATTTCAGAGAGAATTAGTCTATGGACAAGTCCTTCTTGTAGCACTTCTGAGAAGGACTCAGGATGATGAAAAACTTAACATAAACCAGCAATGTGCTCTCACAGCCCCGAAGGACAATGGTATTGTGGCTTCAATAAGAAGAGGGTGGCCAGCAGAATAAGGGAGGGGATTGTTCCTCTCTAGCCTGTCCACAGGAGGCCCCAGCTGGAGTACTGTGTCCAAGCCTGGGGAATCCAACACAGGAAAGATGTAGAGCTTTTGAAGAGGGTCCAGAGGGGGACCACAAAGATGATCCAAGGGCTGGAGCACATCTATGAAGACAGGGTGAAGGAACTGGTCTTGTTCAGACTGGAGAAGAGAAGGCTGAAGGGAGACCTTGTTATGGCCTTCCAATATTTAAAGAGAGTTTATAAAGATGAGGGGAATCAACTTTTTTCAAGGGTAGATAGTGACAGGACAAGGGGGAATGGTTTAAAACTAAAGGAAAGAAGATTTAGATTTGATGTAAAGCGGAAGGTTTTTACTGAGAGAGTGGTGAGGTGCTGGAACAGATTTCCCAGAGAGGTTGTGGATGTCCCATCCCTGGAGGTGTTTAAGATCAGGTTGGATGAGGCCCTGGGCAATACTTGATCTATCCGTTGGCAACCCTGCCTGCAGCAGTGGGTTGGACTTTAATGTTCATTGAGGTCCTTTCCAACCCAAGCCATTCTCTGATTCTGTGAACAGGGATCTTAGTTACAATCCACTACCTTCCACTTTCAGAAGAGGAGTTGTTTTTTTTTTTTTTCCTTGAAAGAACATAGAAATGCAAGTCATTGGGTTAGAACTTTGGTTGGAACTTAATGATCACTGAGGTTTCTTCTGACCCAAGCCATAGAACCTTTGATTCTATGAGCTTTATTCTGCTCACCACATGGGAAAATATCCTAAATTATGGTTCATAAGTTTATTGTACCTCATGATTTTTACCTAGAAGTTTTCCAGTGTTTATCCTTAATGTGTTTGAAGAGAACCAATTTTCTCAAATAACTTAGTGTAAAGAAAAACCTAAGGGAAAAAAATGAAAATAATTTATGGTTTATAAGAGAGAACTATATGGGACAAGCCACCCATTTTTAATCTTCCCAAGGCTAGAATAAATAATAATAGCTAGAAGACAAAAGGCAAGTCGCGACTCATAAAAATGCCTTTCTGACCTGAACTCCTTCTCTGAAAATTGTTAGGATTGATTTCATAAGAAATCCAAAGTGTTTGTCTTTTGTAAAAGACATCAATACAGTAACAAGTGACTTCAATAATGGGAAGTGAGATTTTTCTCAGAGTATTACTTATCTTCCTTAATGTAACACTTTCATATAATACATTTATCACAATATTGTATGTAAGGACTGAAGAAGAAGGAATAAAAGCACCGTATTCTACCAAAACTTCTCTTGCTTTATATTTCAGCAGTCCATTGTGATTATATTATTAGTCTCTTTCAGTTGGTAACACCTTAAAGAGTGCAGCACCCTCCTGACCAGTAGAAAAATTTAAAAACAAACTATCTGGGTGTTAATGGGGCAGTTCCAAACAGGAAACAGAGATAAGGAAATTCCATACACAAAATCGTGGGGAAAAATAAAAGATATTCAGGGACTATTATTTATTATATTGCCACTTTTCTTCCTTTACCCAAAATAATTGACACAGCTTCAAGTTTCAAAACACATTTAAATCCCTTTGCTTATTGTAACAAGAAGACTTCTGTATTTCAAGCAATAAAGTCAAGCAATAAAGAATTATCCAAAACTCAGCTGGTAAATCTGCAAAACAAAGTACACACACGCCTACTTCCTGAGGTCTGCAACCAATGTAGTTGTATCCCGCTCCTTTTGGTTTTTAGTTTCTTTGCAGATAGTCACAGTTTTCTAGACTTTAGAACCTAACATTTACAGATTAGTGTGCTTCAATATAGAAGCTTCTGCCTAGTCAATGAATTCTGTGTTTAAGAAGGAAGAATTAACATGTCCACTATTACACATGAGGAACCAAACTTACAGATGTCTGAATATCCAATGAAATTTATGTTTCCCTTACAAAGCTGTCCAGAAGTGAACTGCTTAGAACCACAATGAACTTTTTCCTAGCAATGAAAAAAATGTAAAATAAAATATCTATTACTTCCCATCAACTTGAGTTTGCTGTGCAGATGATTAGCTCACCAGATTTAAACTTTCACTTGGCATTAGAGAAGGGGTATGTTAAGTGACACTGTTCCTTTCAAGTACTGAAAATCTAATGTAAATCTAATGTTTATCTTCCAGAAATAAAAAAATAGGTGTGAGTTAAGTTTTAGAGAGCTTCCATTTGAATCACTTACTATTTACTTAAAAGATCAATACCACAAACCACTGGGATCTAATAGAGCTGAAAGAAGTTCAGACATAAGCCTGTTAAGAAATGAAATTAAATACTTCAAAATAACAGACAATATGGTAAGCTTTTAGAAAGAAACAGAATCATATGAATTCACATAAATTCTTAGTCTTTTCATTCTTCCTACATTGAAAAAGCACTCCTAGTGGTAAGGGGAATTTTCTGTGTTCTTAATTGTTAAAAGCATTACATAAATGCAAAACTTGAATGATCTAATCTTATATTATTAGTTTTCATTACTTTACCTAACACATATGGCTAAAAAAAAAAAGTAAAATTCCAAGAATCCCATAATTCTGAAAAATCCAAAGTCAAGGAACCTTGAGAGAGATGAGGGCTTGCTTTTCTGCTTGCACACCATATTGCAAAGCTAATGAGAGAAACATGCACAAAGTTAGTGTTTGTGCAAACAACCAAGAGAAGTTCATAGATGGCATGGTCTAGAACAACTTTTGTTTTTCACAATGGAGGAATCAGAACATGAACATTTATAGGTATACTGACACATCAACAGTGAACTTATTTCTTATTACATTCTTTGAAAACAGTGTCTTCTAGTGCCAAGCTTGATATTGCCATTAAAAAAGAAGCACTAATGAAAAATGTACTATCAAATTTCAACATTTCCCTGTATAAATTGTGAAGTAGTATCAAGAAATGCTGTTCCTGTCCAGTTAGAACTGAGCTGCACCAAACATATGAATATAGAAATTACAAGACCTTGCAGAGTAACTAGTTTGTGCACAGGTTAGGTAACTCACTGCTTATTTCAAGTGACTACACAACACTATTGATCAGTAAAACCCTTGGAAAAGAATATTAACTGTAATTTTATTGTATGCATAGAAAAAGAATGCAAAAGAACAATGTTATATAGAATTAATTATATTTATATCAGCTTAAGAAAAGGATTTTTACTGTATAGAGGATGTCATGCAGCACCAAGCTAATCAGTTCTGCCAAAGTCAAATTTTAACTTAGGCTCCAATGTAGATTTCTGAACTGTAACGAATTCCAGAATGAGTGCTAAAATCACAAATGTAGAACAGAAGCATTTCTTTCTGCCCAAGTTGGGCCCATATTTCACTTAAAAGCATTAGTTTTCTTAGCACAGGCATACCAAAATACAGGCTCATGTTAATAACGTTAATAGATGCAAAATGAAGAAGATTTTACAAAATGTGAGTCCATAAAAATTTATTAAATTCCAAGAAGGCAGAAACTCAGTCTATAAGATTCATCGAACAAAACTGAAAGAAACAAAAGAACTTTTGTTACCCTAATGAAAATATTTGCAAGGTATACTCCAGGTAGCTGGATTCATTTAAAATAAATAAATCAGTTGAAGAACATCACCTGGGCAGACTTGAATGGATCTTTGTGAATAAACTAGGTAGAGAGGTAGCAAGATGATTCCAAGCACAATAAGATTAATTCTTGAGCATCCTTTTATTGTAATGAGACTGACCTATGTTACTTTAGCAAACAGAAAGTCTTCAAATATCTTCTTTTATGCCATCACTATGATATAGAATAAATTTGTTGCTTTATTCCAGTTTATTCATTATAGTTCCCTTGGTATTCATTTTATTATTACTTTTAATTATAATTTCCCGAGCAAAAGTATTTCTCTTGAAATGATAGCTGAACACCTAAAGTGAATTTATGATCAATTAATTCATTATTATCTCAGTACATACAGGAGATTTGCTTAAATCTTAGCTATCTGTTCTTAAAAATAAAAGAAATCTGTGCTTGTTTCCCTAATATTTTCCCTTGCAGTTGAAAAGAAATGATGCTCACTTTAAAGCTTTTCGTGCCCCATAAAATATGAGTGTATTTCCCATATTTTGGAACTAATTATGATTTAATTTTCAGTTTAATTGAGTTGAGCATCTTGCATGAGCCACTGAAAGTAAACCATATGAAAAATTATGTGATTCATCTCTTAATTTTCAAGGTCATAACTGAATCAGATCTGAATAATGCTGGTATTTCTAAGGTGCATTTGAGAAGCTGTAATATACAGTAGCAGAAACAACTCTTTAAGATAAGTTACAGCACAAGTAGCATTCTGTGCAAGGTCTGAGCTACATGGAAGTCTTTATTTTTGCTGGGTAATAGGCCACTGATGCGAAAATTGCTACTGGATGGATGGGTGGGGACAAGCAGGAAGCAAGGAAAGAAAGGAAAAACAAAGCACAAATTTTTGTTTCCACAGAAAGACATTCACAACACAAAGCAGGAAAATCCTTGAAAGCTGGACTGTTTGTCCATGCCGTACCAAAGAATAGAAGAGCCAGTAGCTCTTCATGAAATTCAGTACACCACTGAACATTTATTCAAAGGGATGAAAGTAACAAGATGTATTGTCAAGTTGGACTCTCAGAGGCAAATTATGTCACTCATCCTCCAAAAACTAAGATTGCCTTTGGGAAAGACATATTTTCGTAGCATTTCACAGCTGGAAAGTAATGACATATTTTCTATTTACGGAATCTTAGATACCTGAATACCTGAAATTGGACCAATGATTGATGATACCTGAAATTGGACCTGAATTGGTTCTACAATCCTCATCAAATTTCAGCCAACTGAACACTGGAAACTGACAACAAACAGCATCATCTTCCCTCAGATGTTCACTATCTAATTAATTGTGATGATTTCTGAACGTCTCATAAAGTATATTGAGAGATGAAAAGAACACTGAATTGTACAGCTTACCTAGCTTCTCTCTCTTCAGCCACAAAACAAACCCACAATTATTCACTGAATTTTAGTAATAGTTGTTCTCATTTTGCTTTGCAAGCACAGATTTCTGGCCTGAGTTATTAACAGACAATTTTATTTCTAAATACTCCATTATGTAAGCCAACTGATGCAGAAACTAATTTCCCTTATTCTTTTACAGTCTGTCAGGATCTGCAGAACCTGGATAAAATTCAGATTTCATGAACACAAAAAATCCCAGGTTTTATCATTCTCTTATCTGTAACAGCCTTAAAGGTAAATAATACATGAAGAAAATACAAGAAGTTAATTCTAAGCCTCACAGAATTACTGGTCTCATACTTTCTTCCTCTATCCTGCTTTCTCACTCACTTTGTCTTTAAAGCTTTTTTTGTTGCTGTTGTTCTTTATAAACACAGCAGTAGGAAAGACGACTTGTGGTGATAAAAAGACACCGCTGTTGAAACTATTATTAAAACACCACAAGAAACACTGAACCAACTGTGGCATCTGAGTGGGATCTGTCTCTGTTCACATAAAGGCTAAATTGTTACAAAAAGCATAACAAATCAGCAAAACCAAGACAGAGATGTCTTAATTCTTGGTAGGCTGGAATATGTTTGTCTAAAATGAGACAGGAAAAAGAAGCACAGAAAATAATTTTAATTAACAAAGCTAGTAACATTCTGATCTGGACAAATAAAGCACAAAATCTAAATTAAATGGGTCTTCTGGAATAAGTTCACATTTCATTAGATAACACTCTCTATAAATTATTAGACTAGAATTGAAGACAGTCTGGAAATACAAAATCACAGATTTGGTAATGCACAGACTTCTCAGTGGGGGAGGGTTCTCCCTCAGTGTGAATGCCATTTCTCAATGAACAACAAACTGCAATGTTAGAAACACAGGTCTAAATCAAGCAAAGCAACCACAGATCCTTTGTTATTTTGCTAGCCATGGGGAAAATTTGATGTCAGAAATTCCCTAGTTTCTTTATACTTTTTATCCCCCCCCCCCCCACTTTTATTTCTTTTCCACTGTTCCTTTTCCTTTACTCCTCTCACTCTAACTAATGGAAGTAAAATTCTGGACTAACACTACATGAGGTGAAAAAAAAAATATATGGTTTAGAATAGGGATGATCATAGAAAAAAAGTCATTTTTTAAGTGGGGAGAATGACATGTATAGAAGCACTTTTCATACTCTCTACCTTATTGTCCGACTGAGAAAGTCTTCCCGGACCAGTTTACTATTAGTTCTGGATATATTTCAAACTCAAAAAGGTTATATTGTTTAACAACTTCTTTAGCTTTTCTCTTCCTTGAAAAGATCTGGCATTAAAATATTCTATGAAATTAATCTTCCATCAGTGAATGCAAGTAGTACATGTCTTCAGTACTAGACTTTCAATATCCAGAGCACACAAGAACCAAAAACCCTGGTAAAGTAGATGAATGGTGTGACAGCCACGGGAGATCTGATCCTATAGACATCTGTAGAGCAACGCAACATACTTGTCTGGCAGCCTGTCCAGCACAGAGGCTGTCATCTTACAGGTCTGAAAGATCACACTTTGGAAGACAGTATAGATTTATTTGTTAGGATGTAAAAAAATTTATCTGCCTTTCACAGGTATTAAAAAAATATCTGGAATTTTTTTCTTCTTTTTAAAATGCCCTAACTTTAAGAATATTAGAAGCAGAGAGAATGTTCTTTGAGGAACTTCAATGTCATATTATGTTAGCTTCGTAATGATTCATCTTCTACCCTCAAAAACATTCATCATCTTGGCATAAAATTGCAGCGGACAAAACAATACAAATGCAGATTATGGATTTACTTACTATCAGTTCTTTCCTAAAAAGTCTAATTCAAGATAAGTCTCTCATGTGCTGATTCTGGACCAGTGCCCCAATCTCATTTCATTCACAATAGAATGTAACACGTAATTTGGGATGTTAAAAATAGTAATAACAAAAGGACAACAGGACTTCAATTCATTTGACTCAATACTTCTTAAAATTGTCAACAAAGCAGGTATCAAAAAAAAATCTTGAAGAAAAAAAATTGAGTGTTTTGAGGCTAATTACATTAGCAATGGAAGGTGGAAAAGAAAGAGGAATGTTCCATTAAAAAGAAAGTGAAGGCTTGGAAATATGGTCTGAAAGAAGGCTAGATGACAGTTTAAACAGAGAAGTTTACTAGACTTAATTTAAACAGATTCTATAAATATTCGTTGGTATTATGACATTGTTAATAACAAACCAATAGCATCTGCTCTTTGTGCAGTTACCTAGACTACATTTCTTGACACTACTGTTCAATAATAACCTCCATCTGCTCTGCTGTGTCTGTCATTTCTTTTGCTATAACATACTGTGACAGAGGCTTCATTTACCTAAACTTATCTTGGCAACTTGTACTTCATTAAAGAGAATCCTGCAAGCATCAGTTAAAGCTTTCTTATCTGGCCATGCATAGCTAAGCTTCATAAATCATTCTTTCACTTTCCATTTTGCTTCTTCTGGAAAGGTAACATTATTGAATTCAGATCACTGGAATAAAGCAGTACTGAAATGTTTATTGACCGGCTTTTAGGCACTGAGATCTGCTTTGAATGCAGACAGTAATATTAGCTAAAGCTTTTGAATTTAAAAGGGATGTCACTAATATGCTTTATACATCGCTATAAATACTGTTTGATGGCAGGCCACTTTAGCAAGCTGCTACTAATCTAGGAGAAACAAAATATTATTAGCATATATTTTTTCCTTCCTTGTCATTTTTTTTTTTTAAATTGTAGCATCTGAAAATAAAATATTGTGTACTCATAGACCCAAGACCTCAATCACAGCTCAGTGGCACAGACTGTATCTTACAAAGAAGGAGGAAATGTGCAAGGGGGCTTTAAACAAACCATCAAATGAGTCTGGCATTACACCAGGACAACGCTCAATGCAAGTTACAGCAGCTGTGAAAGTGCCAGCCCCTAGTGCAATTGTTTCTGATCTGTAGTGCAAGAGAATTAGGTCGGATTTCTGCCTCTGCTCAGACTCCTATTTAAGAGTCATATAACAACAAGCAGTATTTATACTGTGGCCAGTATTACCTCTTAATGGGGATCATTTGTTATTAGAATGAAAATAACAATGAGCCCATTTGTAGATGGACAGAGTTATTCTCTCGTGTCATACACAGAAGAGATTCATGCTGTGATGGCTGATGAACCAAATTACAAGAGCCAAACTATCTAATAGAGTAGGAGGAAAGGAAGAGGAAATATTTTATTTGCTAGACAAGCAAGCCTTCATCAACACAGAATAGCATAAATTCAGATCAAATTAAACTGACAGCTTTGAATGGATATTTTCTATGTGAAATCACATCTGAACTCTTTATTTTGGCACTGTCAAAATATGTTGGCTTAACAGTCAAGACTAAATGTATATAATAATTTACAATAATCTGGAAACCCCTGAGATAAGTCGGATGCTGGTGACCTGTATTTAGAACTCTGATCCACAGCAACGATTTGAACCAACATTTCACAGCTTCTGTGCACAAACCACTGGACTCCAGGGAGCCTGAGGATAGGACTCTACTGGTTCAACGTACTCTAGTTTATCAAAATTAATCATTTTGTAGACAAGAGAGACAAGAAAAAACATTAAGGTAATTAAACATACATATATGTTTATATACATATATATACAACATACCTATATGTTAAAAAACTGAACTATCGTTTCCTTGGAAGTTAGACCAGTGTGGTTCCAATGGTCTGGAATGGATCTGTGGTTCAAACCTAACTCAGACAATGAATTGCACTCTAGTGGAACATCCTAAAGCCTTGAGGTATGCAAAGACAGTTCTGAGAAGCTTCTTATATTAGTTGCCTTTTCCCTATTAAGATTACTGCTAAAACTGAACTACTTTATGTGAATAAAGTTTTCTTTCACAAAATGTACAAAAATAATTAGTTTTAAGTCAATGTGAAGCAACTTTGACAAAATTTTCCAAAATTCCAGTTTCACCTATTGAGTATAGTAAATCTTGATTATTCATGGCGAATCACAAACAATCCCTAAACAAGGAAGATTGGTGAGACAGTTCTGAAAAAGCTATAAGCAGTTTTCAGACCCCGTTCACAAAAAAACATACAGCTGCCTAGGACATTATTTCCCA
The DNA here is from genome assembly GCA_035772895.1 of Perdix hodgsoniae. Taxonomy (NCBI): domain Eukaryota; kingdom Metazoa; phylum Chordata; class Aves; order Galliformes; family Phasianidae; genus Perdix; species Perdix hodgsoniae. The sequence continues at coordinate 23,433,160 of JAPSGF010000002.1, forward strand.
CATTTACCAAGCTTTGTAAATAAGTCCAGTTTCTAAAAGGAACTCTAATTAAACGTTACTAAACTCTAAGGCCTGGATGGCTTTCATTTTCATGCCAGCTTAGCAGAGTCTATTGTCTGTAGAGGAATATCTACCACTTTGATATTCATTCTTTTTGATGGAGTTGTGATGAGGGGAAGAAAGAAAAGCAAGAACAAGGTCACCAGCTCAAAAAAAAAAAAGACATACACAAAAATTATCATGTATCCCTATAGCTCCTGGGTACATCTGATTATGAATGGCTGCAATTGTTTCCATAGGAAAGCCACAGAAAGCTCACTACAACTGGATGCTTTCCTTTCAGAGCCAGTTTCTGAACTCAACCATCCCATTAATGTGTATGTAAAATATGAATTATTTCTCTAATCTGAGGACTACTAGCAAGATTGAAGGTGTTTATAAAAGTTTTCCAACATTTAAATAATGTAAACTTCCTTGTTTAGAAGGAATAGAGAAATCTATTATCAGTTCAGGTAGCAATTTTATCATCAAATGAAATTTTATTTAAATGAATTATAATACAATTATAATAATTCCATTTTAACTAAGGTATTTTTTGCTTCTAAGGGGCTTGCTCTGCATCTATTAGGCCCAATCTGAAAGGTAGGTAAAGTGAAGCTATTACATTTTATGATCAAGAAAATAATTTTCTGCTGGGAATTTAAAAACAATTTTTTTGTAGCTGTTTAATTATGATTCTTACAGTGATAAAGGGAAAAAAACACCTGTCCATGTACTCCTTACAGGAGGAAGAAACAAGAACATTAAAAATAATGATAATCTATAATGATAATCAAGGGAACAAAGAGGCAATAGACAATTGTATTCAGCAAATAACAATATGCCTGTCTCAAATTCAGACCTTTTGTCTGCATTGCAATAAAGTTAACACATTTGCAGATCCCAAGCTTTTCATAAACTGCAAACATTCAAGTAAGAAGAATGCTACAATTCCCAGCTGATTTTGGGAGACTGTCTTGTCTTCCAAGAACTTAACAGAAGAAAAGAGTGCACATCCTATTCACTCACAGTGAGGCAGTATGCCTACTTGTGATATTAATGACAAATTCAGAATTACTAAACTCATTAGTTTAGTCTTAGTGAGTTAGAAAGGTTTCTTGCTTCTGAGTATTAACTCAGAATACTAGTAACACGCTAGATTTGTAGTAAAACTTGATAGAAAATAATAAACATTTAGTAAGACTACAGAGACTGAAATCTACTGAGTATAACTGGGACTTAGCTATACATGTGGATAATGATCAGACACACCAGTGCTTGCCCACAAATAAATTCTAGTAGTCTCCGAGTAGCTGAAATACTGCTGAATTTACACACTTTCCTTATTTCTGCAGCCTGCAAGCAGTCCCCTACAAAAACATGCCTTCTCTCACACTTTGTCTGGACAACTAGGGCACAATAGTTTTGAAAACGAAGAAAGAAGTTACAAGTTAATGAGCAGAGATGGACTCACATTGAACATTTACAGCTCAATATACAAGGAATTGAAATCATTACATGAAGCTCAAGGGAACTACTTCATTTTCAGCTCCTGCAAACCAAATAATAGGATTCAGTATAGAAATCCTTCCATACAATGATAACTGTTGAAGCTTATATAATACTTGCCAAACACTTTTTGATCTCTGAGAAAAAGATTTCATAAAGGCAAGATATTGTTATCTTTAAAGAAGAGTCAATATTGCACTATTGCACTGCTTTTAAAGAACTAACCTAAAATTTGATCATTTTTTATAATTATACTCACCTAAAAATGCCTTGGACAAAAATAGTTCCCTGATAGAATTATACAGATATGTTGAAATTAATACTGGCCTTGGTTGTTAAGAAATTTGGAGCCACAGAAACCTTTTTTTGTTTTAAAGCACATTTAAGAGAGTAACTTTAAAGATGCTGATAGTTTTAAAGTTTTCAAATGTATATATTGCAAGCAAATTGATAATTTTCCTTGTTATAAATGTTGCCCCATTTCAATTTCCAACCTTCATACCTTTGCCAAATTAAACTACAATATTTCACATAAAAATTTGTTTTGAATCTTTGTTTCATTTATTTTTTAAAATTCAGCCAGAATATTCAAGACATTTTTTAAAAGAATACAACCTTTTTTTCCCACATTCAATATTTTACCGACCTTTTGTTTTATGGGTGAATATATTAAAATAGGAGTAATTAATTTTGGAGATGACCTCATAGAAGTAAAAGGATCTCTAAAAGACTAATGAAAGGCTCTTGAAAGCTTCAAATTCCTTCATGGCAAGAGGACTAAATAAAATGAAAGCTAGAAAGATATTATCAAATAGGTAAGTCATTGCATTTACCAGGGAATCTTACATTCTTAATGGCATTTGTATTTCTGACAGCACCGATAGCCTTTTGCATGACAAAAACCCCATGCAATTATAAAATCTAAGTCATTATTGAGTTTTATAAAGAAACCAACTATCCATAACGTGGCTTTTCATTCATTTATTGGCCACAAGCAGTTACACTGTTTTTACTACAAAGAACATGACTTAAGATTTGTAGTCAGACCATCATACAGCATTATGATCAGTCTGATTAAAAAGAAACAGTAAAAAAAGAAGTCTGCTATTTCTCTGTCCATTTCCCATCCTGTGAGAAAGTAGGAGATGTTACCTGCTAAAATTCTGTTCAAGGAGATCTGAACTGTGAACTATTACAGCACAAACCTAAAGGAATTGTAGAGGAATGATAGGTTAGAGGTCTGGCAAGAAGGAATATAATCAAGTGTTTTGTGATAGGTGGTAGATTATTCCCTGTCTTTATATAATTAAAGAAGCGTCCACTGTCTTGAATAGAAAATGATAGATTTCACATCAGATGCAGGTCTGGTTGATTGGTTAAAAATACAGCATAGAAGACTGGGTTCTGCTCTCTTTGTTGCTCTTTGATGACCATGAACACCAGCATCTGTTCTGCACTTTGAATGCTTTTGAGGAAAGTTTTTAATCTCAATTAAAAAAGGCTCCAAACAGGATTACTAACTCCTTCCTAAAACCAGATAATGATTTTAAATGCAAGTAATGTACATGCTCTTGGGGGAATAAATATCATATAGGTCAACTGCAAGGCTGAAGAACTCCACTTAACTCTACAATAGTGTCAGTTTCCAGGGAGACAGGAAGAATCTTTTCTACTGTTATTTAATCACTTTCCAGACTTTAATGCACTAGTGTTTTATCCCTTATATACCTAACCTTAATATGGATGAAGGAGGGGTTAAGATCATATTTATATTAATTTCATGAAATAGCACCCACTTTCAGTCATAACAAGCAGATATGGATAAACATCAGTATTATTTACAAAAAAAAGAAAGCAACAACAAAAAAAAACTCTGTTTCAGTAGGAGATACCTTGTATTCCTATAACTGAATTTACCATGACTAAAGTTTTCTTTGCTGGCCTTTGCTTTTTTCCTTTATTATACCACTTCTTCCCACCCTTGATGTTTTATCACAAACATTAAATTCACGTGCCTTTCGCAACTTCGTAGAAGATACCAGCTTCTACTGCTGCAGTCTTTACTGACACCTCAACACATCATGCTTCATGTCTTTCTAAGAAATCTCCAGTACTGTAAAATGAACAAAAAGTCTTCTTTGCTTTTTGAATTGTCTTTATAAAAAGCATCACTGAAGCAATCCCCTGTGGTTGGGCAAATGGCAATTGCATGAAATTAATACGTTCATTGAAGTTGTTCATACTTGAGAGGTACCTTCACTCCTTGGAAAAGGGTTAAAAGCATTTAATGACCTGGGTTAATAATAGTCAAATTACTGAGTCAATCAGCTGATGAGCTGAGAAAATCATTAATTCTGGATCGAGTGCTTGACCTGCTTTCTCAAAGGCAAAAAACTAAAAATGGCTTCCCTTTAAAACACCAAGCAACCTTGAGAGCTTATGTGAATATTTGATTGACACATATGGTGAGTCAGTACGTTAAGTAAGACATTGGCTATTCTCCAAAGTGCAAAACAAATATGGAAAAAATATTTCCTCAGAATACTAGCTATCAAGGCCAGAATATTCAGGAAACATCATTAATTTATTCTCAAGAAAATCTAACAGCCTGCCTCCAGTAGCACTATTTTTTTTTAATCCCATTGCTGTATGGTAACTTTTTTAAAAGCATTTATACTTTAATACACATTTTTAAGAGAGAAATCTAAGTTGCCTAAACAGATGTCACAAAAAAAAAAAATCAAGGGAATTTTTCATTGACAAACAACTGCAGATAGACTTTTGCACCAACTACCTGTTTGCACTTAAACAGAGGTCCTACTGTGAGTAGGAGGGAAAAGAAGAGCAGAAACGAGAAAATGCAAGTGTGACCTATGGCATGTTATGAAGGAAGAGGGTTTTACCATGTGGATAGCTTCAGCTTGAAGCTGTCTCTGGAAAGAGTAACAAGATGATTGCTACAGCTAGAAACTCAATATTGCTATTTTGCTAGAACTCAGGGCAGTGTTACCTCTCAAATTTACTTATAGAGTACGCACAGTTTTAGCTTTTTAATATTCCCATTAAGAAAGCATAAATTATTTCTCCAAAAAGACAATTCCTGCTTCCTATATCTTTCTCAAAAAAGGTTTCCATCTGTAAAAGAAAAAAAAAGCAGCTCATTATGGTGCTTAAAGCTTCATCATATGGTGAAAAGCTGAGATACTAAATAGAAAGGCTTGTGTATAAAAAAAAGTCTGTCAGTCTGTGCCAAAACATGAAATACACTGAATGATACATTTTCTAGCTTTAATTTAGGAAAACTCTTGAACAGAGGCAGAATTTTAAGGACAACACCATGAATGGTGCCAAAGTTAAAGACTCAGTGTTCTCTTAAACGTATTGGTGACTTCATGAGTTTGGAACCTTGAACTAGTATTAAGTACAAATCTCTAAAGCTGAATTTTCATGGTTCTGAGACTATATCTGATGTCTCCACACTTTCTGTGGGTTTAGCGTACCCATATGCAGAAGCCTCACTTCTGTGTATGTTAAGGATAAAATTCTACGTCACCAGAAATGTATTACCCAAAACTGTTTACATGCTTTGAAGATGAAACAAACACACATTTATTTAACATTGCTGAATCTAGTTATTACTGAATCTAATCTGAATGGTATGCTTGAGAAAGCCTAATATTCTGCTTATTAAATAAATAATATTTAGTTATGACTTGATCTGGACTATCATTTATCTTTCTGTTATGTGTAGGTCTTATATCTTCATCACTGGAGTACTGGACAGTGACAAAGAAGAAGAGTTGTTGCTTCAATCATAACCACCACTGATACTATGATTAGAGTTCAAAGTTGAAAAGTCCCATGTCTGAAAACAGCAAATATTAATGTTCTGCAACAACAGAAATATCATGCATCTTTAAGGAACATATCTATTTCCTAATTTTTAAATTTAATTTTCTTAAATTATGTTTTTGCTCCCTCAAGATAGCTTTTAATTCTTACATTTTGCTCTGCACATTGAATTCTGTTCTATTAAATTGCTGAAAACACCTAGTAAGAGCACCAGCAAATATCAACAATGAGATGGTTATTGGCAGACAGTGTTTGAAATGCAAATAATTACAAAAGCCTACCTTTCATTCAACATGTAATTGCAGGGTAAGTTGGAAGACAGGTGGGTATTTCGAGCTCTGTTAAGCACTAACATTTTTAAATGTCTCTCTGGATATGGATTTCGACTGATGGCTGATGTGTCATCACTTGCTTAGAAATCTTGTCAAATAATGTAAACAAAACAGCCAGTCTACTACAAAGCTTCATCTTTGTACTTTTCCTTTATCTGTTAACACAGAATTGTTTCTAATTAAACTACAAGTGCAGGGAAATTTAAAAAAGAGACAAAACAAAGCAAATTGAATAAAGTAATGATCTAGACTATTGGATAAACAACAACCTTGCAAGAAAAAAAATGCAAAAAGCAGCAGAGAGAATTTAAAGAATGCATGTGCTATTGCTAGAATAAATATAATTATCAAAACACAGACAGTCCTCATTTCTCATGAAGTCATCTGTAGTTCTAACACTGGTCAGCAAATGGGATTATCTATAATGAAAATAGTATGATCTGGTCTAACGATATTGAGATCATTTTAGCTTGGACTTGCCCAATTTTTACAGTATATTCAGAAAGAGCTAAGAGCAAAATTTTAAAATTTCATAAACTGCAGGGCCTTGTTGGCTTGACAGTGTTGTGTGTTGTTACTTATTCACTGACCTTGAAATCTAGGACATGAGTGTTATTTATTCTAGCAGATTCCACATCAAAGAACAAAAAAATCTTACATAGTAAATAACTCTTGGAATAATACATAACATCAAGGACATAAAGGACCGCAATATGCTTAATAGAGAATATAAATACAATACTTAAATTTTGCTCATGAAGCTGAATAACCTCAAATCCAAAAACAAGCCAGGTTTTTCCAGAGAGGAAACCTTAACAGAGCTTGTCAAGTGTTATTTGAAACCAGTGCTCAGCTTCCTGCTCATTGCAGTATAAATCACCCATTTAATAGTGATTTGTAAGTTCAGTTTATTCAAGCAAGGATCAAGTATGAAGTGGGGAATGGCACGCACAAGTGCACTAGTGAAAATACTAATCTGTTTTCAGGCAGTAGTGAGCAGTGCCTGATGCACTCTTATAGTGCCAACAGATATTGTTTAACACATGCAGTGGAATAAAAAGCGAGGGGAGTCCAGTATGAATGATCTTTTCTATGTTCGAATCAAGTTAAGTAGTATAGGCAAAATAAACTTCAGGCTCCATTACTGTCTCTGAAATAACTGAAAGCTAAGCAAGAGGGTTTGAAAAAAAATTTACAAGACCTTTTCTTGCCCAAACAACTAGAACTTGGACAGACAATGGATATCCTTAACTTATCCACACACCAGCTGGAGAGTTTTGTCCCTACTGCTCTTCTGGCAGAAAGACTCAAGTGATAGCTCCTTATCTATTTCAGACCAGATGGCCTGGCCTGAAGTAGGTTAGGAAAAAAACTATGAATTCTTCATAAGCAGACTGCAGGAATGGTAAACTCTATAGAGAAAGGGGATAAACTTAGGAACACTTTTAAGCCACCAGTTATTTGCAAAGGCAATCATAAATCCATAGCCTCAGTCAACTAAGGAGATTAAATTTGCCTCTTGCTGTTTGTATCTTTTTCCATATAAAGTTCCAACTGTACTCAAAATAATTAATTACAGAAAGTTCATAAGGCAAACCTCTATGTTGCAAATTCAATTCAGACTGCACAGATGCACACAAAAAGATTGCTGACTATATAGAATGAGCCTCCACCTCTGGGAACAGTGACAACTTATCCGACTGTATACAGAGTGGAAGTTGGCATCTTCTCAGGCAGTGCTCAAGTTAGCAGTATCACCACCATATCTTCTTACTCCTTCAGTCAGGATCATCAGAAGCCCAAAATACTTAAACAATATTTCTAGTTAAGGAATACTGAAAATGGAGATAATAATAGTATCTTGGATGTCTCAGATGATAGAGATTGCACAGCATGTTCTCAGTAGGTCAGTGTAACCATATGGTCTGGCTTATTGAGGAAGTGCTTCATCTCTGCTTTTGTCCTCGAAAACCATCAGGGATTAATATATGATGCTTCCAAATGCTCACCACATTTGAAGTACTCAGTCTTCTAAAGAAATGAGTAGCAAATTAGGTATCCTCTTGAATTCAATCCTGAAACTGCATTGTTTTAGTTAATCTGTAGTTCTAAGTAAGATTTGCTTTCCATCCTTTTGTTGTTTTTGTTAGTACTTCATTATCTTGTTCAGCAACATACTATTTGCTGTTAAAATTTGCTGCTGATTTCTACAGAGTGCTTAAGTATTCTGTGATAGTAAGTACTACTATTACCCACAAAAATATAACAAAACTTGCATTGAAACACATGCCTTCCTCTCTAGATTAAAGGAAAACTGCTAAAACAAGCACAACAGAATTTAATAATAATACTAACCAGTGGGAAAGAAACAGCAAGCAACAGAAAACTAAAATAATTTCATAATAGGAAAACAGGAAATGTTTTTCCAGTATATTCAAATAAGACAGGTTCAGAATGGTCCACAACGGAAGAAAAGAATAAATTAGAAGTGATCAGATCACTGTAATGGAATGTGTGTGGATAAAACTGGAAATCTTTCTCTATTTTGAATGCCAGTGAAGCACATGATTGAATTTCAGCAGTTAACTTTATTACTGAGAGAAAACAGCATGATTGGTGAGTTACAGCTTATCCTCAGTCCAGTTCACTGCTAAAGTATTAAGGAAAGACATTTGCAACTGAAATGGAAAGATTTAGAATATGGAAGAAGAGCTTCAAAAGTCTTGCACTGTGTGCCTGAGAAATGAAAGGTATATAAGATCAACATAATATATACAAAATAATAAAAAAAAGTGAATGCAAATTGGATATTACTATTTACCACAATTTATAGCACAATACCAAACCACTGATGTTGAACACAAGCAATTTTTGAAGAGAAGGAGATAAATATTTCAACACAGTAAGTAATTAACCTGTGGCAGTTTTCCTGGAGGTATTATTAAGAACAAAAGTTTAGCAAGCTTCAAAAAGGATTTAGACATTTATATGCATAATGAGGATATTTATGGCTGCATTTGATGAGAAAAAAAAATAAAACAAGAGATTTCAACTCTGATTTTTCAGCGAGTAAGTAGACTTCTCTCTGGTGGGCATTAGAAAGAATCTTTCCCAATAGGCAAACTGCTCTAGAATAAGGCATTATGGTGCTTCCTTCACTTACCCTAGAAGGAACTGGTGCTCAGCACTCAGATTTCTGGAAAAGACGGCATATCTACTTTGGCTATTTCTGCCTTCCAAGTACAAATTAGGTATTATTACACAGTTCAATTCATTATGCATGAAAATGAGCTCACAGGATTTGAAAATTAGAATATATCTTGTATCAGTCATTTCCTTTAATTATCTAGTTGTAAGTGACTGGAGGATGACAGCTTTGCCTTTACAAAAATTCTGTTTGTGTGCAACTTTTCTTAAAATTGTGGCTTTTCACACTACATCTTAGTCTCCAGTCCAGTGCTTCTGTAAAACACACAGATAATTTCATGTGCTGTGAACTTTCCTGTCAAGAGGATGCACTGAAATACTGCTTTACTGTAGCTTACTGCTCACTAAAATGTGATAACAGTCCTTATGATATCTGCAGTAAGGCAACATCCTTTCAGTAGCACCAAAAATTTAGCCAGCTTTTTTAGCTCTACTAGGATCCCCAGTAGCTTGCTCTCTTTCCTTGCAATACACAAATGTTCTCTCGTGTAAAATTTTCCCACCCATGCCAAATCTTAATAAATACAAAGTATTTCAGGTTGCTCCCAAAGCCAATAGTCTCTTGCCAGCAACTAATCCAGACTGTGAGAATAGCTTCAAAAGTCAATCAAGATTGTCAAAAATTGCCTGAATATGAGACACTTTGATGTTCTTCTATTCAGTAACCTATGCTTAGCCAGGAAAAGTGTTTGTGTGCAACCTCAGTATATACTGGTAACGTTAAATGAACAACATGTGGAACTAGGTAGTTCGAATCCTAAATCCTGAAATAAGTGATGAGAAAGGGTTGATGCATGATGCATTGGGCAATAGTCCCAATTTGAAGGACTATTTCTAAACAACGTTCTTTGATCAGTAGGCGTAAGACACAAGCCCAATTCTCAGAACAAAGATCATATTTGCCTAGCTAGTAAAATAGATTAAGATTAGTATCTTAAATATTAAGCTGACAAAAAAAAAATTCCCTTAGTCTGAACTAATGCATTGTTAAAGCTTGTTCAGAAAAGGGAGTAGAAAACCTAACCTTAACTCTTTTCTCGTATTCTAGCTTTCAGTACCAATGATAAGCATTCTTTCATGAGATAAGCGTGTTTCAAAACTCTACTGCAAGGTGAACTGGATTTCCTCATAATCAAGGCACATGCTGTTAAGGCTGTCTTAAATAAAAGCCATTTTCCCTACTTGCCTCTTTCTGGCAACACTTTTTTATAGCGTAGAAAACAACATCATTTAGCTGCACGTTTGTCTTGTTTGCAGCACACTCAACAAGCTAGATTCCTCAGAAAACACCAGCAGAAGAAAGATTTAACTGCAGAGATGGATTCTTTCAGCACAGAAGAGAAACTATTGAGTTGCTCAGAGCTGAAAATATTTACTAAGTCCAAGACAATAAGAAAGAACTTCCAGATGCTCAGAGAGCTTAACGAGAACCAGTGTACTTAATGGGCTAGGTGAAGGACTGAGAAGCACATTTTCCAACTTGTTTGACTAGTCCCCTATTATATTTTCTAGATATAAATAAACGGATACTTAGCAATCAATAGCAGAGTAGAATTGCACTTTCAGAGGTCGTGCCACACCACTACTCTAAGGCAACATCCTTTGTCTGCTAGTTTTATAGAAAAGTCAATGCTTAAACATCACTGAATGTGAATATAGATATAAATACACAGAATACCCCCTTGGTTTCTCTATGAACACATTTGTTTTTTCACCATATGCCGAAGACTTTAATTTGAATTAGAGGGGGAAAAGCAGCTATTTATATAGAAGAATCTGGCATGCATACAAAATGTTAAATACTGTATTTTTATCGATTACACTGTAAATTAATGTAAATAACTGTGCTGAAAATGGCATTTTTCAAGTGTATATAGACAAACAGTTGTCTTTAGGTATCAGTAAATGATATAAAAAACCTCAATGGCAGACTGTGTATGTGACCATATTGTCTGAGTTTCACTTACACTCAGCTCAATTTCTTTTAACATCAGGTGAGTTTTTGATTGTTTCTATATTAGTTGCTTCTTTGTTGTTTGTTTTCTTTTTCCCCTAAAGAAAACAGCAATATAACTGCAAAGGAAATATCTTCACTTGTAACTCAAGGTCGTCCCTAGAGACAGCTCATTCTAAATAAGTCTGTGTGTATACTTAGGTGGAAGTACACTAATTATAGGTGTGAACTCAGTGAAACCAATTATTGGTGCAGGCCATCAGTTCAGAAGAAGGTAGTGGTTTCAAATAAATAAATTATCATTTTCACATTTACCTTAATTAAAGAATCTAAGATTTCTTGCATCATCTCTAATCCCATTAGATTAACATCTAATTAGACAAGAATTCTTTTTTTGTTTGGTCAAACTTGAGTAACCACACGTGACTTTCAGTAACTTGCTATGGATTTGTCAATATTTCACTGTGAGCATAAAAGACATTTTCCTATATCAGCAGTTAGGTGGTTCCATTAACCTGAGGTTGTAAAATATACATAACATATATAGTACTCAATACAGTCAGATGTGCTACACTGATGGGCTTTTGTAGCAGATGTCTTTTTTATACCTCTGAAATAATGTAGCCACTGCCATAGCTAAGATTTGTAATAAAAAAATATAGCATATATCCCAGAGAGATTACTAACTACCAAAGCTCACAGCCTGGGATGCTGGATGCTCAGAGTCCCTGCCTGAATCCAGATTCAAAATTTACTGCAAGCTTCCATGTTTATAATTGATGACAATATTAATTACAGACATACAGTCATACACACTCTCTTCATCTCCCTTTGAGGTGTTAAATATGAATATATAGCCACAGGTGGCTGCTTGAGCGAGTATCTCTAACATATTCTTTTTAATGCAGGGGGCATAACATTCTCATTAACAATAACTGGAGTTAGAGACAGGAATCCCAGGAAAGATGCATTGTCTCATTAGATATTAACTAGAAATACTGTAAAATATTCTGTTTATTCATTGTTAGAATTCTGAAGTCTTCTATTTTTTTTTCATCTTTCAAATTAACACCTCTATGAATAAATCATTCAGAGACAAATGAAAGCTCCTTCAAGTCCAGAAATCATGTATATACTTCTAGCTCCCCCAAGGATACAGCCTTTTCACTACATTGTAGAGTTATAAGAAAACAGTTTTACAGCACCTGCATCCTGTACTGCACAGGTAATCCCCACCAAATCTCCACTAAAGTTCAGAGACCAGAAACTTCCAGTTATGTCATCTCTTCTTGATATTACTTCCATACTGGAGCTCAGAAATTGCTGTTGGAGTTCTGCTTCACAACAAGAATATATCAGTTATTTTTGCCTACACAGCAAACCACATCATTTCTTCTTCATTGAAAAGAACATGGACAAGAAGATAGAGTTCTCTTTAGGAATCAAGTAAAGAATTCAGAAAAACTGCAGTCTTCTGTCAGACGCCCATCACTCCCAAGTCACCCACAAGTGGTTTACAGCTCCATCAGAAAACTGATAAACTGATTCTGTTCAGATAGAGATCTTTCTGAGTCTCAGAAAGTTTACTTCCTTATGCTTCATATGTCAGGATGAGATTTTCATTAGTAGCTTAAGTCCATCTCTTAAAGTCAGACAAAGCATTTCCACAGACTTCGGTGGAAGAAATTATTGCCAGATAGTAACAAATAAGAAAGATGATCCTTTCAACTCCCACTGCCAACTGAGAGATTACACGTGATCACTTGTTAAAAAAAAAAAAAAAAGCAAATGCCTCCTTAAATTCATGTGTTGTTGTTTTTTTTGTTTGTTTGTTTGTGAACAGGTCATTTACTTGTAAATAAAATTAAGAGGGATTCTTCAGTAATTGATTTCCTAGAACATGTTCACATATGGATACAAAGTAAGTCCAAATAAAAGTGCAGTTGAGCAGTTTAGACAAAACACCCCTATCAATTCTCATTCAAGCTAAAGTACTGTCCCTTCCTACTGCAGTTGACTGTTCAAAGAAAATATACCTTACCCCTTCTACAAAACAATAATAATAATAATTCTATACAGGATGTAAAGCATCTCAAAAGAGAATAACTGTCAGTTTCTTAAAGAAAGTAGCAGTTGCTGGCACAATTTTGTTGCAGATTTTAAAAGAAAAGGAAAGGGATCAAACTGAATAACACTTTCCTCTTATTGCCTTTTCATTGCTCGATTGGTCAAAACTGACAGTGTGATTTATCATCTTCACTTCATCTGTTAGGATTAAACCTTTCCAAAACACCACAGGACTGTAAAAGATGCTACTCTTAACCTCCTTCTTCCATTAATTCACTTATAATTCAGTGTAGTTGGAGGTGCTTCACCTCCATACTGCTGCATTACACAGAATTCTTTCTCAGTGTTCTTATTATTCTGCTGCACAATCAAGCCTCTATTGCAAACCCTATGATCCTAACATTTAAATCCTGAAGAATACTGGATAAAAAGAATCTGCATTCATGTGTATGGTAAAAACAAACACACACAGAAGTATAAAAATCACACCCAAGAACAAGAAAGTTAGAACAGGTTCTCGGAGCTTACTTCTGTTGATAGCAATGATAAATCTCTCACTAGACCTGACATTACATTTCAATACTTAGATTTTAGTGTTTATGAACAGTCCTGCAGCAGTTGACAACAGAAGATGTGTTTGCAGCACATACTTCAGTTCACTATTCCTTCACATCTCCAGTAGCTTCTTGGTTCAGCCCCAGAGGCTACCAAGTGATTACTGATGCTTCTGCACACTTTCAGAATCTCTTCTCTTCAAGCAGGCACAAAAAGTACACAGAGCTTATAGAAGCTGACTTTGCAATCGAAGTCTGAGCACTTTCTGAATGTTATACTTTGACTCTCTTCATGAAGTTAGGTATTGTCTTTATTTTGACATGTTTTTCTGTAGAACGTGCAAACATCACTCTTATGGTGCTCAACATGCCTCACCTTAAAAAGGGTACAACCCTTCGTAACACTTCACAATCCAGACATCCTAATACAACTGTAGGGTCACTATTATGAAACTGTAGACCCTTCATAACTGATGTATCACAATGTTTTGACTAGCTCATCATGCTTTATCCAGAGATTCCTTCACACAACTAAACTACATCCATGAACAGAAATACACGCTTGTACATGTAAATCAGTGTTATACTGCTTGAAATTGGAAATATTTGTATATGAAAGGTTTTATTGCTGTTCTCCAAAATTTACATACTGAAAGCCTTAAGGGTGGCATTTTGTGCCCTCTCAGTACCCTGTTTTGCACTCTTAATAACAGTGCCACATTTTCTGTTGCAGATGGGAGTCATGCATCAGAGAAAAATATTTTACTGTGTTACACTGAATGCATCCAAGAGCTATGATCAACTTCGTACTATTTTCCTGCAAAAAATAGCCAAAATAAAATGTGAAAAGATTTATAAACACGTTTTGAATTATATAGCTCTATGATTCTATGAATGCTTTAAGCCCTTCAAATAGTCAAGAAAAATCTGCTAAAATGTTACTTTTATTCACTTTTTATTCCATAATTCCCCTGTTCTCCCAAACTAAGGCAAAAGACAAAGTGGAGTCTTGCTATGGTCTTTACACAGAACCTAATCAGAATGCATCAACAGTTTGGTTGTGGATTCTAGGAAATAACTTAACCATGGCAGCCCTTTTTGCTGCACACCTTCTCACCAAAACCTAAACACATATATACATACGGAAAAAAAAATGTCTATTATTCTTGCATACCAACAATAAATAATTGCTTAACACAGGCGCTTCTACTCTGTACTGTCAGACAGAGAAAACAGAAGAAAGCATTGCATACTCCTTGTTTTGTATAAATACGTAATAGTATTCAACTTTCTATCACTTCAAGCACTCCTGTTTATTCATAACTATTTCCAAATTCTATGTCTCTGCTGCAGTTATTACTATAAAAACTCTCAATGGCCATTTTCTCTAGGATGCAACTTAAGACACACATTACTTTTTCAGGTCTGTGTACCTTACTCTCTTGAGGACTTTCTGCATTTACTGATCTGTAGTTTTTATAATGTCCATTTGCTGTTCAACATTCCTATATGCTTCTGATCAAAAGCATAGATTTCCATGCCCTGATTGCATATGGATTCTTCTGCATTCACTTTAATTATGTAACTGATTTACAATATCAGTTCGATTGACAACACCTATGTATAGTGAATGAATACAAAGATGCTACAATTATGAAATAAACAAGAGAGTTTAGCAAAGCAGACTATAATAACAAAAAGAGAACAGATAGAAAGCTCAACCATATTCTGGGCTCACTACAAAACTCCAGAGGAAGGATCTCCAGAAGAGCTTCCTTTCTACTGGTAGTCAGCAATTAAATGGATCTAGGATAGGTGGAGCCAGGCTCCACCCCTTCTGGCAGCACAGGTGAATTGCCTTCACCTGTGCTCCTGCAGCTGACTCATTGCTCACCTCAGGTGATCAATCAGAGGTTCAGGCCGTGATTCAGCAGTTCCCATACAACCTGAAATACAACATATTCCAGATCTGATCTAATTTACATAATCCCCAAGTCTCAGTGGCAGCACAAAGCTATAGTATTCCAAGTTGCAAATAAGGTTATTAGACACAGAAAATTCAAATTGATTTTTTTTTTCTAATTCAAACATTGTAGCAACAGATGTTTGTTCATTTGAAATACTGAATCCTTTGCTAGTGAAAAGACAGCACGACTTAGAAACATGGGACTTCATATTCACACACAGATCTATAAAACCACTTTTTTTTTTTTTAAACTAGAAAAGGCACTAAAGCAGATCACTGGGAGCTAAAGACCCATCACTTCCAAACAAAGCTGGTTTTGCTTTCTTACATTGTGATTTTCATGAAGGGCTGGTTCTGGTCCAAAATTCAAATGTGTTTTTTCTTTAAAATATTCTTGAAGTTGCATCAGTATCTTTAAACTTTTTATCATTCCATTCTAAATGCTATTTAAGATTCTAAAGTTTTGCATATTTAGTTCTAAAAGGAGGAAAAAAAAGGAAAAAAAAAGATAAGGGGAATATTCAAAAACTATAAAACTGAGATTAGATTTCTGAAAGGTAATTGATTTGGTTTTAAGAACTGAGTAATTTTAATCCCAATTCCAGGAAAGTAAACTTCATGTTTGTTTCTTTTTCCAGAGGTACACTGATCTGTTCTTTGGCGAGAGAGATAAAAAACTAGCTTTCCAGAACACCTCTATTTGGCCATTTTTAAAGTGCATATCATCAAGTCATCTTAAAATCATTTAATTGCATGTCTGCTTATCCCAGGTTCCAGCTTTGGCTCGGACTACACACAATTTACCTGCTCCTACAGCCCAATCAAAAGTTTGAAACACCATCTCATAAGAAATCAGCTTTTAATTTCATAACTTCATACTTGCACCTGAGAGGAGTTAATTAGCTCACAGTTTTATGTAAAGGCACACAGACTTTGACTTTGGATGTACCCAGAACACAATATTGAAGACTTGTATACTTCTGTGACAATCTGCTTTCTTGTGACTCTAATCTTCTTACACTTTTTCAGATGCCAAAGTGTATGGAAAAGATTATTGTTAGCATACACTTCCTAGTGAAGCAAAGCATTCTCATCCCCTTAAGACATTTACCAGTGCTTAGTGTTTGCATATTTTACTAAGGGCTAGACAATGTCACCATGACACGGTCTAGAACAGCATGCTTCTGCACTGAAGCATTCCACAAGAGTGACTGCAAATTAGTCGGAGGCAATTCCATCCTGCGTCCCTGTTGTTGTAGAGAGAAAGTAATTAGCTGCTGGCCTATACCAGCAGCAAATCATTAACCCTCCTGTCCCTAAACATTAACTCAGATGTGCCAGCCACTGAATTGCAAAGAACATAAATATATCTCTGCCCATCTTATACATCTTTTGGTCTGGGAATCATCACATGGGTACTTTCATTGACTCGTGAATAATTAATCTAGATTCTTGAGATGACTGAGAAGGATTTGGATCTGCTCATATGTGATATCCTTAACATAATGTGGTGCTGGGTCACTGCAAAAGCTTTCCAGCTTTCCTGAAAGGGCAAAGACACCTACACCCATGTCACAGTTCCTATACATCATTATACTATGATAAGTCTCCAGGTAAAAATGAGGTTAAAGCTTGAGCAAGATCTGGGGCTATTATAACCACTACCTTGTTTTATCTTTATTATATATCACCCAACTATTTGAGGTTTTGATTCTATCTAATAAACACAATGCTTGCCATTGAACATAGACAACATGAATATTTCTCACTTTGAGAAATATTTAATTGAAGTATTTCTTTTGATATTCCTCTTACGTGGTCTTGAAACACATGTTGTAAGAGCAATTTTTCTTCACGGCTATCAGTTGAGCAGCAAAGTAGGACAAACACATCCATCTAACTCAATGGGCCAAATATAAAAATATAAGCCTCTCACAAACACTTGTAAAAAATCATGTTTTATCATTTGAAAGATGGAGTAATTGTGTTGGCATTAGAGCCTATGCATTAGATCAGACAGCAAATGAGATATTGATAGAACTATTTTGAACACTCAATAAGCTTTCTAATGATTGATAGCTTTGGGCTGACTCTGGTAATATCCATGTCTGCACTTGGAAGCTAGAGATTGAAACTGTAATGCAATATTCTCTTTGTGCAATTCATAAACATAACTCAAATTTAGGTAGTGGCTCCAGTAGCAGAATTTGCATGGAGCTCTTTCTTCATAGTAAAAGATAAGAATGACAACAATCTTCACTTGTTTCAATATTTCCATCTACATCTAAACAAATCAGTGCATCAGAAGATTAGATCAGGGAGGGGGAAGACATGACAGACACTGAGCAAAAGAATAATCTCAGGAACCAGAACTTCTCTGTATCCATTTTGCTTAAAACATTCTGCAGATTAAGCCCACTGATGCCAACAGAAATTGAAACAGAGTAAGTTGCTGGATACTTCCTATGAATAAAAAAACAAAATGTTTTTCCCAATATAATTTTCTGTAGTATATTAAAAAAAATAAATAAAGTGGACAATTTCCACATCCCATCCATTAGTCCTTTACACTATTAAAGAGAGGAAAAAGCAGCAGAAGAGAAACATATGGGCATGATTCATGACAAAGAAATTTGGTTAATTATTATTGTGATC
Source organism: Perdix hodgsoniae (assembly GCA_035772895.1). Classification (NCBI taxonomy): domain Eukaryota; kingdom Metazoa; phylum Chordata; class Aves; order Galliformes; family Phasianidae; genus Perdix; species Perdix hodgsoniae. The sequence goes on from JAPSGF010000002.1 coordinate 23,451,295, forward strand.
CTAAAGTTGCTTGATATTCAAAAATTATGCATTCTGTACCTTCCCACCATAAACCTCATTCATTCATCTGAAGGAGGAATCCAATATGGAACTACTAAGAATATTCTTTACATTTGTAAATTTTTATGTTTCTTTTAGTAGAAAAACTAAAAAGGATTTTAATTTCCCTAACCTTTGTAAAATAATGAATGACATCAAAGACATTACCATTTATCTTAATTTAAATTTCCAAGTTCCAGGGTGATGGAAATGCTCTGAGAAAACTTCAGTATGAATTCGGTGTGAATTATAGTCATGCACACAGATGATTATCAAATAAGTTTTCCTTCAATTTCATCCAAAACCGGGTATAGGAGAATAGTGGAAGATGCAGACTAGAAGTCTCATCATTTGTAAACATTTGTTTTCCCTTATGGTCTTACTGAAGTGCTATTCACAGGGGTATTGGCACACACTTGCAATATGTTTGCAATCCAGATATTAGTAAAATAAAATATAAAATACATTAAGATTTTGTACATTAGAGAGGAAGTTCATAAGAATATATTCGTCAAATTAACTATTAAAATCTGAACTGTAACAGACTGTAAATACTAATGCAAATTTTAATTGCCAGTGATGCAGTGATGCTTCAGTACTCTCAGGCATACTCCCCTTCTGCCCTCTCTTCACCTGACATGCATTCATTTCAGACCCCTCCTACACAACGCAGTCAATAAAAGCGTGTGTATAGTTACGGATTCACTTTGGAATCTCTGACTGTCAGCAGAGGTAGCTCTTCTTTCACTTACTTGCTATTATTCCAGGGTGAGTCTACAGTCATCCATAACACTGTTCTTGATTTATGCAGTCATATCAGATTAGGATCCATACCTGAAATGAACACAGTTCAGCACATGTTGATTTATTGTCATAACCTACTCAACCACTCAACCAAAATTTCCTTCACAGCTGGTATGCTTTCCCAAGGAAGTGGTACCCTTTTCCAATGTACTGTTTCAATCAGGTGTTTAGTATCCATTTTCAAGCTACCTACTTGCTCTCTCTTATCTGTCTTTCTATAAAAACTATGCCTGAGTTATGGTGTTTGGACTGGAATAATCATCCCTAAAGTGAACTTCATGGTACCTAAACAAAACAAAACAAAAACCAAACAAACAAAAAAAAAGAGCTTGTTTTTAATTTATGTTGTATAGGCGTGCGAAGAAAACTGATTGAGAAGTTAGTTGACTACAACACTGCAGTTGCTCGGTTGACCACTATAGGTGCTCTAGCTGGAGATACAAAGTAGCAGAGTATCCTACATAGCAGTGGAAAAAGAAGCACTCCAAGAGTTGACGAAGTAATCCAAGACAAACAGTGAAGACAAAAACGGTTTTGGAAACGAACTTACACTGTGGTGTCTGGTTATTTTTATTATACTGACTGCTTGATATAAATAAAAATTTAATGAACAAGCTTTCATTGCAGTCTACTAAGGAATCATGCCCTGAGAAATGAAATAAAAGTAAAAAACGTACTTTAAGCTTTATTCCAACACCTGCATACCACAACAACAATACCAGAAACAACTGAGGAATGATAAGGTTCTCAAATTATACAAATAAATAAATAGGCACAAGGACAATCAAACAGAATAAAACCTAGACGAATGAGTAAATGTAATTTTTCAGGTTGAGATTTGGAAGTGACATAGCTTCAATCTTTGGTTTTTACAATTTAAAGTGTCTATACCATGTGCACTGTAGTGATTTTAAGTATAAAAATCTGGATTTTTATATTTCTTGGAAAACAGTTCTTCTGTACCTAGCACTAGCCTTTAAATTTATTTTATTTTACTGTTAGAGAATGGAAAAAATACAATCATAGAATCATTAAGGCTGGAAAAAAAACATCTAAGATCATCTAGTACAACTATCAGCCAACCATCACTATATGCACTAACCATCTCCCTAAGTTCCACATCTACATGTTTCTTGAACACTTTCATCACTTCCACGTGACTTGGAACATGGAAGAAAAAAAGGCTATAATGGATGATCACTTAGGCTTAAAATGACTCATCCCCCCAGAAAAGATTGCCAGTAAGCATTTAGGTCTGTATTTGGAATGTAAAAATTCAGTGAAAATGTTAAAGGGTGATCCTCCCAAAAATTCAGCTTGACACACTGCAAGCTAGAGGGAAGAAACAGTTTGCATTCTGTGTTGAAGCACACTGGTTACATAACAAGGCCTAAAAAAAAAAAAAAAAAAAAAAAAAAAAAAAAAAAAAAA
>JAPSGF010000002.1:23453668-23466777 GCA_035772895.1 Perdix hodgsoniae
AAAAAAAAAAAAAAAAAAAAAAAAAAAAAAAAAAAAAAAAAAAAGCTTGTGATTGCCCAGTGTCATCTCTTCACTGCAAACCTGGGTAAAATTTAGTTAAGAGCTATGTATGATGTTACTATTTGATATGGCTGTGTACTTTGTCTGCGCTAGAAGTACAATTGGCTCTAGATAGAATTAACTAGCTCACTTGAAGTCTAATTCTACTACTAGAGTTCAGTACAAGCTATTTTACTTCTATTTCAGCTTTGGAAGGAATTGAGTAAGTTTGGATAATTTGCAGCCATTACAAAAGGTGTGGTGTGTCCATCCACAACAGGCAACCATCTGGCTGCCTTGCATGTACGTGACCACAAAGGAAGGTGCACATCTGCCATAAGACATGCCATGTCTTCATTTCAGCTTAATTAGTTATTACATACTGAAAGAGATGAGAGATCTTCTTGATTTAAGATTTGTCAGCAGACAATCAAAATTACAAGTCTGTTCATTTTTACAATAGATGTAGCCTTTAACAAACTTACAACTTCTGCTAGTGAAGCTTCACAAGTCTGTGAAATCTTATGTAGAATGTCTCAGATACAGATCTGTGAAACTCACCAACAGAAGTTGCAATTTATTACATTCTACAGTGATTCAAGGAAGAGAGACATGAATATCAGATAGTTACTAAATAAATAAAGCTACTACCAACTTAGCATGTCTCCTCAACACAAAATGTCAGTGAGGCTAAAGGTATATGAAGTGGAAGTACCTTTACCCTAGTCTTACCCTTCACAGCAATTACTGTGAAGGACCTTTGATGTCACTTGCTAGGAAGTCCTTGTGTTGTATTAAAACAAAATAATGTTTATCTTCACCCTAGCTGCTTCAGAGTTGTACAAGAATATGAAACTTCGGCTCAGTAGAGTTAAATGACACAATGAACTAATACATGTGGTGAATATATTGAAACATGATTTAGAATTGATACAGTGCAATGCACAGTAATTTAATTACCTGACATTCAAACAGACAAAATTCTGGAAATGCAGGAAGTGTCACTACATAATCTTAGCTTCAAATCTAATCAGTTTGCATTATCAGTACAGGCATGGCAGCATCAGAGGGCAAGCACATTGTGCAGGACCTTGGAGAAGCCTGTTCTCTGCCTGCTTTGGAGCACAGCCCTGCCATGTGCCACGTGGCCCCGCCCAGCTCTCACAAAGACTTCTCTGCTCCATCACAAATTTGAAAGCACCCCAGCTTGGCTTTTCTTTCTCTTGCCTCTTTTTTTTTTTTTTTCTTTCTGTTGCTTGGATATAGCAGAAAGTGCTCAAATACTTGCCTTGAGCACAAACAGCAAAGGGATTCTCGAAGATTTTCTTTCCTTTCTCCTCCCATTTCTGCTTACAGAGGGCATTTGGCCAGCACACCAGCAGCCTCTCCTAGAGCAAATCAGTTTGCATTCAGGCAGCAAACCACACAGGCCTCATTCAGCCCAGGGATATCTATTAAAACTCCTTCCCTAAGCCCACCCAGGGGTAGCACTGGCTGTTTTTTGCAGATTTTTCTGCCTGGAGCAGATGAGGCCTCAGGGAGGTCATGTTGAGAGCCCATTGTCATGGCAACGCTGCCACACGTGCGATCCTGAGATGGCTTCAGGTGTCGGGGCACGGCAGCCTCGTGCCACCTCCGGGAGGTGCCGACTTCCCGCTTTGCAGAGCAGCCCCACAGAGCTCTGCAAGGCTCGCGGGTCTCAGCAAACAAGGGTGCAGAGACCGTATCACCTCTCCTCCTCGGGGCCACTCCAAGCCTGAATTACGAGCACAGTAGCAGCCCCTGAGCACACGTAAGGGAAAGGCAGTGCATTGCCCTCGGCACACTGCTCAGCAGGAGTAGGGTTTGAGAACATGAAGCTCTTGGTGAGAGGACAGTGCAGCTCTGTGCCCTTCAGTGCAACCGGTAGCACTTGTTTTTCACAGTTCCTTGGAGGTACTGCAAACCACACAGGTGTTAGTCTGCTTTTTGTCTCTTTTGTTCTACAAGCAATAGGAAGATCCTTCAAAGAGACTCAATCACTCTCAATTAGATTCAAGGCTATTTCTTTTCTGATTGTTACACACTCGAGAGAAAACTTCAAAATGACTTTTACCTGGGCTTTGAGTGCTGGCAAGGATTGCAGAAAGAATGGAGAAAGCTTTATGATATTCAAGAATTGCACCTACATTCAACACCTCTTCATGAAATTCTATCTGAAATATCTTCATATTGTGTATTTTGCACAACAAACAGAAACAACATGCAGAAGCAATTTTAAATGTTATGTAAGACCTAAACTGTTCAAGACATTGAATGAGAACGAATCCAAAAATCACATCCATTTTATGTGAACTGTCACATGAAGAACTCCTGAATCAATTCATTTCCATTCTATCAGTTTGTTAAACTCTCCAAAATTCAGTCACGATCTTTTTCAATATCAGGGAGAAATACCAGTAAACTGAAGCAAGGGACTTTTTCCATTATTTTGGTACTGCCGAAGAGAAATGAATGATGTATTCACCGAGGAAAGTGGAAGACATTTTGCCGCATGCCAGATCCTCTGTGCAAGAAAAGAGACTTCCACAAGCAAAACTCAAAAAGCAGGTAATAGCTACCTGTGTTTGGGGAATTTGATTTTCGGTAATGCTAAATGTTCTTTGGATTATTCACTGATAATCACAGTGCTGATCCAAGAAGTTCTGATTTTGACACCACATTTTAGACTCAGACATCCTAAAACATGATGCATAGAGCTGGAGAAACAAAGATTCAGGGAAATAAGAAAATGTTTGTAACTGTAGAAGGAAGCATCAAATCTGCTCATATAACACACTGAATAACACCAGGATATTTTAGAGGAGGCGATGATATCTTCTGCAAAGGCTGCAGGAGGATGTGCTGCCAAGTTATTTTATTTTTTACAATGACATTCTGAAAAGAGATTTCCTTAGATAATCCAGACTAGTGATTAGTTGGACTAAAATGTGTGCCTGTACTGCTTATTCTGCATTAATGGTTTTTTGCACTCTATGCTAGTTCTGGGTCTCATTGTACCCTGTAGTAAACCAATTTGAGAAACCTAATGAGTAGAAAACTATTTTCTGTGGGTTACCACTTCAGCTCCGTGAACTGTTTCTTGCTCATTCAGTTCTCAAAGCAAGGGAAAGGAGCATGGAGGGGGGAAGAACTTTCCATTTTACAACAGGCTGTTTGACCAGCTTAGTTTTTTGGGTTTTTTTTTTAAAACCAAAAAAAAATCTCTTGTTTTTTTCCTTTGTCTGGCGCATTGATCCACATGGTTTGAAACTCACTTCATTGCAATTCTACTTGACCTACTTCCTAGCCAGTATGCAAAAAAGAAACTGGAACAACAAGCAACACTGAAAATAAATGAAGAATGAGAAGTTGGTTTAGGTAAACATATCTGAGCACATAAATCAGTTATGGGTCTGTATGCTCTTTTGAACTGTGAACTAGCCAAAACTGATGCTATTTCACCTTGTTTGGTTGTGGGCTTTTTTTTTTTTCTTTCTTTCTTTTTTGTTGTTCCCCCCTTCATTGTAAAGGACAGTTATATTTTGCAAGTAAAAGCACAAAACCGAATACCAGTTCTTTTCAGTGTTTGATATTTCCTTCCATTCTATTCCAGGCTGCAGGATTTTCATGTAACCTAAACTTCAGACTTACTAAATTTTCAGAATTTTATAGGAATGCTTTGATAAGTCTACCCTTGCAGTTACTAAGGTCTATTTGAAATGGAGTAATTTTTTTTCTAGCCTTCTCTGACCTGTTGTTTGTCTATCTGATTTTGCTAAACATTATTTTCAGAAGAAAACAAGTAGTAGTAGTATATCTGATCACAGAATACTGTCAAGGCAAAATGTCTCCACTGTTGCTATTTTTGATCTATGGTATTTTATGACAAAAAATAGGGAGTGTATGAGGAAAGTTTCATCTGATTTCACATAAGTTCTGAGAAAAACAATGTGCCATAAAGCACGTTGAAGTGAGTAACACATCTGTTCTCAGCCTTTCTGATCTCTCAACAGTATGCTTTCCTTCTTTTTAGTCCGGGGTAAGATGTTTCCAAACCTAGTGTTAAGTTGAAGATGTAAGACTTCATACAGAATTTGTACCTCTGCTGAATGTTTGAAGTGTCTGAACAGGAACTATGAATGTGATATTTCTTTTTTTCTTTCTTCCCCCCTTACACGCTACATTATAGTTACAAATAGGAAATGTAACCAAGATTTAAAGAGTTGAAAAGCAACCTGATTTTATATTTATTAATTTGAAACAGGTTTCCAATTAATAAAGTGCTGGAGATCTGGGAGTAACTTATCTAAGATATCATTAGCTCTTGGAAGAAACAGTACAATTTTTTCTGATAAATTCTTTGCAATACTGAAGTATCATTAGGAATATCAATACACTGGAAAAGGTTGACTCACCAAACTGATGACAGAGTATCTAGCTACAAATCACTTCTTCTCAAGAAGCAGCCTTCATATAGAAGGGATTCTCTTTTCAGAGGCTAGCTCACAAATGAACGCAGGGAGAATATAAACCTAGGTCAACCTCTTTCAGTCAATTGCAATTCTGGTAAATTTCTTGCATCTGCACTTCCAGCCACCCCTTTCATCAGGTGCTCAGTCATCACGCTCAATCATCACTTCAGGCCATAACATAACAGTTCCCTTACAGACATATTGAACAGAATGGATATTTTTGTAATTGTAATAATGCCAGCAGGTTGATTTTACATTATGATTTCTATATCTTTATTAGTTCATCCTTAAGGAAAATACTGTCTACTTGTTCTAATTCATTTCATCTTTACTGTGCCACACATTTTCAAAGCTTTATAGAGTGAAAATTGTATCAAGGATTCTTACAAGGCACTAGGTATCCTTAGCTTCCCACAAATTCAAAAAAAGTAGTAGAAGTTCCCCAGAGCACTTACCAACTTAAAAAGCTTGAGACCTCAGGCGTTGCTGTCATTTACGTCTGGAGTGTACTGCAGATGATATAAAGATGTAAAATTGGAGGCCTGCCATATGCTTAGTTTTAAATAATATTCCCATGCAAATATGCAGTTCTTCAACACAGAGCCTTTATCACTAATACTGATTGTGTAATGACATCCATTTATACAGCCTTGCAATCAGCTGCATCAATGTTATCTGTCATATGTATGGTTTTCTGGGCTGCTTCTCAAAGATAATATTGATGGTATTACTTGAAAACATGCCTTTGGCTTTTGAATTCCTGCTATAGATTGTTTTTTCTACCTGTAATGCTTTTTCTCTCTAATATGTAAGTGTTTCTTCGAAGTAGATCTATAAGAAGGTAGTTTGGATTGTCTGCCATAGCACTGTCAGCACACTATTTGTATTGGACTCCCAAGGGCTGTATGTGCAGTGAACCACAGTGAAGACGTTGATGTTCTGTAGAAGGGCTGATGTGACAAATTACTGACCTGTTTTGGAGACTAAGTAACCAAAGCTTTGTCAAGATCAGTATGTAACATTTTTATTCAACATAATTCCTGTAGTTTTAAGTATGGTATTTACCCTATTGAGTGTTCGATGTGGCAGCCAATCAAGAAAACAATTTCAAGATATGGTTACTGACATGATTAGTCGTGTCTCTCCCAAGAAAAACAAACAACACATTGCTCTATGATTCATAACTTGTGCTGGCTTACAATTTATACAGCTTCTTGTTATATTTGAGGTCCTTAAAAATTCTTCCATTATCCTACTTCTTCAACTCCATTTGGAAGAGGATTGGAAGGAGCATGTGTCCTCATTTCTCCATAATAGAGATGTCACTCTTTCACTGTATGTGTATGTGCGGCATTTGTTTAAACTGTAGTAGTATCCTTCTATAAGATGATTAATGAAATCATTTTTTCTTAGTATGGACTTCATAAGATCCTTAAGATAGAAGCCCTTTTCCCAGCTGGAACTTGACCAAATGTTAATAGTTTCAAGATTCTGAGGATGATATCTGCTTTTTATCAGTTTGAAGACTTCTGTTAGAGAAACCATCATGGATTTGCAAAGTCCATTACTTCTTCACTTTCTAGTTGATTAACTAATTACACTAAATTTTCTCTCCATCATTATAAGTAATATTTTTCTCACTAAGACACATTCATGAAGCTTGTTTCATTTTCATTCCTATTTTCTTACATAAATATTAAATAATGAACAGAAATTATGGCCAGGTACTTCTGTGATCTTCTCAAAAGTCGTTCGGTGGCTGTGTATGGGAACTCTTAGGTCACAGTTTGACATGGTGATTGAGCTCCTGGTGGAAAGATGTGGCTGGCCGAGGGACTATAGGTAAATTGTTAGTACCTATGCCCCCCAAGTGACCAGAAGGGGTGGACCCAGGATGGAGCCACCCTGGGTTCACGTAAAGGCCAGCCACTAGAGAGATGTTATTTCTTTGACCTAGGCTGCTTCCTGTGAAGGACTGTTGCATAGCTAGAGTACCTTTGCTAACTGGGTGAATTTCATTCTTCTTTCTGTATGTGACTCTTTGCCTACCTGTGAATGCTTTACCTGGTATTGCTGAGAATCTGTCAGAAATAATTTTGCTTCTTCAGAGGGTGGTGATAAATGGAGTTAAATTCAGCTGGTGATCAGTCACAAGTGGTATTCCCCACATGTCTGTACTGGGACCTTTCCTGTTCATTGTCTTTACTGATGAGCTGCACAATGGGGCTGAGTGTATCCTCAGTAAGTTTGCAGATGATACCAAGCTGGCAGGAAGTACTGATCTGCCTGGGGGTAGGAAGGCCTACAGAAAGATCTGGACAGACTGGATCCATGGGCTGAGGCCAGTGGGATGAAGTTCAGCAAGACCCAGTGCTAAGTCCTGCACTTTAGCCAAAGCTCCAGACTGTGCTACTGGTTTGGGATGAGTGTCTGGAAGAATGTGTAGAGGGAATGGACCTGAGGAAGTTGTTTGATGCTTGGCCAAATGTGAGCCCGCAGTGTGCCCAGGTGGCCAGGAAGGCCAATGGCATCCTGGCTTGTATCAGAAATAGTGTTGCCAGCAGGAGCAGGGAGGTGATCATTCCTCTATACTCAGCCCTGGTGAGGCCGCATCTCGAGTACTGTGTTCAGTTTTGGGCCCTTCACTAAGGAAAAAGACGTTCAAGCCCTGAAGTGTTTCCAGAGAACAGCACTGAAGCTGGTAAGGGCTCTGGAGCACAAGCCTTTTGAGGAGAATCTGAGGATTCTGGGATTATTTCCTTTGTAGGAGAGGAGACTCTGGGGTGACCATATTGCTCCATATGACTACCTGAAGGGAAGTGCTGCTGAGATGGGTGTCAGCCACTTCTCCCGTATAACTAGCAATAGGATGAGAGGGAATGGCCTCAAGTTGTGCTGGGGAGATTCAAGTTGGACATTAGGAATAAATTCTCTGAATGAGTAGAGTGATCTTGCTATTGGTATAAATATAACATATGACTTAATTTTGTTTAGTATTTCATTGGTACAATTCCACAAATCTTTGTCATTTGTCACACATCTATGCAGATATTATTTATTTTTGGTTCATCAAGTAGTTTGTGAGGTTTCTCAGTGAAATCAGCATCCACAATGTATATTATCTTGCTGTTACTTTTGCTGATATGCTTTAACTGTTTCATTTATGCCTGCAAGATTTTACATAGGTGTATTTTTATCGAGTAAAAATGACTCTATGATATACAATGTGCATTTACATGTGTTCCACAGTGCTATATGATTCTCAGTAGGAAACACAGAAGCTGTTGTTGTACCTGATGATTATGTTTAATTTGTCATTTTATTTTTGGAACATTCAGCAAATTGAGCTTCATTGTGCTACAGATGTGGCCAACAGAGAATTTGCATTGATGGTCTTTCCTCATTAGCATCAGCACTGTCTGTTGTTCTAGCTTTCATCTTTCCCATAACTGTTCCTCTGTTGTTGTTGTTTTTTGTTTGTTTGTTTGTTTTGTTTTCTTTTTTTTTTTTCCTGCAAGGACTCTTAAGCATTTAAACGAGCACAACTTGCTGTTGTCCTCTCTCTGCAGTGGGATTGTCATTTCTGTCCCTGCTGCTGTCTCACATGTGTAGATTTCCCAAGGAAAAAATGAATTCTGTGAAGTATCTTGCATAATTGTCTGTGCCTTTGTGATGTGTATAATGATGTGCAACATTACTTTGGAAAGGCTAAAGCAGTGATCAAAATTTGAATCCTTGTTGCGTGTCTGCTTCATGTTTTAGCAACACAGATGGCAAACGGTGGTCACACTCACTTCTGCAATGATATACATCACTCTATAAACAAGTCCACACTGGATGACTTTTGCAGAGCTCATCTACTAGATGGCAGGAAATAATTGAGGCTTTATGCACAGATAGCAGTACTGTGTAGTGCAAAAATATCAACACCAACATGAAAGTGTAACTTAAAAGTGCTAGGTAGATGTTGTGGCAATAATAGAATTCATAGTAAAACTGTCATATACAAAGTAGTGCTTTAACTTGACCTGTACTTTTCATTTTTTTTCTCTCTATTTTAAACTTACTACCTCAACTAATATTAGATATTAGTGCTGTGGGGCTTTTGTTTCCCAAAAATGGGAATGTTATTTGAATAAGTTTGGAAGTATGAGTCTCTGCATGTGATACTCTGTAGGTCTTTGTTATGATGAGAGTAGGCTTAAAATGGAAGTCAAGTTCCATTGTCAAAAAGCTGATCCTTATTATCTCTTGTGTTTTGTATATGTATGAATTATTTGCGTGCACCCAGGCAAAGAAGTATTGAGCTATAAACAATCATTCTTTAATATTAGCATGGCTGGCTTTTGGTTTACTGGTTCTTTCCAATTTTGATAAACCTCAAAGTAACAACACTGTTTTTCACAAGTCTTTTTTTATTTTTACTTATAGCTCATAACTCATCTTAAAAAAAAAAACAAAAAACCCTCACCTAGTGTTGAATATGGTTGACTTATGACAAGTGTTTATGAACAGAAATCTCCTTATCATTACTTATTTTTAATAACCAAGTAATCAAGATTGATTTCTTCTTATTCTGAAATGTCTTGCACGATATGAAAAGTTCTTCCATAATGAGTTTTTTGGAATTCTGCTATTCACCTGAGATTTGAAAGGCAGTTGATACCACCGTCCAATGCCTTAAGTCTCCAGACCACTGTGTATTCTGCTTATGAGTGTATCAAGACAAATCCTGTCAATAGCCCTGCTTGGGCAGAGCCTTATTATTCTGCAACGCAATTAAGGTGTACTGCAGCATCTTCTCTTCAAAGGGAGTGTCTGCATTGCTAGACACTGCAGTATTATCTAATATGCAAAAGTTTAAAGGACCTGCATTAAAAATGAAGTGTTTAACCATTTTTATAAGTAAATTGTTATTAGAACAATCATGGAATTTATTGAGATGCTGATCAGAAGCATTTGTGCTTATAGTGACATAGCTGACTTCATAGAGCAGCAAAAAGAGTATGTCAATCAAAAATTCAAAAATAGTGTTACTTTGTTTAAATCTGATAAGCTCTCTATATGTTGCGTTAAAATGCATGGCTCCTATTACAATAAGAATAATTATACCAGGGCAATAAAAATATCAGGACAATGAATGGCATTTTGTGAAAATCTATTAGCAGTAGAAATACTTGATATCTGGCATTCAGAGTCTCTGATTATTCCACTCAACTATTTAAACTGATATGATAGAAATACTTTTTTTTTTTTTTTTTTTTTTAATTGCAGGAAATATCATCATATGATAAAAGCTCTAGTAAATGTCTTTAATGGTTTAGCCTTCCACTGACTTGTCTGGGCTCTAGGATAATAACCAGAAGGTTCACTTGCTCTCTTCTTGAAAAAAATGTTGTGCTCAGGGACACTAAAAATTTACACTGAGGCATTACTGAAAGCAGGGTTTTGTTTTGAATTCCTAACGTGTCAATTATAGAAAATTTCAAACACTATATCTCAGGGGACTACTTTTATGCAAAACTGATATAATATTCAGAAAATTTTCCCTATTTTTCCCCATTAAATTCCTTTTCCTTGTCAAATTGACATGATTGCAACTATTAGTATTAACATTATCTCATGTTTCTCTTGATCACATCATAAAGTTCCATAGAACATTATCCCTGTTGTCATGGAAAGAAGATACAATGCTTTTCTAATTTTTCAAAGCCCTTAATTGCTTTGATTAAAATAATATCATTTGTGTAGCATGTTTTTTCCATAACACTACACAGTGTAACATTGTCAAATAAAAATCTGAAGAAGGCTTACTGTAATTCATGTGTTTTTTGTTTGTTTTTGTTTGTTTGTTGTTTTTTTCCATGCAAAATCCAAAAATCCTCAAAAAATTACCAGCTTGTCAGGCTTGAGTCTACTGATTATTTACAAAGAAAAGGTCATTAGTGGGTGCAGCCTGGTCTGTGGTGTAACCCCCGTGAAAATATTTCTGATGTATATACTTATAAGTCACATCCTTGCACAGTAGAATAACAAAATAACACAGAACTTTTGTTTAACTATAATATAGTATACAAATTATTATGTAGGTGAGAAAATAACTGGATGTGGATATTAAGTACATATCTACATGTTCATAATGGACCCTTCATCTTCCCATCTGAAAACAAAGTACTAAGTGGAAAAAAGAAAGTTTACACAACTCAGTGCCTTCAGGAATTACCTACAGTATTTATATTACTCTTTCACCATAAATGTCAGCTATTAGATGGTTATTATACATGATAGAAGAAAATAATTACTTTAGTCCATTTAAGTATTAGAAAAATCTTGTGATACTTATGAGGATTTTGGTGAGCTTTTCTGACATTATTATCTTATCGACATTCATGTGTAATTAACGCTAGCAGTTCTCTGCAGCTTCTTATAGCACTTGTGCCTTCTAAACGAGGTAGAAACTGTTCTATGGTCTTAACATAGCAGTAGTTCTCACACCAGTGCCTCAAGGCTCCTGACTAACTTGTGCTCCTTTCACCATTAGCCTCTTCTAAGAAAAGCTGTTATGCGGTGCCTGTTCAGTTTGAGATTTTTCAAAGATGGATTGATATTTGCGATGTCATCTTCAAGTCAAGATCAACCTATACATAGTTTTTTTTCCACAATGTTTTTGACCCCAAACCTAATTATTTTAAGTACAGAAAAAATAACATAAATACTCTACACTTAGAGATAGTGTTAAGGCTGACAGGATGACAGTAAGCCTGGACTTGATGCAACCCAACCAAAGTGGGTGTCAGAGCAGTTGAAAGCCAACTAACGTCTGTTTCACCAAAGTACTAGAGAACTAGAAAGGTTCTGGTAGTGCAGAACATTTTGTATTTGTTTGCTACAGAAAATAGGCTCCTGTGTTCTTTTGTTCTTTAAGCCAACCCTTTCCATCTGCCACAGTCTGCATGAAACAGGTTTCAACTTTATTTGGCTTGCATGAGGAAGAATGAAAAAAGGATCCTTGGAAAGAACTTGAAATGGATGTTCCGGTACAAGATAACATTTTTTTTTTTCCATCAGAATTTTTCAGTGAAAGTGATATCTGCATTTAGGTGATGATAATAATTCTGTAATTGTACAGTGTCTGAAGATGACAGTTTTTACAGATCAGCACAAATATTTGTCAGAGCACAGGCTTGAAGTTGATCCAGTAAAAAGGCAAGGCTGCCACAAGGGAAAAAGATATCAAGGATTTTCATTGAGCTGATAATTCAGGTGACTTTCTTTAGTGTGGTAGAAGTACCATATTAGATCAAAGTAACAGGTTGCCTAGATAAATTGAAAAATAAATATATTACAATGGGAGAGACTGAGAATAATCAGCATGTAGAAGAAAGCTGTACAGCATGTAGAAGGCCATATCTGCCATAAACAAATAAATTTAGATTATGCTAGAAACCAAGCAATCATACTCTTTGTTTTCCTTTGCAAAAAGTCCTTACTATCTGAATCTGAACACTGTAATTAACCTTGAAGGTTACTTTCATATGAGGATGAAGAATCTTGCTGATGAACTTTTAAACATCTATGCTGCACTCAAGTGGATATTTCAACTGTAGCATGGGCGAGGATAAGTAGGTGTATCATAATTTTTATTAGCTGTTCTATTCATTATTTGTCTACCCCTATTATTTCATTTCTTTTTAGTCTGTTCCTTGAACTGAATAGTTCTGTTCTGTATATGTATCTTCACTTAGAAATTGTCATTCTTTCATAAATTTATTTTACCAGTGTTTGAGTTTCTTGTGTGACTGCTTTCTCCTCTCTAAAGGAACACAGAAAATATTGTTGATGATAGCATATAATTGATATAACAACATACTATCAGTTATTTGCTGTCCCACTGTGCTTACCTTGAATTTGGTGCTGCTGAAAATGAAGTATGTATTTTTAGTTGCAAATGAATTAATTCTTTCCTCAATTACAAGAGGCTTACAACCACTGATTATCTATTCAGTATACATAATGCTTTTGTCATAGGATGACGAGAATCAGCGTGTTTTTTGTTTCCTTTTGACATTCTCAGTCTTGTTTAGACTTGAGCAACTTAAATATTCAGTTATTTGCAAATGCTACCACTTACATTCTGTCATTAATTAGTAATTGCAGTCTGCTGTGACATCTTCAGACTAGTCACTAAGTTTTCAAAACAGACATAGATTAATACTTTTTTTTTAATCAGATTATTGTACTTCTATATTTTTATCAAGGAATGTCTCCAAACAAGATATGAATATGCTAATAGTAAGGGTCATTTATCAGTGCTTGAAAAGAGTATGTCAGTTTTGACTGAATACAATTTCTTGAAAATCTACCTATATAGCAGTTCTCAGGGGGAAAGAAAGGAGAAATATGATCAGTCTCTGACATTTACCAGAAACTGTAAACAAGAACTTTTTCACTGACTTTCCAGGACAAGACACTGTAGATTGTAGATGTGTTTGAACTGATGCTTGAAAACTACTGAACTGACATAATAATAATAATAATAATAATAATAATAATAATAATAATAATAATAATAATAAT
>JAPSGF010000002.1:23469666-23551295 GCA_035772895.1 Perdix hodgsoniae
TGTCGCGGGTTAAGCAAGATCTACCTGTGCCCGTGACAGGGGGGCAGCTGGCCCAAAAGGGCCGCTGGCCCAAAAAGGGAAGGGGAAAAGGGAATGGGAAAAGAAAACAGCGGCAGCGATCTAAGGAGGCACACTTATTTACTAAATACTATATCAGAATACAGAATAATACAATATAATACAATATAATTGTAATTAAGCAAAAGGGAGAGAGAGAGAGTGAGTCCCAAAAACCGAAAGGCCTACTGTAAGCTCTAGGCGAAACGGCTGGAAGGCACCCCACGCTCCAAGGGATCCGGGAGAGTGTGAGATTTCAGTCACGGGAGTGAGATTATATACTGTCCTGGTCCCGTGACTTATCTCCTGACCGTGATGTCCTCTGGGAAATGTAGTTTTCTTCTGTGAACTATCCGTACTTTACATGATGTTGTGATGTGGAATACTGATAGCAAAATTACAAAAGTATTAAACCATGACACATGAAAATAGAGATATTTGGAGGAGAGATTATGGTAAGATGAGCAGTTAGAATCATAGAATCTCCAAGGTTGGAAAAGACCTAAAAGCCCAACCATCCACGTATCACCAGTGTTTCCCACTAACCCATGTCCTCAGCCAAAATCCTGTACAGCAAACTCCTCCATAGTCTTAATGTAAGGCTGATTAAAATACACAGTATTCCTGTTTGGATAGTTTGTTTCAAGTCAGATCAGACAGTGAAGATATATTATTGCCATGTGTTCTAGTGCTCTGAATGTCCTAAAGTCAAGGTAACCAGACATAACATTCTCTAAAAACATGCTGGTGTTGTCTAGGAATAGAGTTTACGCAGAAACAAGACAGTGTGGCCTGAAGGCCTGAAGGCCACACAAAGAGAGTTCAAGGCCAAACAGAAGTGAACTCTTTGTTATCTACAGATTCAAAGAAACACAAAAATAGCCAAACAAAGAAAATAAAAGCTAGAGCACCAGGTTTGGAAATTTCTAATTGATCAACAATTACTTAAGAAATAATATTGTTGATGTTTGGCTGCTTTTTCTAGCTGTGCATCTATTTCTTAACATTCTTCAGCTTTGTTTTCACGTTTCTGGCATTTTCCTTTTAATAAGCCTAATGGAATATCATGCAACAGCCTTCAGCTATCCGTCAATATTTATATTAAATGCAGAAGTTTTTGAGGAAATGGCCCATCTTGTTTGGGTGCAATCAAACCACATATTTGCTTGTTGTTACAAGATGCTCTCCTTCCTGACTCTTACCACCCCTGTGCAAATACATGCACGTATTATTTTCTTCATGACAGTCAAATGCAGCAAAGAAGTTGCTCATGGAAGACACTGGCAAAGAGTCATTCTAAGGGCTGTTGAAGCCATGTAGAGAATAGCTGCAACACAGCCAGAGCAGCTGGGGTTATACCATCTCGTATAAAGCAGACTTATAGTGAAGAAACAAAGTTGGAACAATGGTGCTGGTTACAGCAGGTGAGATCCATTGATTGTGACTGCCAGCTCCTCTCTGTCAGCAGAGATTAGATAGAAGAAGGATGTTCCCTGCAGGAAGCTTCAGAGTTTGAGGAGCTAGTTTTGGAAAAAAAGATGTTTTCAGCCTAGAAACCACAGTGCTTGGTCCTGTCTGATAACAACTTCGTGGTATGGAACACAGTAATATTCACTTTCCTTTTCTTCACCTATCTTCTTCCCTATAATTTGAATATTTATGTATATATACGCACATATTTTCATATTTTTATGTGTATGTATACTTCTGTGACTTTCTTCTCCATTCATAGTAAAGAATGGTACCATTAGTAGTCCTAGCATTACTCTTCCAATATACAAAATTGGAGCAGTGCTTTAAGTTACAATACCTATTTTTAACAATCCTGATTTGTACCCTTCCATTCTGATATTCCTTTATTAGACAGGTTATTAAAGGAAACTGCCAAGGTATGAGTTAAGTGATGCCATTACACGACTCTGCTGGTGAGCTCTATTAATGCTTTATTTAGTTTAGAAGCATTCAGTGCAATCCCAGTGGTGGCTACAGCAAGTCCTTCACACATTGTCCCTGCTTTGAAGGGACAAAAACGAATAAGGAGTGTGAAAATTTTAGATGTAAAGGTTCTGTAACTTCTCAGGTGCTCAAAAACTGGTGATGTGAGTTTCCTTGTGTCTATACCTTAACCACCTGAGAAATGAATCTTCTGCTTTGGAAACTAGCAGATATCCCCTAAGGAAAGTCCTGATTATCCATTTTGTTTTGTTTTGTTTTTTTTCACTGGGACACTCAGTACTTTCCATGCAGAAAGCTAAAAAGGGTCTGAAAGAGCGTGGATGACAAGAAAGATTTGAAGCTCGTGTAAGAAATATGATTGCCTAGGAGAATTTTGAGGAGAGACATTTGATTTCTGGTGAAATTAAAGCTTACCTAATTGTAAAATGCTGAAGAGAGTAAAGATTGAACTTTAACATTTCTAGCTGTGGGGAGCCCTGTAATCCAGAACGCACTAAGGCCCCCATTTGCTGCCCAGATAACTCTTTAGAGATATTTTCTCTTTTCTGGGAATGTGTTAGAGATGTTAAGATGATTTTACCACTTCTTATAAAAAGAGACTGCTGCCTCATTGTTGTCATTTAAGTAGGATCACAGGAGGTTGCAACAAGGAAATTACAGAATGTTAAAAGGGACTTTACATCCCTTAGAAAGATGCTAAAGTGATTGTAAGCACAAGTGATGTCCTCCTGACTGGAAGCTGGGTCCTGGAAAGAAGGAGGAGTGTAGATCCAGTAAATGACTGGCTGGGGGGGTGGTGTTAGGATCAAGGTTTGGGGTACTATGATCTCAGACTGGCCTTTTAGAGGTCAGATATGTGGATGTCAGACAGAGTGCACCTGAATAGGTGGGACAAAAGTGTTCTGGGGAAAAAACAGGCTGGATTGATGACTAGAGCTTTGAACTAGATTCAGTGTGGGAAGGTGGTGGAGTTTCTTGTGACAGAGGAGGATCTGGGAAAGCTGTCTTTCTAGTAAACTATGGAGACAAACCTCTCCGTTGTCCAATAGGTTCTTGTGAGGACTCCTCACAGAAGATAACATTGCAATAGCCCAGCTTAAGTATTCTTGCATCCCTCTAGAGATACCTGCACCCTCTGCTTCCCTAAAGTGCCTGTATACAAATGAATGCAAATTAACAGGAGAAACTAGAGATCTGCGAGGGGTTAAAGGGCCATGATCTCATTGTGGTCATGGAGACATGATGGGGCAGCTCACCTAACTGGAATGCTGTTATAGATGGCTATGTTCACTTTAGGAAAAACAGGCTGATAAGGTGAGGTTTTGGAGTTGTTCTTTATGTGAGAAAGCAAGTAGAATGTATGAAGCTCCACTTGAAGGGAATGATGAACAAGTGGAGAGCTTGTGGGTAAGAATTAAGGGTTAGGCTAACATCAGTGGCACTGCTGTGTGGGTGTACTACAGACTGCTTGATCAGAAGGAGGAAGTGGATGAAGCCATCTACAAATAGCTGGAAATAGCCTTGCAATCCCTGTTGCTGGTTCTTATGGAGGACTTCAACCATCCTGGTATTTGTTGGATAAGCAACGCGGCCAGGAACACAAGGTCCAGTTGGTTACTGCAGTGCACTGATTATAACTTTCTGAAGCAGGTGGTAGACAAGCTGAAGAGAGGGGGTGGGGGTGGGCTACTTGACCTTGTTTTTTACTCAGAAGGGCAGGACTGGGATGTGGAGGTTTGGGGAACTTGGGATGCAGCAATCATGAGATGGTAGACTTCAAGATTTTGTGTGGAAGAAGCAAAGCAATGAGTCAGAATGCTATCCTGGACTTCAGAAGAGCCAACTTTGACATCTTCGAAGACCTACTTGGAGGTGTTCTATGGTCTAGAGCATTGGAAGGTAAGGGGGCCCATGTGAGATGTTTGGAACTTAAACACCATTTCTTCTGAGCTCAAAATCTGTGTAAGAAATCGGGGAAAGGTGGCAAGAGGCTTGCATGGATGAACAAGGAACTCATGGATAAAATGAAAGAAGAAAATCTGTGGAATGTGGAAGAAGATTATAGGGATGTTGCCAAACCCTATAGGGAAGCAATGAGGAATGCTAAGGCCCTCTTGCAATTATCCCTTGCAAAGGAGGTAAAGGATAACAAGAAAGGTTTTTTTCAAGTGTGTCAGAAGTAAAAGGAAGAGTAGGGAAATTGTGGGTACCCTACTAAAAAAAGTGAGTGCACTAGTAACAGGGGACACTGAGAAGGAAGAGTCTACTCTCAAGTCTCAATGTCTACTTTGCTTCAGTCATTAATGCTAAGACTAGTCCCAAGGAATCCTAGACTGTAGAGGTAAAAGAGAGAGTCTGGGGAAAGGAAGACTTCCCATTAGTCAACGAGGATCAGATCAGAGAATGTCCAGCAAGAATTAGTGCACACAAGTCCATGGGTCTCTATGGAATTATGGAATGCACCTACATGTTCTGAGGGAGCTGGCAGAGGTGACTGCTGAATCACTCTATCATCTTCGAAAGATCTTGGAGAACAGGAGAGGTGCTCAGTGACTGGAGGATATTCAATGTTATTCCGGTCTTGAGTAGATGGAGAGAGAGCAATGGATGTTGTGTACCTTGATTTCAGAAAGCTGTTTGACACTGTCTCCCACCACATCCTTGTTATCAAACTTAGGAAGTCTGGGATAGATGAGTGAATGGTGAGGTGAATTAACAACTATCTGATGTGGCAGAGCTCAGAGGGCTGTCATCAGCAGCTCAGAGTCTGGTTGGAGGCCTGTAATTAGCAGTGTCCCCCATGAATCAATGTCAGGTCCGTTTTTGTTCAATATATTCATCAACATGGATGATAGGGTCCACCTTCAGCAATTATGCTGATGATTTGAAGCTGGGAAGAGTGGCTGGCAACCCAGAAGGCTGTGCTACCATTCAACAAGACCGGGACAGACTGGAGAGTTGTGAAGGAAGTAACCTGATGAGGTTTAACAGGAGCAAGTGTAGAGTTTTGCACCTGGAGAGGAATAACCACATGCATCAGTACAGGTTAGGGGATGACCTGCTGGAGAGGAGGTCTGTGGAGAAGGACTGGGGGGGTCCTAGTGGATAACAGGTGGGCCATGAGCCAGCAGTGTGCCCTGGTGTCCAAGAAGGTCAATACTATCTTGGTGTGCATTAAAAAAAGCATGGCCAGCAGGCAGAGAGAGGTGATCCTCCCCCTACTACTTTGCCCTGGTTATGCCAGATTTAGAATAACTGTATCTACTTCTGGGCTCCCCATCTCAAAAAAGGTGGGGATCTTTTAGAAGGAGTCCAGTGGAGTGCCACAGAGATGATAAAGGGCCTGGAGCTTTTCCTGTGTGAGAAAATGCTTAATAACCTGGATCCGTTTAGCCTGGGGAAAAGACAGAGGGAGATCTGATTAATATTTAAAAACATTTGAAGGGAGGTGGAGGCAAATGGATGACATCAGGCTCTTCTTGATGGTGTGTAGCGATAGTACAAGGAGTAATGGCCTAAAACTTGTACATAGGAAGTTCTGTTCTAACATGGAGAATAACTTTATGTAAGGGTGATGGAGCACTGGAACATGTTGTTCAGAAGGTTGTAAACTCTTCTTATATTCAGATATTCAAGAGCAATTTGGATGCCTACCTGTGTGAGTGCCTGCTTTAGCAGGGGGTTGGACTGAATGACCTCTTGAGGTCCCATCCAATCCCTATGATTCTGTGATTGGAAAAGAATAAGAAGTTGTCTCTAGAAAGATCAGCACAACTCTCCTCAACTAACACCAATTTAAGCAAAAGGAACCTTCAGTCTATGCAATTTCTAGGTAAAACTCCTGGAGGAGAAATCTCCAGAAAGGATCTGAGCATGAAATTCTAACTAAGCGAACCTCCTTTCTTTGTGGGAGTTCATATTTGCCTAATTTGTAAGGATGATAAGAGAAGATGGGTGAATATTAAAACTGAATAATATGTAAAATTGAATAACAATTTTACAGGGAAAATTGCTGGAGAATTTCCATCTATACATCTGAAAAACATCAATACTAGGCTCTTTATTTCTTTCCTTCTTTATTTGAGAAGGAATATCTTTCATTTAGAGCTTTTTTCTTTTTACCTATTTGCTCAATCCTCTCTCTGATATGATTTGCTTGAAGAAAATCAGATTACTTAACACTTTTAGTAATACCTATTTTTGTTCAATCTTTTAACTATATTTTGTGTTCAGTGTTGTTACTCTCCATGTTTTGCTAAGGCATAATTTCCCATCTGATTTGTCTCAGAAAACTGAGCACTGAGTCTGTTTTCATGGCCTAGATAATATGCATAGCTTTCATAAACAGGAAGCACTTGGCACTGTAACAAGTCTTTCCAAGTGACCACAGTTTTCATTCAAAATGTAAAGAAAACATCCTCCACAATATTACACAGTTTTAAATCTCATGTAATGTTTATCCTTTGAAGGGTACCCACAAAATTCAAATTCTTTGTTTGTATGCCTGTTCTCATATGTTCTGTATGGAAGAAAAAAAGCATTAAGAGTTGTGTCTATTTGCTACTCCATATTTTCTGTTATTTCATGAAGAAAAATTTAAGCAATAGAACTTCTAATTGTAGTTGTCTGGGCAGCATGAATAATCATCACACTGTTTTCAAAATAGATGTTTCCCAAATAAGGAAGACTGAAATTGTTTGAATAAGTCTTGCGGAAAAAAAAGGTCTAGGTCTGATTGAACTGACGTACTATTCAGTGATACAGAAATAGATGGTATGTTTAATCTGGAGTGGTTACCTGTAATCAGTATTGTACGAATTTTGTTTCTTGCAGGTTATCAACTTGTTCCAGAATTATGTCTGCTTAACCATGTTTCATTTTACATGTTTGTTTATAGTCCTAAATTGATAAGCCTTTCCTACGGGTAATTAGTCCATTTTTTTTAATCTATTGTTTTAACATCCACTAATTCAAGATGTGGCTGTAGACAGGTGGCAGAATATCTCCTACTCAGCAACATATGCAAGTAATTTTTGTCATTCTGAAATTGTCATTCACCCCAAATGCTTAATAGAAGTATCCAGCAGAGCTCTCTCCACATATTTACTGCAGAAGGACACATTAATCTCCTATTTTAGGATTTGTTTGCAGCATTTTGTATCAATAACATCAGTTTCTGCAGCAAAGATTAGGTATCTCTTCTGGATTATCTGGCATGGCATGAATCATATTTCTTTCAAGGAAGAAAGCTTGTTGCAGTTAAGCCTCTTTATCTTTAATGCAACATTCATTAACGCTGAGGTTCTACAAGATCCCATTTTGGGACCCATACTGTTTTGTAATTATGTATTTCCCTGAGGCAGTATCAGACTGGACTCATTGTTTCCAGCATCTCATGCAGATGATCCTCAGATTTGCCTTTTTCTATTCCATCCTAAATGGAATGCTAACGAGACAGAGTAGTTACTAATTGGTCCATCTCTAGGTCTCTACACTCCTCACTCATTGCTTCTATAAATAGATGCTCCATTTTCCCTGTTGCCAAGGCTTGTAGCCTTGGTGATAAAAGAAGAAAGGGGAAAAAACTGAGTCCCTGAAAAACAGTGAAGATGTCCTAGGTGAGATGTAAGCATTCATAAGAGAGCTGAACTTGTTTTACTGGAGTCCTTATAATGAAACAGATAGGAATAATAAAAATAATAAGTAGCAATGACTGGTAGGACTCAAAGTGTAAAGGGAAAAGTGGGCTACCTGCAGATACTACTTACCATCCTAAGAAACTCTATGGGCTGTGAAATATTCTTGCAGCTAATGGATTTCAGTTTAAAGAACCATTTCTCAGGCCACTGTGTCTAATCTGAGGTCTCAAAGGCATAGAAACAAGTAGAAATGTAAGTGTGACACAGAAGGTGACAATGCAGCCCTCTGCAGTGCAACATCGTAGCAGCTTGACTCTGGTGTGGAGTTTTTTTCACAGCGTAAGGTAAAGAGGCTAGGAAATGATGGTCACTAGTCGGGAAAGATGCAAGCCCATTGGAGAGAGTCCAGTGTAGAGCAACAAGGTTGCAGAAACATAAAGATAGATAAACTGCATGAAACAGTCCATCTCATTCAGTATCCTTGACACTAACGAGCAGTGATTGCTTAGAAAAGAGGGTAAAAACTAGGTTTAGAACAAAATGCCTCTTGATGCATTTCTGAACTTGTAGTAAATTGGAATTTAGGGAATTCTTGAATTCTAAGCTGTGTCACCATCATATTTTTTAGTTACCATTTTTGTTTAAATGTTGAAGATGAGTTAATTATTTTCTCGGGAGCAATATTAATGATACTTATATTTTTATCTACCACATCCTTCAGCAAGGAGTCCCAGGGGAAAGCTTTCTATTAGTAAGGAGAAAATGAAGCTCTGGAAGAGATTGTATCTTGCAGTGATCTTTTAGTTTATGTCTCCAAGAAAAGGATGGACAACTACTTGTCTGAAACAATGTAGTATAACATGACTTGGACAAGCAGATGAATTACTTCGTATTTTACTGTTGTTCTGGGATGTTTTCTTCATCAATTCTCAGAAAACCCTCTCCAAAACCCTAAATTGTTTCTCACCTCAGATCCTCTGAAATCAGTTTGGTTTTTCTCTTCTCTCTTCCCTCTGCTATGTTTTGCAGTGATGCTGCAGCAGTCTGAGACAACAGAGCATGTCTTAAATCTTGCCTTATAAATTTAACACCAAGGAGATACCACTCACAAAGAGGACAACTTCACTTGATCAGACACTGCCAGAACTGTATCATTTTGACATTTTGTACATTGCCAATAACTAAAGCTGTGAAGCAGACAACAGACACAACTGCTGTGTTGAGAAATATTTATAGTAATATTCATAAAGGATGAACGTATTAGCTTGTTAGATAAATGTCTGTTAGGGAGTATCCAAGATCCACGGGATCTTGTCAAAAGCATGTGAAAGGATTAATCAAGTAGCAAGTGGGACAAAGAAATTAGAGACTGGGGATGCTGATTGACTGTGATCTGAGTAAGGCTTTGATAAAGTTTCACATAAGTTGATATGCAAATTCAAGGATATCAGAGTCAATGAAAGGATGGTAAAAATGGATGAAAAACTGAAAAGTGCTGCATAAAGGAGCACAAACTAGCTTAGAGAATAGGAACAAGTAAAGATTCCTGGATTCATTCATTTGCCATTTAGAAAATATTCCAGGATTTATTCAGATGCTTACTCACACTGAGCGTATGTCCACTATTGCAGAGAAATGGCTGGAGATGCAACAATGTAATATACATCTACATCTGAGGAAATTTTCTGCTTCCCAAGGAGAAAGAGAAAAGGAGCCAACAGAATGCAATTTCTTTCATTTCAAGACATAAATATTGAACAAACAAATCCATTTTTAGAAGTGCTCTTTACCTCTGAAGTATGTGTGACTGACTTTTGAACATAAACATGGTTGGCATAAACTGAAAGCAAGATGAAATTACTCCAGTGCTTTTTCATCTCATTTATGCCAGTTATATGTAAGAGTAACTGCGCTGACTTGTGCTACTACTTTAATTCTCTCTTTCAAAGGATTTTCCCTCTTTACCACCTCAAAATGCCCACTTTCTCAGTAAAAGTTCTGTCTTTCAATTTACCTGCCACTCTTCTTTCAGTTTTTAAAAACTGAGCTGTGAAGGTAGTATGTGACCTTACAGAGGTGCATTGCTCTTAAGAAAATCTCTACTTCTGGAAGATGTCCTCTCACCTTGTATGTGGAGAAAGTCTTGGAGCCAAATGATAGAAACATCATCTGCTACGTGGAGGTTTGGGCTAGCATTTAGTCCTGGCCCTTTGAACAGTCAGTTCATGCTTTGCCTCAGTGCTCTCTGTATAAAAGTGAGAAGGATACAGAGTTATAGTGTAGACATAATCAGATAATGAGGCATTTAGCACTCTGCCATAAGGTGGGAAAGCATGCTAATTAATGCAGACTATAAACAAACTCAGGTCTTGGAAGAATGACACTGTACACGGTCTTCTACTGTTTTAGAAAGGGGATGTATGTACCAAAAGGGTGTGTATATGCCATAATCCTTTCTGATTTGTATTGTTGAATGAATTTGCAATGGGGCACACTGTAACAGTGCTAGTGCATATAAGACTAATTTACAGTCATCCACAGAATACATAATAAGGCATATAAGAGTCTTTTTATTCAACATTTTGTTGTTCATTTGATCCCTCTAAAGTGCAGGATCATAAACTTTTGCAGGTGTTGAAGAAGTATTTCTCTGAGCTCTGGATAAGGAATGTAGCCTATCCTCAGTGACACAGAAACAAGTGTTAAGATCTACACAATTCTTATTTTGCTAAAAGTTCCTATTCTTTATATTCTCAGTATAACTCCACTGACATCAAGTGTACAGCATAAACTGAAACAGAACAGAAACAGTAGTACTTTAGATCTTCTCTGAGGAAGTTTGGATGCCCCATGAATTTGAAATTAGAACTGGGACCGACATCAGCCCAGCTCTTTGTGAAACCAAACCAAGGTCAGGAAGGCAAAAAGAGGGCAGTGCAGTACTCTTGCATCTTGTATTGACCTATTATGACCTTAATTCTACATGAAAAGCCTGCAGTTTCCATCTTCTACAGAACAACAACAACAACAAAAGCTTTGTTTTACTGCAATGCCACATTGCAATGAAATGTCTGCCAGTACATGCCCATATAAATTTTCATTCAGCATGAATTTCTTCTTTTCTTTTTGTTTTGTTTTGTTGAGATCAAGAAAGGTAAACCCTTTTTAAATGTCAAAGAAGCTCATATTGATCATTTTGAATTCTGCATCACAACTTGGTTAATGGGAATATTACAAATACAGCAGTTATCTTGACTTGGATAGCAGTGTATGTGAAAACTTTTTTGATGCTCTGGACTGTCCTTACATGTTTGAGCCATTGCATGATCATCTCCAGTTTTATTTAAGTAAATAGCTTGAAAAATTGAAAAAGATTAGATGAAAATCGGCTTTCATTTATAAGAGGCTTTGAATAAAAACTGAAATAATTATTCTACTAATGAGATTATCATTTGATTTTAACAGATGATCAATCTTATTTTGCTTTTGTTCAGTTGTAAGTTTAATATAACAACTGGAATATAGAACTCCCAATTTAAGGAAATGCTTAATAATAAGAGTTGACTTGATAGAGAAGTGAGTACTTGTTCAGCTAGATACTTCTATTTAGAAAACTTGTTCATGCTGAGCCCATGCTCGTTAGGTCAACACTCTATTCCAACAATATGCTAATCAATGCCTTTCCAAACAACAAACTCACAGTTATTTTTCTCCTATGGGGAAAGTCAAAAAGCCTATAAAGCTTTTATTGACTTTAGGCTCAGGATTTAGAAACAACTTGCTGTGATTTGAGCGTTGTATTGTCTGAATTCAGTACCAAGACACTGGTGAGTGAACAGTTTTCTCCTTTTTGGTAGACGTCAAAAGTCAATAAGAACTACCTCATGGGCATAAAATAAATTTGACCAGTCAAAAAAAAGTAATTTGGCAGCTACTTCTATATATAACCTGAGTGATTCTTGTTAAAAAACAATTGTAAAGTAGCAGTAGCTACACATTTCCTACTTGTTCTTCCAAATACATCACCTGTCAGAAATAAAAACATATTTAGAGAAAAGGGAGGTATTCACTTGAAAAGTGCCATGAAAACTGTTGTCGGTTTTTTTCATTTTTTATTCTGTCATTGAAAAGGGAAAATACCACTTGTATGAGGTGCCTAGCTGAGGCCAAGGTGACTTCACTATGCCCAGGTGACCAAGAAAACCAATGGCATCCTGTTCTGCATTAGAAATAGCAGAGCCAACGGGGCCAAGTGATTGTCCCTCTGTTCTCAACACTGGAGAGAACACATTTCAAAACTCATGTGTTCATTTTCGAGTCCCTCACCACAGGAAGAACAGTGATGAGTGATGCTTTGTTTCACATATATTATCACCAGCTGTGTAAAAGTTTCTTTTCCTTGTATCGTAATCAGTCAGTCATATCATATGAAAGCCCTAATGTAAAGGGCTATGTAAATTTCTTCCTTAAGGTAAGAATTTCAAGCTACTGTACCTCGATCAATGTTTGCCTATGAATCATTATTATAAAGTTTAATCCTAATAACTTGGCCATAGGAAAACCTATTTCCCCTTTCTTTGAGAAGGCAGAAGAAGTTGAGGGAGGTGGGTCAGTTTTTCAATACATGAAATGTTTTTACAGGCCAGGAGGCTATGCAGAAGGCTCACAGTTGAGGCACAATCACTTATTCAGAGGTTGTTTGGAAGCTGCCTACTGTTTCAGGAAAAAAAAAAAGAAAAAAAAAAAAAGACATCACATTTCACTTCTGGGTCCTGGTTAACATTTCGGACAGTTTGGATGGAACCCACTTGCTCCCTTGCTTTTTCCCTGAGTTTTGCTTGATCTGTGCCCATAAAGGGCACTCATTTCAGTACTCAGATGCATAGTCTATTTCTGTATTACAGATATCAAAATTATTGCCATTGCTTTGCACTACTACCCAAATAATTTGCATTAGTAGAGGGTATGTAAGTGGTGATGGATACCAATGAATAGACATTTTAAATTGTGTGAAGTGTGAAGTATGTAATTAAATGCATCTGAGCAGAGTTGTCTTATGCAGAGCTGGAGCATGTACATTTTACTGAAAGACCTAGGATTTAAGTGTGTGGAGATTTATATAGAATTTGGGCAAGCTGTTAGCAAATCTAAATCTGTCTGGAAAGGGCATGAAGTGGATTATATCTTGTCCATGATGCAACCCGTGTTGCTAAGCCATTTCATTAAACAAGATTTAATTAATAACAATCACAGCTTGATAAAAGCAAAGATATGGTAGAGCTTTAAAAGCCACTTGATCTATCCCAAGGCAGAAGTACACTTGTAATTTAATACTACTCATATCATTAATTGATCCTTTTATCTTCGTGAATTCTGTAAAAATAGTAGTAGTGTTCTCACTTAGCATATGAGGAAAGATCAGTGAAAACAATGAAGGCTTTTCTAAGTCAGCTAGCCAGTCACGCAGCCATCAATAACTGCCATAAGGATTTTCTCCCTTACCTACTTTTGAAAAGTAATTCTAAACTAAAACAAAAATATTAAGGTGTAACTTAAAAACTTCTGGAGCTTTTGTTTTTTAAATTAACTGTTGAAATCTCTATTGCTAACACTAAAAATACATGGTGTGGTATTACATAAATAAATTTACAGGTTTAAAAATACTGAATTCCCATACATAATGAGTTTCTATGGCTTAATATTGGTTCTTGTTTCATTGTAGAAACCTACATGAACTGAAATTACAATGAAATGTTTCATTTTCTTTCTTCTCCAAGACTTTTTTGATAGAAGAATGTAAGATCCTAGAAGTTCTAGTGGTAGGTGAGGTGCTAACAGGCAGCTATATCTGAACACTTTCTATGTTATGACCTCGTGCTTAGAAGAATTTGAAGAACTGTATATGTCTAATGAATGGCCAATAAATGTCTGTATCTTTTACCTGCAGGTTACTTGCACGAAATCTAGCTCTGATAAGTAGATAATGTGGTATACCTGCCCGATACACGTTAGTGACCTTATATTAGCTGATGGACAGTTATCTACTATTGTTTTCAGAAGAGATTGTGGAATTTAATAGAAAAGTCTCGAGTAAGAATTAAGTTCTCAATATTTAATATTAAAGTACAGAAAGTATAAAAATCATAAAGTATGCAGATCGATTTATTAAAAATGTAGTCAATTTCCACATGAACAATTTGATTAGTTATAGAGAAAATTATACAGACTTGAATCATAAGATTTGGCTTAAATTATAGATTCTCCCAAGAATTTTCACAGAGACAACTTACACGTTTGCCATCTACTTGCTACTGAGATCTTTATACTACCAAGAAGTCAAGGCATTAAGTGGCCCAGAGAATAAAAATGTCTGAATGATTTGTCAGAAAGGACAGAGAAATACTGAGGAGGATGCACATAAAAGTTACTGGTCTATGGCAAGTGACATAGTCACATCTTCTTCTTCAAGGGCATCAGTTTATCTTCTGTCACAAAGTTAAAACAAAAACAAAAACAAAAACAAAAAACAAAAACAAAAAAAACAACTTTCAGCTTTTCTGTTCATTGTCTGATACTTCTGGAGACTTAACTGTTACCCATTTTAAACCATCCTGCTATATATAAGTTAAACTACTCCCATTGGGTTTATTCAAGAGAATAAGTAATTTGTTCGTAGTTTGGAATCCTGAACAACATTTTCTGCTCAAAACAGTACTAAAACAAAGTACTTTAGTTTTTTTTTTTTTGTTTGTTTGTTTCTGTTTGTTTTTTTTTTTTACAGTTTTTATCTGCTAGTTATTATTATGTGTAATTTAAATGTCACATCTCAAAAACTAATCTTGACTTATAATTAAATAACAGGTGATATTAGTAACTTTTCTGTGCTTAAAAGAAGCCTATGACTAAAGGCATTTTTTTAATCTAATAATGTCAAAGCAAATTGACAAAAAATCTTTACAACATGTAAATATTTCTGAATAGATTCTTTTCTGATATTTAACATTTTTAACTATATACACCTTAACATGGAAGAATATACCCAGAAGGCTATGCCAAGGTGGAAGAGTTTGACCTATAATGACATTTTTTAAAAAACAGATAACAAGAATTCTTCAAATTCCCTTAAGATTTCATAAGACAATTAAGTACAGATACTGATTTATTGAATTACTTTTCTGCCATGTACATTAGGATTGCTAGTAAAAATTGTGTCTGTTCACTGTTGCATTCATTCTTCCGAAACAGAGAGAGACTAAGAACAGATCTTTCTGAGCTTATTGCTCATTAGGTTTTGGCACCAAAACATGCATGGCCGAGATTTCTCTTTTTGGGGGTAAAACTAGAATAGATGCAGCTGGAAAGCTAGCTTTTGTAAATTGATGAGCTTGAATACCCTGTGGATATTTTGTCACACCTACTACATGAAACACACAAAAAAACATTCTGTAGAATCTGTTGTTCAGTGTAACAAAGGGCCTCTCTATCATATCTGATTTTTTAAAATCATTTTTCAGAGACTGCGTAGCTATGTTATAGATTTCCTCTATATCATTTTGAAATAATTTTTAATAAAACAGACCATGTTCATCCATCAGCAGTAATTACAAAAGCAAAGATTGATCACTACCAATACTAATTAGCCAAGCTGATAATTAATGGGTATGGTACACCTACCAGAGTTTATAGTGGCTATTATTTTACCAGAGACTAGCACCTCAGATGTATTATCTTTCATGTTACAATTCTGGATGCCGATGTTAAGAATAAAACTCAAACAGGACTTCTTTATAGAGACTGTTTGGAGTTTTATTGATTATGTTGTTTTGTGATTGTTGTAGTTGTTTCCTCAGAGATAAAGTAAAAGAGAAATTTGAAAAAAACATCCAGTGGCATTGTAGCTCATGTAAAAGACCAAGTTCTAGACATTTCCATTTATTTATAGTTCACTTCAATTTTTTTATTTTTTATTATTTATTTATTTGTTTATTTATGGAATTTCCAATATTCCTTGTTTTCTGCTAATACCAATAAAACCATTTACAGATTATGGAAATGTCTTTCCTTGAGATTTTACATTTGACTGGGAAGGACAGAAGCTCTCTTTCTGATGTGTCAAGTGTCCTTGTTATATTTTCTTGGATCAAAATTGTACCTTATGCCACCTCACATCAATATCTAAATGTCTCCTGTTCACTTAAAACTGGAGTGCAAAGTCTCATCTTTGCCATCTCCTCTCTCCTTCACGATACTGAGCCAGAATTCAAGATCAGGGTTTATACAATTCCATCTAGACATAAAAACTAGATAAGCATGCTTTACACTTTTGAACATTGATAACATAAATAACCACAGTTTCTCATAGGGAGTAAATTTGCAAATATTTGCAAGCAGCACAACGCGTCTCCTCCCCAGTGCTATTTTCCATTCTGAGAGTAGAACTAACCAGGCTATACTGCTTGCTAAAAGTAAGCTCTTGAGAAAGGGACTTCTATTTTAATTTATGTATACATTTACAGTCTTTCACCTTGAAAATAAATGTTTGTATTGGAAAAAGTGGAAGAATCCTGCTTTATCTGCTATCTTAGTCTGTACAAGCTTAATGCAAAGTGCCTTGAACAGTGACCCAGAATATTCTTACCCAGAGCTGAAGCACTCTGCTTTAATGTGAGTCCATGTATCTGGAACTTGTAAATGTGAATCTGGAGTTACAAATTTAAGGATTTTATATATAATTGGGAAATACCTGTGCTTAATAGCTTTGGAAAAGTTTGATATGACTGACTCATTTATCACATCCTCAATAGCATGGACAATGATGGGAAGAGAAATATCTGTTAGGACTTAGGTTTGAGATGCAAATGTAAGGAATGAGAAGATTAATTTCATAAAATAATAGGAAGAGAAATGCCTTGGAAAATTATTAATGTGTGCATATAGAATGTGAAAAAGGATTAAAGTAGGAAAAGGAGTTAAGCTTCAAGAGTCAGAATATATACTTATAAATCAGAACAAGCAACATAATAAGTATTAGTTGAACTGTGGGAAGAAAAAAGAAGGATATCATAGCAATATTAGCTGTCTTCCTATGCATAAAGATGGCATTCAGGTACAGCACTTTTTTCCCTGAAAATGTTGGTATATGGGAAAACCAGCATGGCTTCACCAAGGGCAAATCCTCTGTGACCAATCCAGTGGCTTTCTATGATGGTGTCACTGCAACAATGAACAAATGAAAAACAACTGATGTCATCTATCTGGACTTCAGTAAGGCCTTTGACACGACACTCCACAACATCCTTCTCTCCAAACTGGAAAGATATTGATTTGATGGGTACATCACTTAACTGATGAAGACCTGCCTGCAGGATCAAGTCCAGAGGGTGGTGGTCAATGGCTTCTTGTTTGGATGGAGATCAGTGGTAAGCGGTGTCCCTTGGGTGTCAGTGTTGGGGCCGATTCTCTTTAATGTCTTCATCAGTGTCATTGACACTGCAGTCAAGTGCACCCTCAGCAAGTTTGCTGATGACACCAAGCTGTGAGGTGCAGTTGACACACCAGAGGGATGGGATACCATTTGAAGGGACCTAGACAGGCTTGAGCAGTGAGCCCAGGTGAACCTCATGAAGTTCAACAGATCCAAATGAAAGGTCTTGCACCTAAGCCAACGCAACTCCTCTTACCAATACAAGCTAAGGGATGAATGGATTGAGAGCAGCCTTGCTGAAAAAAAATGGGGGGTACTGGTGAATGGGAAGCTGGACATGATCCAGTAATGTGCCCTCACACACAGCTCAGAAAGCCAACCACATCCTGGGTTGCATCAAAAGAAGTGTGACCAGCAGGGTGAGGGAGGCTATCCTGCCCCTCTGTGCTAGTGAGGTCTCACCTGGAATACTACGTCCAGATGTGGAGTCCTCAGTACAGGACAGGCAGACCTGTTGGAGCATGTCCAGAGAAAGGCCACAAGAAATGATCCATGGAATTGAACACCTTTTCTATGAGGACAGACTGTGAGAGATGGGGCTGTTCATCCTGGAGAAGAGATGGCTGCAAGGTGACCTGATAGCAACTTTTCAATATCTAGAGGGGAGCTACAGGAAAGAAAAGGACAGACTCTTTAGTAGGGTCTGTGGTGATAGAACACAGGGAAATGACTTCAGTCTCAGGAAGGTTAGATATAGGTTAGATATAAGAAAAAAGCCTGCAATTTTATTACAAAAATTGAGTAAGACATGCTGAACTTGAATGATTTTCACAGAAAGCAAAATATAGTAAACAGAAAAGTCCACATTCCAGAGAACGAATACCTCATGGGTCTTAAAAATACTACTTGGTATTTTAGAAATACATGGTGTTAGAACCAAACATAAATTGCTTAGAGTAGAATGTAAGTGAAGATTAAGTGTCAGGGTTCAAAATCACAGTTGTGAAAGCTCCAGATTTACTGCTCCTTATACCTAGAGATGCTTAAGTTGCAGTAGCTTGGTCTTTGTTGGAGAAATTCCCTACAGCTCTCAGCTCTACATTCCTAGAAATGCAAGAGTTTTGACAGGATGCACAGCTGATACTGACTTGTACCAACACTCAGCAGAAACAGCTTCTTTCCAAATTCCCTGAGAAACTCAAACCAGGAAGTGTTCTTAAAATATTTGCTGCATACTAACAGCAGCAGATCCCCTCAAAATCCAATTATGACTTCTGTTACTGTTGTTGAGAACCTATTTATTTGATTACCAAGTGCTTAGAGAGTTTATCTTGGATGGAGAAGTAGCAGATGCAAATAAAATTCAGTTCTGCTGTGTATCTGATCCTGTGCAATACTTCTTTTCTTTTTCCAAGGTGAAGATGGATCTTTACCTGCCATTAGCACACACATTGTTCTTGTTGAAGTTCTGTTGCAGAACAGTAGTCTTTATTAGGTCAGGAGGAAAGAGTAAACTTGAAGATGAATCTGTATCCTGGAACGCTTGCCTGGAATAAGGAAATCCAGATCTCAGCCAAAATACTACTGGCACAGTTTTGTTTTCCAGAGTCTTCCAAGAAAAAAAGTGTTGTGGTTAAAGCGGTCTTTGTGCAAGTAGGAGTTGCTGGTTTAAATCAATTCTAATAGCAAATTGGAAAAGCCTGACATCTACTTGGTTTTTTAGAAAACTGTGGTACTCTCTGTCCCCAGAAAACCACTCTCAGCTTTGGAGCCCTGTCTGTCTGAGCAGACGCAGGCATGCCCCTGCACTGGAAACAAAGGGGATGCTGTTCAAAGCACTGCATTACTTCAAGCAGCATTTACTATTACTTGTACTCACAGTGATGGTGTAGGATACATCTGGCCCTGTACTTAGCATACTGGTTATGCTAGATCCTGTTCTGAAAACTCCCAGTGTTCTTCTTGACACCAAACCTAGTCCTGGATTTCACTTGTATTTTTCACACTGGTCTCATTCGAAATGTGGTTTACTGCATATATGCTAATATATACTATGCTTTTAGAGCTATTGTTGAAAGCATGTTGGAGAGTGATTTCTTAATCTGATGGAGCCAGTAAAATGAACTGTCTTAATGTTAGGTGAGATAAATAGTAAATCATCAATCATGTGATAAGAAATTGTACCAGATTTCAAGAGGGGAAGGAGGAAAAGTAAAAGAATTTTCATTTACCAAATCTTATTGATATTTCACATGCCAAAATAGCTCTCAACATGACACATAACCTAACTCATGCATATGTATATGTTTGGTGAGGAAGCTCTATTTGTCAGAGTTCTGTGGCTTAAGAGCTGAATTCATGACTTTAAGGAAAACCGCTCAAACAATTTGCTGTTGTTTCTGCACTGCAGTTATTCATGCTTTTCTCAAGCCTCTGATTGCATGACTAAATACAGCACCCCCACTATAGTGTATTTATAACACCCTCAGTATTATATACGATGATACTGAAGAAACATTTAGATTTTACCTGAGGAAAATTTGAGGGAGACTGTATTACTCTTAAGATAGAAGGAAGGAGAAAATGTAAATGAATTAATGGAAAGGCTGGATGTTAGACTGCGAGGGCAAAGTACTCTTCTGTGGATGTATGTTGATTGACTTTGGTCACCCCTGACCTGGTAAGTGGGAAGTGCCTCATACGGAAAGAATTGCACAGAACAAAATTGCTCAGGCAACAGTTGATAAAGAATATTGAGAAGTTTGATAACATGGAAGATAGACCAATGCAAGATTTGTTGGTTCAGAAATTATAGGAAGGAATTTCACCAAAGCTTAGCTTGACTTTATTTTTCATTTTATCAGGAGATAATCTTCAGGAATTGTGGTGACTTTTCTTTCACCAAACTTTATATGAAACCCAGATGAAATCCAGTTTGGAAGTTTTTTTCTTTCTGCATTCCAGACAGTCCTGTATGCAGTATCAGTGTGGCCAGATATTGTTCTGAAAGACTGCTGCAGCAAGATCTCTTGTATCAGCGGTGCAAATAGCCCTCTGAATTGGTGGGATAAATACTGTAATTAATTTCACTTCAACTGATTGCCTTGATCCTCTTGTTTGCTTTTGCCTGAGTTAACTTCTTTTGATACTTTATGCAGTTCATCACTATAGGATTTTAATTAAATTGATATATTAACTGTTTGGTAATTACAGTTGAAGTATCTGTTGCAAATGTCACACTGCTGTGCTCTCATCCCTGGTCAGCAATGAAAATGAGATGTTGTGCCTCTATATATTTACCCAAGGAAATTAAAACATAAAATAATTTATGATTTGTCATGATCATTAGAGGCATTTATTAAAATTATTTATGATCATGTGTGATGCAGCGTTTCATAAATGCATAATGTTCTGTGTGTAAGTAGAGAATAAGATATAAATACAATGAGAATTAACTTTGATGTCAGTGGTAGCTCTTCTGTATTGTCATGTACTTTGTCTTGCCTTCCCTGGTAGAAGCTAGGCCAAAGAAGAGAAGAACATTCAAAACAGGCAAGAATTTTTAATTATAGTTCATAACTTGGACTCTTGCTGTCCTAAAATGGAATTGTTATTACACATTTACCTCATAGAGCTATTACAGTAAGTAAAGACGAGGATTTTGATAGTTTAGCTGTAGTGTCATAGATTGTGAGGAATGTGAGGATGCTTATTCAATATTCTGTAACGATAAAAATGAGTCTGCTGTACAAAGCACATGTTGCCTGATTAAGAAAAATTGTTAGCCAGTTGAACAAGGGTTTCTACCTAAATAATGTAAAAATTCTCTAGAAAATACAAAGGTAAATGTAAATAATGTAAAAATACATTATTAAAGAAAATATTCCAGCCCAAAGCACGTATTCAGTCATAACTCTGGTGCTTTCTAACTGTGGCAAGCTTTACCTTATAGGATTAACATTTCATTGTACAATGTACTCATATATTTTACATGATTAAAGTAGAAAATTAGGATTTCAGGTTCTGTTTCTTGGATTAAATAGACATATCACTGGAACATATAATATGGTGTCTCAAGATATTTAGCATCATTTTTCATCAAAATCCCCACTGAAATTGAAACCATGTTATGCAAGGCATTACTTGCATATATAATTTTTAAAATGAGAACTTTCTATGTAGAACATTAAAATGACAAGAAAAGCTGATATTGTCCTTTTATAGCTATGGAATTTGGAGGTCTTAAATGCAGAATTAAATCACTTCTTCTAGAAGGCATGTAGGAAGATACAAACTAACAGAACCCAACTGTTGAACCAACTGCTTGGCTACATCTGAGTCTGCTCTGTGGAACGGTATGGTGAACAGTTTGTCTGTGTCCCTTCACATCATGATCAGGTTGTCAGTTCAGCATCGCCATGTGCCTGCTCTCCTATAGAGAGCCCTCTGCACACTTTAGGAGATCCTTCTGTGCAGATGATTAAAGGACAAAGGCTGCAGGATACACCACGGAGTGCATCTGCCACAAAATGATTATACAGCAAGTAGCATCCTCCCTCCTGTCTTGTTTTGTTAAACACTTAATCTGGCTTCAAAGTCTACAGTTCTAAGAAGCGTAGTCCCATTGCTTTCTACTGACATGGCTATTTTGATGTTACATTCTCTCAGGTTGTTAATGATCTCATACGTGTCAAACAGTCAATATAAATAAAAGAGAGAAGCTCAGAATGCAATAACCAGCACTACATCAAAATAATTCACTACATAAACTCCAAAATGTAGAGGATTTTTCTAGACATCACTGTAGTTTCTTGACATTGCGGTATACATATTTCTTATGCTACGGTGTACTGCACATACAGCATTGTGATCAAGTTACTTAAATATATTAAGTGGGGCAGCTTTTTCAAAACATCAATTTCTGGCTGAAAAACTGGCATACTATGAAAACTGTGCACTTAATAGAAGTGCGTATATTCTGACTGTGCTGTTCTGCCTGGAGTGCACTTTAAGTGCAGAAAAGATTCTTCATGTAGGATTCAGAACAATGGGAGAATTGTGTAGGTTATTATGTTTGAAACAGACATTTAAAAGTGCTTTTGTATGTAATTTTATATTCCTGTGTTCAAAAGCTTCAGAAATTTTTGAAAGGCATAGGTAAAATGCAGGTTAAGTCTTAGTCCCAGAAAATATTGAACAGTTGAAAGCATCAGTCTTGTTCTCATTGACTACCACAAAACAAGGATTTCTTGTTTTGTCTGTTACTCTGATGCACTGTGTGTCCTTGGACAAGTCACTTAGTTTTCCAGTATCTTTATTTCTTCTTTCTTAAAATTAGGAGTCATTGTTACTTCATGCAAGGAAGTTGTTAATGAACTTGTTTGTTTGTTTGTTTGTTTGTTTGCTTGTTTGTTTGTTAATTCATGCCTGTGTGAGAACTGTTAAGTCACACATCACAGCCTGAAACAGTGATTGAGTGCCTGGTAAAAGGGCATTGTGACAAGTGCAAGCCTTTAACTGTGCAACTGAAAGGTGTGTACCCTGGGTCCAGCCCTCCCTAAACTCATTTAAGGACTGACAGCAAAAAGTGAAAAATCCTCTTCAAGGATATTGCCCCTTTTGGGAGTTTCCAACAAGCGCTAATCCTAGGAAAGGGGTAAGCTATTTCATCTTAATTACCAAATTTTTACCACTACATTTCTTGGGTGGAACTGGTTAAACTATATCAACTGCCTCCTATCCCTACAATGGCATATGCCCAAAACGACATTGCTGGCCAAAGAAGACACACAACACTTTGGCTAACAGTATTTCAGATTAACCAAATTATTCTTGAATGGAACTGTTATTAGCTATTGATTCTCACAGTCAAATTATCACTGATTCAAAATGAAAGCACTAGAAGGCTAGAAAACTTGGATCTAAGTTTACCTGTCTTAACCAAATAGTAGTCTCAGTCTGAAAAAATGTTTGGTAGTTTTAAAATCACAAAGCTATCAGATTGATTAAAGCTGCACAGTGTTGTCAACTTAGATGTTACAATTTAAGATTATTCACTTTTATCTTTGTAGACTACAAAATATTATCCCCAAAATTAATATATTACTTTAACATAAGGCTTTGAGGGAGATAAACAGTGAAATCTGGACTGATAGAACTTGTACTGACTGTGCATCAGCTATTGTGGATCCAAGGCATTTGGAACAACTAAGTTTGAAGAGCCACTGTAATAATAGTTGTAGCTAGGACAAGAAATCATTCTCTTTCAGATATTCTGTATTTTTCTCAAAATGAAATTTAGTATTAGTGCATTAAAGTGCATTAGGTGCTCTGTGAAGACACAGTGGAGAAAATGACAGAGAAGTCCTGGATACAAGCCACCCTTTCAAAATTTAACATTAACAAACAGCTGTTTAAAACAGTTTTATTCCTTGCGATTTTTTTCTCCTTATAATGTCTAGGATCATAACCATGGGATATTCCTTAATAGTAGGTCCTTGCCTTCTGTTTTTCCAAGACTAACCTAGAATAAAGAGTTTCATTTCTGCTCATCTTCTGAAATGTAGCAAAATTTGATCTTTCAGAGTAGTAGGCTGTCCTAATCATGTGGAATCTCTCGACAGAACACCTTGAATTTTATGGGTTGTCTTGTGCTGCTCCTCACTAGCAGCTAATTTTTTCACTCATGCTTAAAGCAGAGTCTATTTCACTGAACTGCCATGCCCACACAAGATCAGAGGTCTAGCACATAGTGCTTTGACATCTTCCACAAAAAGACTTCTTCACAGTTGTATCCACAGCACATGTGGACAAGATCAGAACTCTGTGTATTTTTAGACAGATAACATTTTGAACATATTGTGAACATTTGGGTGTAAGAGTGCCATCACTATTGAATGGGATAATGTGATGCTTACTGAAATTATTTTCTTGTTCTGAGTGAATGTGAGCTTTGTTGCTCTGAACACTGTGCTGCTGTACTTTTTTTCTGGTTCTGAGTGTCCGCTTTTCTGACATATATTTCCATTTGTTAAATTAAACAGTAATGATTTTTTTTGCCCCCACATAATTTACAAGCAGTATCACAACCAGATTTCTCTCAGGATATGTTCTATGAAGGACAAAAAATCACAATGTTAAAACTGTAACACATTAAATAATAAAATGTGGAAACTTTGCTACTAGTGTTCTTTCCCTTGTTGGTATAGCATCCCCTATTGCAAAACAGATGGAACTCTCAGGTGAAAAGTACTCCTTATTTCTATGGCTCCCACTGGCTTCCTGGAGGCCAGAATTTCTTCGGGGATTTTACATACACTTCAGAACTTTTGCAGAAAGCTTCTTGTAAAAGTAGTAAAGAATTTAAACTTTGTGAAGCTGAAGAATATAAACAAACATGATTTAACTCAAGTCTTGAAATAATTCTTTACATTGCTCATCATTGGATCAGTATCACGTTGGTTATACATGGGCTGGTCTACTGGGAATGTTCAGGTGGAAAAAATGCTGCTGGACTCAAGTAAGTACTAGAAACCCTTTCTCTCCTGTCCAGAAGGAAATAGTAATGTGCCTGGACCTATTCCTCTACAGACCCATAGGAAAGTAAAGCAATATCAAGTAGATAAAACTAATGAATGAATATCAATTCAAACATTAGTATTCAGTCAGTTACAAAGAAAGATCAAAAAGAGAATGCTCAGGAAGATAGAAAAATCAATCAAAACTGATGTGGCTTGGAATCTTCAATACAAATGGAAGAAAACCTAGAGACAATTACAAGTTTTAATTGATGTGGAAAAGTACTGTGAAACTGTACAACTGTTCTGGTGCTCTTTAAATACTTCCTGTAGTCAAATCTAACTATAAACCCCAAGGTAATTCACAAAACAGGCACAAAGATACCACAGAAAATAAGTTCCCTATTTGTTTCATTAATTCTGTCATGAGATTCTCTATTTTTCATTCACTACACAACTGAGAATAGAAATTCAGACAGACATCACGTTAGTGATTTCTAACAGTTTCGTAGACTATGGAAAACAGTAATATTTTCATAAGCTCTGTATTAATTTTTTGGGGTAGAAATTTATCTGAGCATGTAAGTTGATTCATCTGCTGAGCTCTGAGCTGATTTCTCTGGTAGTCAGAGGCTTTGGATCATTTGACTTTTCAGAAAGTGCTGATTTGCTGTGATGAATGTTTATTTTCTCTGAATATTCACCAAAGCACAAGTAGAAACTTTCTGTGAGAAACAAAAAGATTTCTAAAGGTGTATTTATTTTCCTAAGACTATCTGGAAATGCCTGTGCTGTGAGAGCTATTTACGCTGCTGACACTTAAGTTTTAACTGTTGTGAATAAGCATTATGCTGTTGTTAACAGTTTTGATGCACTCATATAAAATGAACCTTAAGTTATGAAAACTTATTATGCTTCAGATAATCAATTTGGCAGAATTGGGAACAAAATAAATTTTGTATCACCACCTGTAAAAGAAAAATTCTTTTCACACATGAGAGATTCACCAACCATTAACAGAGTTAACTCCTTGTGAGATGCTCCCTTAGCATGAAGAAGTGACCAGCACATAGCTGGACTCTACAAAGAAAATGGTCTCTTGAAAAACTGATTGTTTTCATTTTGAAGAGCAAGTAGTTTATTTCTGGCTATTTCAGCTGATGTTTCATTTTGAAGTCTCTGTTTAGGCTGTATGGTTAGGCCATAAACATCACTGTGGGTATCTAAAACCACTTGGCATGTAGTTGTTGCTGAGTCTAAGAAACTTCTTTTTTCTATCTCATTTCTCTGGCATACTGAAGATTTTCACAGGCTCATTACAATGTGTAATTTGAGCTGTCCAATTCTCTCAATTCTCCTTCTGTCAAATATGTTATCTTCCAAAATGAAAGACTATTATTCACAATACATTTTCCTTCTATTCACAGTTCTATCATTGCTTCCTTTGCAAATATGGCCACAGCTTCTCTAGTTAAAAGACAGAAACTAAATACAGTATAATGATGAAAGAATTTGACTAGCTATCTTACTCTGCTAATTAGCGAGAGGATTGCATTTTAACACTGTGTTTGTTACGTGATACTTGGAAAATATTTTCCAATATACATTTTCCCAATTTTTAAGGCCTTGTGGCTATGGAAATTCCAAACTAAGTTTGATTTCTATACAAAACTAGATACTACTAATTGTAACTAAATGAATAAACATCTACTTTTTTTTAATTTATCTTTAGGGAGGAATCAAATGTTGAACTTGTAAAGGACTTGACAACAGCCATTTGAGTTTCCTCTGTTGTTAACTGCAATTACTCTATACATGTATGATAGAACTCACCTGAGCTTGGAGACCTAAACTGTATAGAAACAGTCAGAGGGACAGTCAGGGCTCAGCTGAGAAGAGCTGCACTGCTACTGATATGATCCTGACTCCACACACTCCCCTATCTCTCCGTGGTAGGGGAGGACCACTGCAGCTGTGGACTCTTTTCTGCTGGTCTCAGTGGACCTGCAGTTTTCTATCCGCAAGTTATGTGAACAGAGAAGCAGAACACAAGCTTATCCTAATGAGCAGGCTGTAATTTCGGTATAAGAGGGAGGTGAGAAATGTTTTTTTCCTAATAATTATCGAAGCTGGGAGGTAACTTATTCCCATGGTGCTTCTGAGGAAGGAATAT
Source organism: Perdix hodgsoniae (assembly GCA_035772895.1). NCBI lineage: Eukaryota > Metazoa > Chordata > Aves > Galliformes > Phasianidae > Perdix > Perdix hodgsoniae. The sequence goes on from JAPSGF010000002.1 coordinate 23,496,433, forward strand.
TTTGTTTTGGCTTGCCTCTTCAAGTGGAAACATAACTGAATTAAAAAATGACATGCTGAGTTCTAGGAGTGGCTTTTTCAATATTTGCCAGAAAAAAGCACTGGGTAGAGGGCAAGTTGTCATTGAGGTTTTGAAGCTTGAGTGCACTTTTCATACCCTGATGCTGAATGCTAAGAAGTGTAATGCAGTTTACAATAGAAAATCTATGAATAATGCTAATAAATGGAGTGTTCATGCTGCTGTTCTTCTTCCCTGACATAACATAGCCACCTGCCCCATACTTTTTCACTGATAGAATATGAATAAAAACTTTTTTAAAGAATGTGCTAAGTTAATATAATCACAATGAGAAAGGAATTTCAGAAGCGTTCAGGTTCTTTGTTCAGATTTCTCTCTAACTCTGTTTAATAAGTCATAATATATATATTGTTATTTATAAAGTTATTTCAGTAATGTTCTTCTGTATATTGTGATCTTTGGTAGTAACAATGGAAAAACTACTGGCATTGCTTTAACACCAGTGTGAATATAGATCAAGATGATGCTGTATGGAGCTAACCAACAGGTCATCATAGTTATTTTTGTATTGATTTCTTGAAGAAGAAAAAACATTTCTGCCATGATCAAACATAAACTGAATTAAAATCCTTGTTTTGTAGACATTGATCCCTGAGTCATATAATGAACATCCAGAGTAGATAAAAATAATTGATTGTATTAACAAGCAAAACATTTGAGAAACTGTAAAGAATGTAAATAGCAACACGTCTGTAACATTAAATTATTACAGAATATAAATAACATTTATATGCTGCTATCAAAAGTAGAGTTAAGTCCATAAAATCAGATTTCATAAGGACCACCAAAATGAAATAGAGCATCCCAAAGTAGTGCTTTTGGCCTGGATAGTTTATCATTCTAGAGCCATATTAACTAATGGTCTGACTGGAGAAATGTAGTTCAGTTCTACTCCTGATTTTTCTGATTATCTTATTAAAAAAAAAAAAACAAAAACAACAACAAAAAAAAAAACCACCAAGAACTAGAATTCATAGTTGCTTTTCTTGCACATGTTGTGTCTCTTATTTCATGGAAAACTTTGTTTCTTTTTGCATTTAGATTTTGACAGTCTTAAATGAATGAAATTTTTCAATGAGAAGAGAGATAATTCATTGCTTATGTTTCTGTAACATAATTTTGCAACAAACTAAGACGGGTCTATTGTTTTGTTCCAGAAAATGTGTATCTTTGTATTCTTCCTTTTTAAACAAACATGACATTAAGCTTCCTCTACTAACTATGGGAGTTACCCATAGTTAAATTAAATTTCCTAGAACAATGCTTGAGTCAGCATAATAGATAGAAATTATATGTTTCAGTTTATGCCTGGAAATGAGAGCTTACAGAGGGAGCTTTTAAGCAGTACAATTCATGCTACCTTTTTTTCCCCTCTCAGAATGAAATTCAACACCATATGATATTTAGGGTTTGCTTATGCCCTTATTTTAAGAACTAGTAGGGACTTATGCAATTCATAGACTTCATTTAGTCATAGAATTTTACCTGTGCACTACAAAGCAACAACAGAAGCCTATCCTATCAGCTGATGAATGAGCTTTGCTCACATTAGGGTGAGACTTAGAATAATTTTCCCACTTTCCTTACTTTACTCTTCTTTTTTTTTGGATGCTGCTAAATCATGTCAGATGTGACTTATTGCTCTTGGACTTACAAACTTAATTCTGAACAGTGAATTGCTTTCTATAAGCAGATTTATTTAAAAGGCAGGGTTTTTTTGTAAACATCAAATGATCTTCACTTTGGAAGACGTCTTCAAGGTCCTGCAAGTCTTCATCTCGCTCCTCTTTCATGTTATAAATAACACGCTATACTTCATGCTATATAAGCTGTGATTCCAATCTTTGCTTGGCTTCAGGATGGGAAATGAATACAACCAATGCTCCTTTAGTATGCACTATTGTTGTTTGCCACTGCTTAGAAAGTCAAGTGCCCATGTGCTGAAGATTGGAACATGCACAGAAAATATGGACACTTGAACAAGAATCATCCTTTTAGCAACCCCTTAATCATGGAATGTAGCTGGGAAGTGTTTCTTTCTAGCACAGATGATCAGACTGCTAATATACACAGACTGTAGAGAAAAATTATACAAAATGATAGTGTACAGTAAGTGGACCATCTTTGCTATACTTTATAGAAAGAAAGGCAGAAATATCACATTTCTTACACAGAAAGCAAAACGGTGCATATTAGGAGAGGATGCATGAAACTAAAAAGGTTTAGAATTTAGGAGCTGTTTGCGAAAAGTTCACACAGGGTCACATATGCATGCAGCTATACTAATGCAGCAAAATATGACTGAAAATCTTGGTAAGATTTCCTATGAAAGTATTTGCCACATTATTTTTCTGCCCATAGGTCCTTTAGAAGGCCATTGTATGTGCTAATGCTGCATTTAAGATGAAAACTATGTTAGTAAAATCCATCCACATTTCAGAAGATTTCTGTTCAGTGTTGTTATGAGATAGTGTGCTGCTGTGGATGTCTCTATTTATGAATGGTTAATTATGGTTGTGTTTTGAGGTATAATTTTTTTTTTTTTTAATTACCAAATGCTCTTTTGAGGATATGTTAAACCAGAATAAACTCTTTGTTTTTAGCAACATCATTGCTAATTAACTTACAGGTGAAAGATATATAGCTAGGAATTGTCTGGAAGGCCTTCAGTCTTTCCATGCCTGTCTGCTTACTGAGAGCTCACCACAGGATTTGCTTTGGTTGGATACCCTGCTTTATCTTCTTGAAGGGTAGCACTTTTCTTATAGATGAAGAATGAAGCAGTCTAGGTCTATTTGAGGCAGATAAAGATCCACATAAATAAACCTAGCTACACACAGAACAATGCATTATAGACTCTCTCTCTTTAGAGAGTCTTATTCCAGGCCTTTTAATGATCTGTGATATTTCCTCTGATTTCTTTCCAAAAGTGATAGTCTGAATGAGTAGCATTTCATTGGAAATAAAGTACCGTGATAAATACCCTCACTCATATATATGAATATTGAAAAAATATATATATATATATCAGATATATTGACAAAAATCTCACAAATGCACATCATAAAGTATTATTGCACACAAAGGATCAGAACTGTCCATCACATACACCCCAAATGTTGCAGTACTCCAAAAAAGGAGGAGAATTCCACTCATCAAATGAGATGCTGTTCTTTTGTTATCACTACTAATATTGCAACATCAGTGGAGGTTTTTTAGAGCTTTGCTGGAACTGGCAGTCTACAACACTCTAATGGAAGGAAATGATAGACTTCCTAAAGCGACAGTATCATTTCACTAATGTGCAACTAAAAGTATTCAAGAGAAATCCAATAGCTTCTACTTTCCTGAAACATTATTAAAATAATTGCTCCCTCTTTTTGCAAAGTAATATTTTATGTAGCATTTGTCAAAAAGGAAGGTAACCTGAAATATAATAGAGAAATGCAAATTGCTAAGACTATACATTAGTAATTCCTGAGTGGTATAACAAGAAGGATTCAATAGCCCCAGAAACTGAACTAAATAGGGCCTGAGTACAATGGATCCCTTTCTCATTGTCCAGAACGCTGTGGGACTCAGCTCATCCTACTTACTTTTTTGATTATTCATTCTGTGCATTTCTTTATCTGTCATGAAAGTAGCAGTGTGACAGCTTTGTCGTACTCTGTCTTATTTATTTCCAGTTTCACACTGTTGCATTTGGTTGTATATATTTATATACGAATACTTGGGTAGTGTGGATATGAATATGTATGTACATGCACATATATAAGAATCAAAGAGAATACATGAATAAAATATTAATAGTGTACAGTGTGATTAAATATAGAAACAATAAATATAGAAATATAGAAACAATATTTCAAAAACACCGTATATCTGAGCATATTACTTTGCTTGGCATAAGCTATTTTCTACACTGATATTTGTTGTGTGTATATACTAACTACAAAATTAATGAAAAATGTGTAAGAAATGGGCATAACATGAGTACTTGGTGTTCTACACTTCTGTGAACACTGACTTGAATGTCAACAGGTTTTTTTTGTTTCATTATTCTAATATTTCTCCCTTAAACAAACCTGCTTTATTTTCATAGACTCATAGAATCACAAGGTTGGAAAGGACCTACAAGGTCATCTAGTCATACCATCCTCCCATTACCATTGCTATCACAAGCTACTAAACCACATCATGTAGCTCTTCATCCAGACACCTTTTTAACACTGCCAGGAATGGCAGCTCCATCACCTCCCTGGGCAGGTCATTCCAGTGCCTGACCACTCGCTGAGAGGAAAAGTTTTTCCTTGTGTATAATCGAAATCTCCTCTGGCACAAATAGCCTCCTTGTGGCCATTTCTTCAGGTTCTGTTTGTTGTTTGAGAGAAGAGGCAGGCCAAACCCCTCCTCATCACAACCTCCCTTCAGGAAGCTGTAGAGTGCAATGAGGTCTCCCCTGAGCCTCCTCTTCTCCAGACTAAACATTCCCAGTTCCTTCAGCCATTCCTCATGAGACTTATGCTCCAGACCCCTCACCAGTTTCATTGCCCTTCTCTGGACGCGTTCCAGGGCCTCAATGTCTTTCTTGCAGTGAGGGGCCCAAAACTGGACACAGTACTTGAGGTGTGACCTCACCAGTGCTGAGTACGGGGGATGATCACCTCCCTGCTTCTGCTGGCCACACTATTTCTAATGCAGGCCAGGATGGCACTGGCCCTCTTGGTCACCTGGGCACACTGTCGGCTCATGTTCAGCTGAGCATCAACCAACACTCCCAGGTCCCTTTCCTCTTCACAGCCATCCAGCCACCCAGCCCCAAGCTTATTGCGCTGCATGGTGTTACTGTGGCCAAAGTGCAGGACCAGGCACTTGGCCTTGTTGAACTTCATCCCATTCACCTCAGCCCAGCGATCCAGCTTATCTAGATCAATCTGAAGAGCCTCCCTACCCTCAGGCAGATAAACACTTGCAGCCAACTTGGTGTCATCTGCAAACTTACTGAGGGTACACTCAATCCCCTCATCTAGATCATCAGTAAAGATATTAAACAAGATGGGCCTCAGTACTGACCCCTGGGAGACACCACTTGTAATGGGTCACAAGCTGGCCTTAACTCCATTAACTACTACCTGTTGGGCACAGCCCTCTAGCCAGTTCCTTACCCAAAGAAGGGTTTACCTTTCCAGGGCATGGGCAGCCAGTTTTACCAGGAGAATACCTGGGAGACCAAGTCAAAGGCTTGGCTGAAGTTTAGGTAGATTACATCGACAGCCTTTCCCTCATCTACCAGTCTGGTCACCCAGTCATTGAAGGAGATGAAGTTGGTCAAGCATGACCTGCCTTTTCTATTATAATATGAGTAAAACCCCTTCCCATTACCTCTGTGAGTCAAGCCCAACCTAAAACTGTGAATTTCTGCTCTTACCCTCAATCATGGCACTCTTGCTCTTCAGCACTTTTCATTGCTGCCAACTCAAAGCACTGATGTAATCACAAACATGGAGTTTTTCTGCTAGGTGTGATCCCATGCATGTTTTCCACCTATATGTGTGGTGAGAAGGGAGAGGTGGGGAGGGAGGGGGCTGGGACCGCATGCTTCTCACCTTGCTGTGTTGTAGAACATTATGGCTTTTGGAAACTGCTGTCTGCTTCCTGCAATGTGGAGCACTGTAGTCTCCTGTGATTCCTCTGCACAGCACCACGGGCCACAGCTTCCAGCTTGAAGATGTGAAGATATGGCACAGCCTGGGTTTGCTTCAAAACCAAGGAAGATTACTGCATTTGAGCTGCTGCGTTTCCCCCAAAGGCAATGTTTCCTTTGCAAGCTTTCGTGTTCTTCAGGTTGTCTGTTGGTAGTGACTACAGCATAGAGAAGAGCAGTGTGTGAGGGCAGCTTGCCACATCAAAGTGAGAGCTAAGGACAGGAGAATCAGTTTAAATCTCCCTAAAGAGAGGGATTCTCCCTTTTCTTTCTGATTGTGTGTGCGCATTTTATAGGATATGTGATTAGAGCCTTGCATTAAGCTGTCAATGCAGCCTGAACCTGGAAACTTAACACTGCAAGTGCTTAACTCATTTGAAATACTGACAGCAACATTTGGTTTTAATGTACATAAGGCCAAATTCTTCCCTCCCATACTTTCACTGGCCATAGTGAAATTATATCACAGGGATATTTGTCACAGAAAATCCTGAAATAGTTAACTTTCATATGCTTAAATTACTAATAACCTTTAGTCACATAGTACTGTGTAGAAATAAATAAATCTCCTTTTAAAATTTCAAAGAAAAGTGAGAATGTACAATGTGGCACTGTTATACTCAACTGTTCTGCTTCATTTCGCCAGGCAGAATCCCATTAGTTGGCTTCAGTGCCTTAGCAAGACCCTTCCAGTCTAGTGGTATCAGTAGCCTCACAAAGGCAGTGATGTAAGAAAAGAAGTGCTGCATTTTATTCCAATTAATTTCTCTCTGAAATGAGAACTTAATACATAATTGTATAATATAAGCATATATCATTTCAATTCCAGAACACATTAATATGAAATTTTATAATTGTATATATAATGAAGCATCTATAATCTTGAACTGTCTAAAGCTCAGCTACCTCTGTGCAGTCTCATTGAGAGGACAAGCCAGATGTTTCTGATTGTATAATCAGAAGCTAGTGGTGCTGATAATTTGGCCTGTCCGACAGAGTAAATGCTAGGGAAAGCGCACCAGAAATAATCTCACTTAATGTCAGTCATTGCTCCCCTATGGCACTATACAGAGAAGGTGTGTGTTCCTCAGTATACAGGGAGTTTAGCTTAAAGTTATTGAGAAGTAAACATCCAGTCCCACAATACCCACTTCCTCAAGGTCATGTTTCCAAATAGGAATGTTCGTGAAGACATTGCCCCCTGTTTGGGCATGATGTACAGTTTATAAGCATTTCTTTTGACTCAGCAAAGAATAAGCGTGTACTTCACTGGAGCACATGCTCGAAGTGTTAGCTAGTCTTGGGAAAAAGAAGTAGATCCAGATTTAACTGTTGGACCAAACTAGATACTGAAAATTCAGAAGACAAAATTCTCTGAGATGACTCACACAGTAAGGACAGTTTCCCAACATTTCTAATTCTATTAGCGATCTGGGCTTTTATTTTTTTTTCTGTTCTGGAGATCATGTGTCAATTTGTCAACCAAAATAATCTCATGTTAGATCTTAAGCAGCAGACTTAATCTATCTTTCAAATATGTGCGGGAGAACTAAGAAAAGTCAAGCACCCACCCTTTGTTTGTTTCTTTCTTTTTCTTTTTTTTTTTTTTTCTTTTTCTTTTTTCTTTTTTCTTTTTTCTTTTCTTTTGTTGCTGTTCACAAATCTAGGGGAAGGATTCTTTCTCAGTATTTTATGTCAGTCATTGAACATGGCCTAGAGGCTGGAAGGGGATGTCTGCAATGCATGGAGCAAGAGTTCCCTCCAAAAATGCCAACATTTTATTATTTCTTGTGAACAAGTATTATTTTTGCCATTCATTTTTCTATAAACTCCTTGCCTTCTTTGCTGTGCTTTTTTTTTTTTTTTTTGTGTGTGTGTGTGTGTTGAGTGTAGCATAGATGTCTGTGAGAAGAGAGCAAGAGGAAGGTGAATTTTTAGGAATAAAATCTTGTTACTGAATCATCCTGCACATAATTGACAGAATTGCGACTTTCCTTTTCACCTCATGGCTGTGATTGTGCCTGAATTTATCTTTTCCATTAAGGTTAGGACTGATTTATGTCTTTTTTTTTCCTTGTTTTTCTGCCTGTGGGCATGCACACTTTGTCTTGTTCTTATATTTGAATGTACACAAATATGTGTATACACAAACCTACACCCTCCTATAGGGAAGGTGCAATTTAATTTCCCAGTGTAGAGCATGGCCTAGAGCCCTGAGGAATGGTGGCTGAGCTCTTCAGGAGGAGTGGCATTGGTACTCTTGGGCTGAACTGGACCTGTGGCTTTGTTTCCAGTGTCATATAGACTCCACAGAAACCTGCAGCAATATTCTCTTTATGACAGACAGTGAGTTTCAGTCTGTTTAAATGATTCTGTATACATCAGTGACAGGACTCTGGGTACAGAAAAGAAAAGCAATATTTTTTATGCGTAATTTTCCTCATAATTCTCACAGTGGTTCCCCCCTGCATTTCAGAAACATCAGCAGGAATTTGCCTTATTTAAGCACGCCACCTTGGATGTGTCCACAGCATGAATTGAGCCTGCTGTGCTCCTGCAGTAAACCAAAGGTGCTCAGCAGTGGCCTCTTACAAGCATGTGTGTGCGTGATGTTGAAGGCACAGTTTGTTAGAAATGATATCCCATTTAAACCTGGCTTGCCTTGGCAGCATGGTGGGTTGTAAGTCTCTGTTTTGGACCCCAGCACAAGGTGTTCTTGTGCTATGTTGTTTGCTGCCCAGTTTGGTAGTGCTGCTGTCACTGTTGTCCTCTCATTCCTGCAGGTCTTTGGCATCTCTGGGGAGCACTGTCTTTGTGCGAATGAGGAATATGACACTGCAGGATGCAACTAGGGCGTTAATGGGTCAGTGACTGACAGCTGAGCCTGCTCTCTGAGGTATTGAGCTGGCTATTGCTGCCAGGAGCACAAGGTCTGTACAGTGAAGTGTGCCAATTTAATTTTGTCACATGTGGCCTGGTTGTACAGATAGGGCTGTTTCAAGTACTCTTTGACAATGCTAAAACTGATTCAGGCTACAATGCAACATTAAAGGATGCTAATTAGAAAATAATTGTGCTGGATTGTACAAACTTCACCATTGTAATATGTCTTAAAGGCCCCTATAGAATGGGAAAGAAGGTATTTTAATGTGTTTTACATGCAAAGTAAGGCACTAGATTTTGTGATTTGTTAAAAACCACAGTACAACTGCCATCACCCAGTAAATCAGAAAGCAAAAATAGTTCTTAAGTACCAAGCATTCTGCTTTATTTGCTAATTAAAATGGGTTTTGGAACTGCTCCTCAAAAATGATTGCTCTAATTAATTCGTTGTTCTTTCGCAGTTTTACCTTCTATGCCATTTGAGTACAGGGCAATCCCTTGTGCTTCTCAAAAGTACGACAGCCAACAGGGCATCCTTCCTCAGAACAACAGGCTGTATTGCTTGTCATTGTTTAATAAAATGTCTATTCTATACCAGGGCTAAAATATACACATTTACAAATCTGTTTGCAATAAAATGAAAGCATAAATGAAATTTTTAATTAGAAGTCTTCCTTTTAATTTATGCAGAATTAAAAAACAAAAAACACACAACCAGATGATCACTTTTATAAGGCCAGTGATGGATTTTAGCTTTAATTATTTTTTAAAACTTAATAAAAGATAGTGATTATTGTAATTGCTTTTTCTGTCACACTGATATAATCTTTCATTTATGGTTGATGGATGTAATTTAAAGTAGTTCCTACAGTTGCTCTTTAAACACAACATGTATTACTGCCATGGCTAAGCAGAGTGTAAGGCATCACATATGAGAATGAGTTGAGGTATGGAAAAGTATACAGCCATTATTTCACAGAGTGCCTGAAAGTTTGAATATGACTTATATAGAACAGAGGTAAAAGAAGATGTAATTGCAATATTGGTTGTGAATATACTATCTGATATAAGTAGCCTTACTTTTTCTCTGAGATAATAATTCTGAAATTGATCCTGCTATCTGTGCATATGTGTATTACATGTATTACTCACAGGTTTTGGCCTTATGGCTGTTCGTAAACTGATGTATTGCTGACTTCTTCAATACATGAATAAGTTTGTTCTGTTGCTTGAAGAATGAGTCCTGAGAAATCCACTGAAGTCACTATAAATATAGATACTTGATGATATCAAAATTAATTTGAACAAATCTAAAAAAATATTAAAAATAAAATGTCGATGTATGAAATAATGTACAAATGGCTTCTTGTACAAAAATGAATGAACTCATCAATATTATTATATACAAATAACAACATGATCCCACACATATATGACTAGAGTGAACTCTAAACTTTATTCTGAAGAAAGATGTGAATCCATCCTGTCACGTATTATTTGACCAGGTTTATTAAAGTAGCTGAAAACAGGGTTTTAACAGGTTTTCATTGCCAGCATATTTTGAATGAACCTCTTTTCAACAATACTGTAAAAATGACTGTGACTTCAGCTTAGCGTGTTTTAAAGAATTTATGTCCCTAAATTTAGTTTTTGGTTCGGGGGCTTGTAAGCAAGAACTAGATCAGCATAGTGGCTTTTGGATTCTGCTTTGTGCAATATCTGTATACAAAGTTTTAGGAACACTACAATAAATATTGGATAACTAACTGTAATGAAAATCCATTTTTCATAGAAACTTCTTTGCCAACCCAACCCTCCAAAGTATTTGAAGTTGGCCTCTCCATATCTACTTAGTTGATCATTGGAGAGAAAAAAAACAGACCTCACAGTATCGAGCTGCTCTATGGTTAAGAATATTCCAGCACAACAGTATTTGTCAGCAAATTATAAATCTTGGAAAGGAAGTGTCACCTGTTTACCTCTCCTTTCTTGTCCACCTGTCTTTTCAATAACATCTCAAGATCAACCTACGTCTTTGAAAGTATTCCTTCTTAAAAATGGACAAGGAAGCTAACTGATTTCTGTTAGTCTTTTAAGGCAAAATGAGCAGGAGCAGTGCACCACCTGGTTGCTCCATGCAAGAAGCAATGGATGCAGCCAGGGATCTGCCTCCTGTCTGCCAGAGGCATACCAGTTCTTTCTGGGAACGAGCACACTTAAACATGGTTCTTTGTCTACTTCTGAGTGTCTTCCACCCCCTATCTTACTCATCACCATGAGATTTGTAGTCATTGTAACCATTTCTTAAATGGCTACAGATGCTTAGCCTTCAACCTCATGCTTCACAGCAGTGTGGCTTATTGGTGTAATAGTTATTTTCTGTACATCTGAAATAAAATCTTGTATACAAATGTGAATATTTGAGTATACATCTACACGTACAATGCCTTTTCACTTAGCTAGTAGTTTTGTAGCTAAGCATTTGCAAAATATTACAAGAGCAGCAGCAAAATATTTTCCTGTTAAGTCTACATTTCAAAATAGCAAATGAAAGACTTCATAAAAGTAAGATATTCTTACATGTAATTTACATGTAGCTTGCTTCCTACTTTCACTGCATTATTTTCATTCTTGAGTACTTGTCATCTACTCCTGCCTGTCAAAGTCTTCAGATTTTCTTCCTTAGTCTTTCAACACTTTATTCTAATGAAGAAAACTTTTCAGTGGCACTTTCTGATCCACAAATGAACTAATGCAAATCTGCTCTGCTTAAACAATGTCTTCTGATACTTCTAGTCCTTCTAACAAAAATGTTTGTGGGAAAAGGCAAGAGAAATATTTCTAGAAATTAAAAGAAAAATATCTGGGTATGAGTACTTAGCAGTCTGAGTACTGATGAGAATTTTACCAGGAAACGTCTGAGATAGAGAATGGGAGAGGCTGATAGTATGAAGAGCTAGCTGAAACAAGCAGGTGGTCTGAAGGAAGCTGAGAAAGGCTGTTAGCACATAAAGCAGCAGACACTTGATGAAGAATTTCCATTTTGAGTCACTAGATTTCTAGATGAGTATTGAAAATTATCCTTCATCATTTTTACCCAACACTGGAGTTGTTTAAGTGTTTAAGAGTAGAGTAATATAAGTATGGATTTCAAGCCAAAGGTTCATGCAGCGCTTGGGAACCAGACAGTATATACATTGGTCTCATTTAGTTAAATACATTGCTTTAATGTTATTTCATAACAACTATTTATTACTGGTAATGAGCTAAGATATGATGATGAAGATATATTTCCAATTTTCTACTATACCTGTAACACATTAGTAATTTAAATGAGTCCATGCAAAATATAAAATTACAGCATCATGCACTCTCATTGCAGTATGAGTGAACTGCCACTCATTGTTCATCATCAATAAATACAAAGTATTGGTCTAACGGTTGTCTTGAATTCAATAGCTTAGATTTATTACCTCAGCAGCAGCTATTTAAGTGTCCCTTCTCCTGCCACTCAGGGATGTGATACACTTTTTCCAAAAGGCAAGTCCATCAAACTTGCCAGGATTACACTTCAGCCCATCACAAGGGATCTACTCAAGTCTAGAATGACACAAGTATATTTAGGGGACATAAATAAGTAATGAAGGTATGAGTACCCCTTCATTTCCCTTACATTAATAAAAATTCATAAGAAAAAATGATTCTGTTGGCTGGTGATTTGTAAGCATGCATGGAAATGTTTCTTAATTATTTCTGAGCCTTTCTCCTTTCTAATTTGATGCAGAAGAACAAGTTACTTCCTCTGTCTTTCAAATTGTTTACAATGTGTTGTGTGAACTCTAGGTGAACATGTGGCAGACGCTCTAGAAAGAAGGAAGGAACAAGTTATCACATATTGTATTCAATGCCCAGGCCTTCCCTGTCATCTACTTGACAATCTAGTCTACCCCCTTATTCTCATGCAATTCAGAATCTGACATTTTAAATGAGCTAATGTCATATTTAGTTATCTTTTCACGAATGTCAGGAATAATTAAATTGAGGAATACACCTAAATGGAAAAAGATAGCATTTGCGTATCTTCATCTGTGTAGCTTTAACTGTGCAACTTTTGATTTTGTGGATAATGAAAGATATTTATAAGCTTATTCTTATGTATTATTTCATTTCTGAGCTGAACTAATTTATGAGCAGGTTGCTAATTTACACAGGTATTACATTCCCAGGGTGCCTCCCACAAAATATGTTTCTGCTTGTTTTCTAAAATTAAGATTATTAATATTCGATGTGAATAAAATACAGTTATTATTTTGTATTCATGAGCTTTTCACAAAGACTTTATGTCACAAGAAAAATAAATATAAATATCTCCACTATACCTGCTCTGTATTCTTCAATATGATATTCTGTTGTTCTGAGTTTTCAGCCTGGAGCTCTGTAGCCTGGATGATAATGGTTAGGCTGATGAAGTTGTTAAGCTAATTAATGTATAATATAGTAATAGCTAGGTTTATCTCTGCTCTTCCACACTCCTGCCCTGTGCCAAGAGCTGTTTATAAATAAGCTCACTGATGCTCAAAAAAAATAATTCTGTGAGCACAAATCATTTAAGGGAAAAAGATAATTATGCAATACAAAAATGAAAAATGAACTCCCCAAAGAATTTGCTGTGAATTTAAACTTTCACCATGTTAAGTTCTATCATGTGCTTTCGTCATGTAAAACTTAAGGGCTTGATTGTCTCTGAGGCCTTTTCTACCATAAATGATTCTAAAATCTTGTCTGATGAAAATTCACATGGACAAGAGTTTATAAAAACTTCTGTAGCACTTTTTCACTACTTCAAATAATGGCTTCATTCAGAGACCACTGAATTTATATGGGTAACTGGGATAATTTCTCTTAAGTTGAATTCTGAGGTCTCTGGTGGTTACTACAGTATTCTATGCATTTCATACTCTTCAGCACACTGATAAAGAATATAGTTTGCTTTAAGACAATGCTTACAAAATGGAAAAAAGAAAAAAAGAACGATATTTAAATATAACTCACTAAGTGTTCTTCTGGATTGTGACATTTGTCATATGCTAATGTAAATATTTCAAGCCTTTTCTAGACATATACCTAAGCATAAGACTTTCATCCTGAAATTTAATAAATAATTTGAAGAAAATACCTTATTCTATTTATTAGTCATTTTAAGGATTGAAGGGAGGCAAGGTTCGTTGATTTTTGTAATCATGTTGTCATTGCATTGTGTAACTTTTCAGAACTACTCATAACATAAGTTCTCCAAATAATTTTGAAAGTTTATTCAGAATACTTCATTGCAAATATAAGAATTTTCATGGTAAATGTCAACACTTCCAAGTTCATGTTTTCTTACATTCTGGTTTGACTGAATTCACTGGGGACATTTTTTAAATTTTTAACTAAAAAAAATAAAACTTGGAGTATGGAGGAGGGGGATCTGAGTTTAAGAACTTCGGTTTCACAATTCCTTACAAATTTTTTCTGGAAATTTTGAAAGAAAATGCAGATAGTGTGAATATGTATTTCAGGAAGCTAAACTGTTAAAAAAAGAACTGTCAAATGTGAGGAGTAAGATTTGGATGTATATATATATATTTAACCAAAATAATAACATTATTTTTCAAAAAATTATATGCCTAAATTGTTATTGCATCCTCAGTAAGTAGAACTAAAATTCTCTCAGACTTGATTCTAAATGAAGTCTCATTTTGTCCATGTGAACTGTATATGCATTTTATTGTATGGACCACAAAACCTGTAGTCCTTGTTCCATTATTGAACAATTCAAGAACAAGCACATCTTTACTTCTATCAACCTATTGAAGCCACATTTTGTTTCAAAGATGGATTCAAGATTAAATTATTTTACAAAAGGCTACATAAAGAACTCTATCTATATGACATATACAAAACTGAGTTTTAAAAACAGGATTTCAGATAAGTTGTTGCTATTCTTCTGGTAACATCTATAAAATACATTATTTTCCCAACAGTTATGCCTTCTGCCCAGAGTTATTTTATTTACAGATTGTTTGATTTCTTTTATTTCCTCAGAATGTCTCAGATCACAGCAAGCGTAAATCTTGGAACAACTGTAGGAAAATCATTGAAATCAACTTTGTATTGATTTTCCACATTTTTATCCACTTTATAAAGAAAGTACATAAAAGCTCTAGGAAGCAAGAGGTGCCTACGTGTAGTACAGTGATCAGAACAGCTTAAATCAGAGAACTAGAGCAATTCTCTGAGTCTAGGGAATATTTTATTAGAATAATACAAAAAATTCCAGCAGTTATCTTTAATGAGTTTCTAAATAATCTTTAGTATCCTCTTTAATACAATCTAGGTTGATTCAAAAGCAAAATTCAAAGCGTAATTTGGGTTAGCAGCTACCCATTTCCCCTACATTAGGAGCAGTTAGGAAATGAGTTATTAATAGACTGCATGGAGTAGAAAAATATCTTTGTTGAACCTTTTGCACTTCAAATTTATTTTACCATTTACAGTAAGTTGCCCCATCAAGCCTTCGTGATTGTTCTTTCCAAACAAATTTTGTAAATGTGTATGTGACCCTCTTCCTGGTTTTATGTGAAGAATAGACCTGAACTGTTTGAGATACACTTTAAAATGTTTCTCTAATTCTTAAATGAAATCATTTTGTATTTCTAGTGGAATCTCCTTGGTTTTCTGGGAAACAAGGGAGTTGTCTTCCTTTGGATGGACACACTTTCTTGATGTTTCGTTATTCTTATCCTGGGCATTTTAGATCAGCACTTTCTTCTAGGGTCCTCCCTATATGAATTGAGAGTGACTGGTTCTGAGAAGTATCGCCAGAAAAGGAAATACATTTTAAATAATACTGGGCTAATTTTCTGCACCAAAATACTTCTGTCTCTGTCTCTTTCTGAAGAGAGAATTCAGTGTGTCCTTGAGAATTTCAGTTTTATTTTCCTGGAAATGCTTGTCATAAGGCTTATGCTGAAAGCTGTCACCCCAAGTGACATTTTGCTTTTTTTTTTTTCCTGTTCCCTTTTATTTTGGTAAATGTTTAATTTTGTGCTTTCTCATTGGGCTTCTGGTGTCATTGCACAAGCATCTGGGCACAGTCCTTGAAACTGGGACAGTATATCTGTTCTCTTCTGTAACATTATTTTAGGCTTGTTCCTATTAACATTTCACTATAATACAATGTTATCAGAAGAATAGCAAGGACAATCTTGTTAATTAAAATGGTATTTTGGATGCCCTTAAGGTTATGACAAATGGATAAAAGGCAGGAAATGTAATATAAAGTTTGACATGCTTTATGACTAGCTTAGTGTTGGGTTTAATCTTGGTGGTAAAACATGCAAGTTAACAATGAGACTATCTCTGTTTTAAGTTCAAAATATCTTCTTATCAGAAAAAAGTTATTGTGTCCTATAATTAAAAATAGGATTTTGTATCCACAAGGTTTCCTTCAAAATCTAGAATTAATTTTTCACATATTGCACTTTTAAACATACCTCCCTCATCTCTGTTGATGAGGCAGTAATTTTTTTTTCCTTTTAAATCTAAAGCAGAAGAAAGCAGAGTGAGCCTTTTCCTCTCATCAAGATTTGTTTTTGTCCTTCAATTCTCATGTTACTCTTAATTTTGCCATTCAAAGGGAAACGGCAAGCCTGGCCCTTCATTTCAATAAAATTGTGTTGTTATAGAGGTTAAAGTAGCTCATGTCCTGAGAACAATGTAACAACCCATCCCACCTGCAAATTTTGTAACCAATGCTGTCCCAAGTCAGACAAACAGTGACTGGCCCCTCAGGGAGGAGTGGGAATCCTTGAGTGAACAGCAGTCCTAGCTTTTGCTGCAGTATAGACACACGATACCCTCTTTCATGTTCTTTTTATTTTTATGGATTTAAAAATACTTTTGGTACTGTGCTATAATTACTTCCTAAAGAGCCATTCTAAACAAGAAATATTCTTTTCATTTACTGTAATAAAGACTAATACCAATACTGAATTGCTGTTCAAATGTTTATTAATATACTTCATGATACCTTTGCTCAGTGCAAAAGGAAATTACAGAAATCTATTCAGTAAGCTATTGCTTCAACAGTTCATAGGAAAGGATCTTTAGGTCTAAGACTCTTCTAAATTTCCTTTCTTGGAAAGACCTACGATCTGTCAGTGCCTGTCAACTGAGGTCTCTAAGCAGTCTCAATTGCTTAGATTGACCAACACCTAAAAAGTAACCAAGTGGCTTCAAGAAAAGGATAGTTTACACTCTTGCAGGTCAATTCTTCTAATAGTGGAGACTACTAGAATTCTTTCTACGGAGAGTTTCGAAGATAAAAGTCATTGATTAAGAGGGATTTCCCAGTGTAAATATTGACTTCCACAAAAGAGTAATCAATACTGATATTTTGCATGCTCAGTATTGCATTTCAACAAAGACAAGGGCTGCACAAATGCATGTGCTCCTGACATAGGCATTCATTCAGCTGCTCATCGCTTGTTGATGTTCATGCAAACCTGAAGGCATTAGTGAAGCTCCTTTCTCAATTTGAATTTCTGCTGTGTGATTTTGTTTGCTGTTTTCTTATAAAAGGCACTTATATCCTGGAAATCCTGGAAATTTAGTATATGAAATTCTCTAGTTTAATTTCTGAAGTTAGAGAGGAACTCATGATTTTCATTCATAATTCATATTTATTATACATATGAATTCAGGTTGAATTCGTATGTATAGCTGTTTCCATTTCTAGACATGCAATATTCAAGAGTTTATCATTTTTAAAAGTAGACATCTGTTTTAAAACTCCAAGAATAATTACTTGGATTGATATTTCATATATGCATCACATTTCATTATCACATATCAACTTTTAATTCCCTGGCAATAGAATAGTCTCCATTACAGTGGCACTATTATATATTGTTCCTATTTTAAGTAATGAAATACTAGAAAAATCTAAGTATGCAGAGTATGTTACAAAAATCTGTTAACATGCATACAGATGAGAAAATTCATTTAGTTAAGATCAAATGTGAGGTTTTCTGAAGTACTTAAAACTGTAGGGAATCTACCACATTGTTTCTGTACATTTAGCTCTTCCATTGATTTCTTATGATGCTCTCCTTTTTCTATTAACTGCTAAACTGTGCTCATTTCCCCATTTAGAAATAACTGTCTATAAAAAATAACCTCTGAAAACAAAAAATAATTTTGTTTGAGTAATATATGAGGTCATATTTACATTTCCTCTCTATTACAGTGGAAGTATTGGAAAAGTACTTTTTTCTAAGGTAGGCTACACCTTTACTATAGTATACATATATAAACCAAACATTTAAATCCAAAACAGTTGAAAGTAAAAAATAAGGAATGCAAACAAACAAACAAACAAACAAATAAATAAATAAATAAATAAATAAATAAATAAAATCATCACTGTACAAAGCACTGTAAAAGTCATATCATAAAAATAATCTTAAATAGAGATACTTACTTCTGTTCAGTAATGGGACATCTCTGTAGGTGCATATGGCCCAGAGGTTTGAATGCCGGACCTGACCCGGATTCCATCCTGTACTCAAAGCTCCATTTGCAGTAAACTGCAAATGCAAAGCACAACACACATAAAAATTTGAGTCCATAGAAGTTGGTGTTATTAAATAATAATGGTCAGGAACCTGCTTCATGACATTTGATATTTTATTTTCCACACCTGGTTGCCTTGTTAATCACTGGTCCATTACCATCTCTGACTTTTATTTCAATGAAATTACTTGTTATTTCCTGAATGACTGTACTAAGCATACCCTTTTAAAAGCATTACTCTTATAGGAGTGTTGTATGTCTACGAACCCAAATTTGTGACATTTCCTTTGAAAGAAAAGTAATGTGAATGAAAGGAATTGTTTGTTTTGGTGTTTTTTTGTTTGTTTGTTTTTTATCATGACTGGGACTATCATCCTCTTATGGTATCTCGGACTGATGAGTTTAAATCAGTGAGAAAACCAGACAAGTAAAATCTAGCTTGATCTTCTTTCTGACTTCAATTTTGTTTTATTCATGTGGATGTGCGATTAAATCACCTTGAATTCATTTGTTTTATAGATTTCTCAGCCCTACTTTTTTATTATTTTTATTTTTAAAATACCAGGAGTAGCTACAAGAAGAGTTGCGGCTCCAATGTTTGACCTCAGTTAGGCACAATAATATATGCCACGGATGCACAAAATGAGCTCATAAAAGCTGTCTGCATGACTAAAATTCTCTCATTAACTTGTACAAGAAAGGATACTTCTTGTTCTTTCACATTTTTAGCACTAATTTTCTGTTTGCCTGACTATTTCTCAATGATTAATGTTTTCTGTTTTAGTAACTGGTTTAAAGGAGTAACGTCCTGCTTCTATTTTGATATAATACAATAATATATATATCATCATGCAAAACTTACAGTTACTTTTCATAAGATCAGAATGTAAATGCATTTTAAGGGGCAGAAGAACAACAAAGCCTTAGGCAATGAGCAAAGTAAGCATCAGGTGAAAGACAAAAGCCTGGAAGAATTGATTATGCCACTTGGCTGCTCTCCTGAGGAAGATAAAAGAGGCTAGGACATGCTCTGCTACTCTCTGCATGTAGAAATCAGGCTTGGAAACAATACTTTGACATCTCTGCCATGCAGATAACTCCAGCAAGCAAGTCTGCTGATATAACTATTTACATTTCGTATTTTTTGTGCCCATTGATTGACAGCAACAGAACACATTCTACCAGCATGATATTTGTGTATTGGCTTTATTGAGAAAAAAAGAATTAGGATAGGAAAGGCATGAAATTGCAAAGATAATCTGATTAAATAAAAGATAAAATTCCTGAGGACTGGGTATTCTGCCAAGATCATAAAAGTAGAACTTGAGACAGAGTATCGGGCCTTTGTGCACACAGCCAAGGACACCAATTACTGCACAAACTTTGACTGTTCAAAACATAACAGGAGATGTAGCTGCACAAGAGTAGCACTTCATAGATCTTCGGCCTCTCAAAGGCTGGGTCACCAACATGTTGCTACCTGTTGTGCTGTAATACCTCCAAGCCCGTGTATGAAAGGGCAGCATGCTGCTAACATTCAGTTCCCATTAAATATAATGCCAGTTAAAACTCATGACATTGCTTGGTACTGTGCGGAATCTAAGTGGAGCTGATAAGAAGATCTAAGTCATGGTCATTATCTGGGGAAGGAAGAACCTGAACTCTGAGATACAAAATCTGCTCTCCAAACTTCTCTCCAAATAAGCCAATTTAACTCAACAGTGAAAAATCCAGAGTAATATGACCCAGGTTTTTTAAGTGTGTTTTTCTGTATTAAAGTTACTTCTGTCTTGCTTTGCCTTCCTTTGAGTGCAAGAGAGAAAGGAGCTGCTTAGACCCATGAAGTGCTGGTCCATTATGATCCCAGTTGGAAAAACACTTGGATTCTGTAAGCTATCATATAAAATGCTAGTTATTAGAGCTAGCGCTGTAAGAAGAGAATAGTGTGGGTAATTTTATATCCTTGAGCAATGTAGCATCATCTGATCAATAGACAGCACACCAGGAAGACCCTGCCTGTGGAAGATGGCCATTCAAGCTATAATAGGATATAATAGGATTTTCTCATAAAACTAAACAAAACGAAAAGCAGATCTATTCATCATTTTTACTGTCATACAGAAAGGATATTCACGTGAGAAAGCCTTTCTGCGTGTTAAGTAAAGACAAGGCCATGCATGTGGCATAATCAACTGCACCAAATGGGAGCTGAATGCACATGCCTCTGTTACAATGATTAGGCTATATTTACCCTAAAACCAAGGGATTTATACAGCCCAACAGAGCCTGATGTCTACACTGGGTGTGCAAGAGCGCAGCGGAGCACAGGCCTGCACCCACTGAAGTTAAGTGTTACATGTATCACTAAACCTTTTATGTACTATGGTTCCCTGGCCAGAACCACCACAAGAGATGGCTTAATTTTGTATTAATCTGGATGTTGGCACTTCTGTCATTCAAAAAGTAATGATTCCTTAGTTGACTATGAAATAGCAAGTTGCACTGAGCAAGACGAAGTTAGGCTATCCAAAGGAAGCATAAGGATCTGTGTACAAAGAATCTAGCTGCAGCAGCTTTAAAATAAAAGCCAATAAAAAAAAATGCAAGAGCTTGGAGATAAAGCTCAAAGCCTTGATGTCTCAAGTTCTCAGAGTAGAATGATCTGCCAGTTGTTCTAAGCCTAGCCTTTCACTTTTCCAGATACATGAGCTATGACAGTTGAGTCTTCTTACACATGTTATCATCTTTTGGAGACACTGGAAAGCAAGTCTGCAGAGCACCCCTTACAGTGATCATTCTGCCAATGTCCCATGGCAGCACTGCTCCCCTTCCTTACGCCACCATGGCCTTCCTTACCCCAGCTAGCTGCTCCTGACTGGAGCAGGAACCTGTGCACAAATCTGTTTTACTGTTTTATAAAGAAACCTTTGTTAGTACTCAGAAGATGATTTATGTGTTTCAGAGTCCTCAATTTCACTGTTCTGCCACTTGAGAAGAGAACAGTATCGTGTAATTTCAATATATTTCATATTCACCACTTTTCTTAAGAAAACACTGCAGTTCTGACATTCTGTCTTCACTTGAGAGATACACCTTACTTCTGCAAAAATTGCTTGTTACATCTGTAAGATTTTTGAACACATGCAGAAAATCAGAAGTATGCCAAATTCAATTTCTTACATTCAAAATGGAGATCCATTTATATTAACATAAATCCAGTGCTCTAACAAGAAGCAGAAAAGCTGATAAAGTAGAAGTTATCTTCTGTGCTCAGGTAGGAAATTGCAAAACACAGTGAGTTCTGACAGAAATCATGAAAAATTTGCACTGAAGAGGGTAAGATCATATTAGCTAAGCTACCAATTAAAGATGTTAGCAAGTGCAGAAGATTTAAAATATGAAATGGCTATTATGTAGAATAATTGCTGGGTGACCAATAAGGGGAAAAAAATGGGAAATAATAAGGAGAGTCAAAAAATAAGGAAAAGGGGAAAAATCCAAAGGCTGAAACTGTAATATTAGAAGAGGGAAGTGTACTAGTAATAAAAATAATGTACTTGCATCAAGAGGTAGTTTTCCAACAGTGAATTTGAATCTGCAGTCCTGAACTTAACATGACATCAACTTAAGTTGCCTTGTTACTGCCTTGTATACACACTTGTAATACGAAAGCTGACAGCCAAAAGACATAAGAAACAGCACAGTGCATGTCTGTGGCTGTGTGTGCTGTAGCATACTCCTCTGCTTAAAATAAGTCTTTGATAGACGTTCTTAATGGGCAAGACGTTCTTGTTAAACTTTTCTTCCAAAGATGCACTGTGTTGGGAGCATATGAAAGATAAAGGATGCTGTAGGAAGGTGATTGGTGACATTGCATTGAATTTAATCTATTACAGCAGAATTATTTTAGCTGGCATTCATCTTACTGAGAGAATTATTTCTTGGCACTCACTACTGTAGCAACTGAACACATAATGAACATTAATAGATTGTTTTCATCATCATAAGCCTTATGTGAGCTGAGTAAGAATTAGCCCCATTTCACAGGTGGTGAACTAAGCTCAATCCTTCAACATGATGAACATGTCCTACACAGCGTTGTATGCCCTCGGCTCCCATTGGAATTGCAGAGTGGTGAATACCTTGGTGAAAGCTTTCAGACATCCAAGCATTTTGTTCAAGTGATTTGCTGAAAGTTCTACATGTGTGGCATTTCTTATTCTCAATTACACTAAAACTATATTACATTAACTGGGCAGGAAGCCAGGAAACACAATCTGAATGCTACCACAGTAACTCGATGCCTTAACCACAGGATTGTCCTTTCCCCTTAAAATGGACAGCAAAAAATTCAGGATTTTCATCAAACGTAGATGTTGGGCTAATGGAAGCAGAACATTCCCCTGGCACAAAAGAGTATCTGTCAATGACAGCTAGAGAGTGGAAGAAGGAAAATGACTGTGTGAATGTTGGGAGGGGGGAAGACACAGAAGAAGGAAGGAGTGGCAAGATGGAGAGGATGTGGAGAAAGTCAGTAGCAGCAATATGCGATGAGTGAGAATATGCTTATTAGAGCATGGAAGGAAGGCCACTGAGAGGAGAACAAATGCAGCAAATGGTAAAACATGAGTAAATGCACTGCATATGTTTTCAGTAAGCAAATTTTCAGTACTTGGTGTGTTATTTGTACAGTGGCACAGGTAAAACTCTGGAAAAAGGAGTATGTAATTTAGAACACCATAATATCTATCAATATAATTTGATTTTCACCAAATGCTATTTTATATGTTTGTTGTTAATTATCTTTTATGAGTCATGTATTATTTCCTTATTATATTACAGTATATATATATTGATTATGGAATTATTAAATGCTGAGATCTACTTATTTATATTGATCCAGCACTACAGCAACAAAATAATTGTACTTTGGCTTTGTGGTTTTTTTTTATTATTATTATTTTGTTTAGTGTTATAATTCATGTAATTCCCCTGTAGGTTCTCTTAGGAGCTGCTCAGCAGCTTCTAGAAAACTGCTGGAAAACCTGAAAGGATTTCAAAGTATTAGGAATTTTGTCCCTAAAATGAGAGAATATTAGACAGGGACTGATCTTGCAGCTTTGTGTTCTGCCATGTTCTCCCACTCTTTTGTTCCCCTCCAACTTCGCCAATGCTAACTTCTGTCCAACAAGTATATCACAAATTGTTCAAGAAGGAACATATCCTCCTTTCTTTAACCAATTACTTTCACAGTATCACTTACATATTCAGACACTGTTCCCACTCTGTCAGTGTTACATAATTCTGTAAGAAGGGAAGATGAACTGCCTAGACAGAGGCACAGTCACATGCATATTCATAAAAGAAATTCAGGTTTTCTTGAGAAGGATAACATGTTTTACCAGAAAAAAAATTATACTGCTCTGAGACTCACAGGATTTTCATCAAGTTCTTCAAAACAGTCCTTGAGAAAGTGCTATAATTTTGCTAAAATTATAGAGGATGGGAGAAGGCACCGTTATGAGCTGACCCAATTACTCCTGCTGAATTTCCACAGTTAAAATTATCTACTGTGACGCTCATTGAAGATACCACCGGTGCCTAACACTTTCACCTATTTTTTCACATGCAGTGACCACAGCCTTGAGATACCACACTCTCATAAAAAACAGAGCTTTCAAAATGGTCCTTCCAGATTTACTGTATCAGATTTTTCTTGCAATAGAACGGTCAGCAGCATTTGCCATCCTTTCAAACAAACATTAAGAGTTGCTATTCACTTTGTTCTCACTTGCTGCTTGTATGGGAGCTGCTGAATCACAGCCTGAACCTTTGATTAGTTATCTGAGGCAAGCAGTATGTCAGCCCTGGGAGCACAGGTGAAAGCAATTCACCTGTGCTGCAGGAAGGGGTGGAGCCAGGCTCCACCTCTCCTAGACCCACTTAAGTGCTGACTGCCAGGGAGGAAGGTTCTCTTCTGAGAGATCCACTCCTTTGGAGCCCTTTGTAGTGAGCCCTCTACACGGGTAAGAGTTCCACCTGTTTTCTCTTTGTTCCCCTTGTGCCTAGCTCTTTTGTTGATTTATTTCCACACCTTGACTACACATCTATTTTTGATTGTACTTTTCAATTATATTATTTTTCCTTGATTGTACACTGCTCGGAAGGGGAAAACTGGCCCCACTAAAGGGAGAACTGATTGCCTAAATTTCTCTGGTTCGGCTACCAACAAGTATCAAAGAGCCATCAGCTTAACAGTAGGTGGAGACCAAAGAGGTCTGATTGACAGAGATCACCTACTGGACTGAACAGGAACCGTACTTTCAGTCAGTCTACTAACACTGCAGTCACTCACCAGAACTTTTCCCCTACACTGGTCATTGCCTACTTACTTTCAAAGAGAGAAGTACAGTTTGTCAAAATAACAGCCTTTTCTGATAAGAATAAGGGATTGATGTTTTGCATTTCACCTCTAAAAGGAATGGTCACTTTCTCGAAGTGTGCTACAAACGTCCCTCCAAGTGGTATTCCTTAGGTAATAGCTGCCAACTCTTATTTTTCTACAGCAGAAAAACAGTAAAACATCTTTTAAATAATCCTACTTGAGGTTTAAGCTCAGTGCTGCAGAAAACTGTCATGGTTATTTTGATTTCAGAGGCTGAGAGAAAGGGAAAGTGGTGAAAAATACGCTGACCTTTATTTCTGGTATAATGGAAGTGGATCATTTTTGTGGTTACTGTATAGAGAGCTTTGATATTTTAGGATGAAACCATAGGTTGTTATTTGCTCTTCAGTTTTTGAGAAACCACACACACAGAATGAATGTAACTTGGGCTTAAAGAAGAATATATATGCGCGCACACAAACATAGATCAGCTCACTTACTACAGAGAATATCAATGTGCAGCAAATCAGCAGAATTTGATCTCTTACCTGTACATCTTGTCCTGTCTGTTCAGGTTTATTCCTTCTGTCCTTTGAGTTGTCTGTTGTCTTAACACTGTGGCAGGTATCAAAATACTATCAAAATATTGCTGTGCCTCACTGAAAGGAAAGACAGGGCACACATGTAATGGCTGTAAGTTTGGAGACACTCAAGACTAACTAAGCATTGATAGATTAGTAAGGTTTGCAAGTTAGTTTGACTTGCACAAAAGAATTTTAGTGGAAAACGTGACTAGGATGTTTTTTACAGTCTATTAAAGCCTCTATCAAGGCAGTGATGCAATGGCAAGAAGACAAAACTGTGAAGGAGGGCTTTAGTGACCAGCTCTAGGAATTAGAAGGGAGATTGGCAAGGCAGCATATGAAAATCTATGAGCGCATTATGAAGTAACAGAAAATAAGCAGAAAAAAAAAAGAAAAAAGAGAGAGAGCAGTGATTTACTTTCTCTAAGAAATGATACACCTTACTTTTAAAACTTACACAATGATCTAGGGGAAACAAACAAAACAAACAAAAAAAACAAAACAAAAAAAACCATAAAACCAATACAGAACAGTATGATTAAGGCCATCCATAGCTTATAGACCTGCTTGTATCCACATAGTAATTTTTAAGCTATGATATTTCTTTTTTAATAAATGTTTGTTGTACTGCTGATGTCATCAGATTATTGAGCACTTATCAGCTAAAAATGGCCAAATATAAATGAATCCTTAGAAATCTTAATGAAATCTGTAGTTTTCCCACCACCACAGATACAACATTGTTTCAATTGTTTATTATCCAATGTTAATTGGCATAAAGTCAAATATTCAATCCACTTCTGCTATCATTTTAATCTTTAAGAGCTTAAGGGCATTACCAGTTATTAATTAATTGGAATTTCCCTTCAGATACGTTTAATGAAATGCTAATTATATAAATAGGAGGTACCGAAAACTAATAACTTGCAATAAATTTGTGGTATGTCATGTATTATCTTTGTGTTTGGCTGCATATATTTTGTTTATAGACTTTTGTTGTTGATGCCAACTTTTACATTTCCAAGGACCAGAATTTAATGATAAAATATTCTGTAGTTATCCTCCACCCATTTTTAAAATGTGTGTCATGAGCAAACTCTGAAATTCTTAAAACATAAAAAAAGTAAAAATGACTACATATTTTCCAAATAGAATGTTCTCTGCAGGCCCTATATAAAATAGATTGATTCAGGTTGGATGCTAGGGAAAAAAATTTTTCTGAAAGGTTAGGCATTGGAATGGGTTGCTGAGGGAGGTGGTGGATTTACCATTCCTGGAAGTGTTCAATAAATACTTAGGTGTTGTACTAAAGAACATGATTTAGTAGGGAAATATTGGTGGTAGGTAGACAATTGGACTGGGTGATCCTGGAGGTCTTTCCCAGTCTTGGTGGTCTATGATTTTCTCCCACAAACAGTTGGATCTTTCAGTGATATAACTAATATTTCTGAATACAAAGCACTGCACATTATTCAAGTCGATAAAATATATTTGACTTAATATTATTCAACAGAGTAATTATGGAAAAGATATTTAACCAAATAAATGAAATTAATATGAAGCCTTTAAACAGGAGATAAATGTTTTCTTTGCATTTTTAATTCTGCACTGGATTTAACTTTGGGCATAACAAGAGCAAATCCTGCAACTGATCAGCTTCACAGGGAAGTAACCCAGTATAAGAAGAGAGATAGAAAATGAAAGGACTGGCGAGCTTTGCTG
The DNA here is from genome assembly GCA_035772895.1 of Perdix hodgsoniae. Classification (NCBI taxonomy): domain Eukaryota; kingdom Metazoa; phylum Chordata; class Aves; order Galliformes; family Phasianidae; genus Perdix; species Perdix hodgsoniae. The sequence goes on from JAPSGF010000002.1 coordinate 23,523,407, forward strand.
TCATTACTGAGGAAATTTATAAAGTCAGTAGTTAAATAGATAAACAAAGGAAGCCACAGCACCTGCTGAGACAGTTTGAAGAATTTAAATTAACACTTCATTATTACTATTCTATCTTGCACTACTTTCCCTAACCATTATGTAAGGAAAATATCTCCAAATATTAAATATTATTATTAAAAAGCCTCATGATGGAAATGGTATGAAAAAGTCAGGTATTTCTCCAGAAAAGCTTGATACATCCATAGCTGCTGAAGGCAGACTCTTTGTGAGCTCATTTTCTTAATTTATTGATAAATATACTATAATGTATATGTAAAATGTGTGCTTGTCACAAGAATAGTGTGTGCAAGCATACTCTGTGGCAAAATAGAATCATAAAATCATAGAAACATACAATAATTAAGGTTAGAAAAGACTACTAAGATCTAGTCCAACTGCCAACCCATCACCTTGCCCAGTAAACCATGTCCCTAAGTGACACATCAGCCTTTTTCTTGAATACCTCAATGGATGATGACTTCACCACCATCCTGAGCAGCCAGTTACAATGTTTTACTGCTCTTTCTGAGACAAATTTTTTCCTAATATCCAGCCTGAACCTCCCCTGGCATGACTTTTGGCCATCACCTCTTATCCTATTGCTAGTTACCTTGGAGAAGAGGCCAACCCCCTCCTTGCTACAACCTCCTTTAAGGTTGTTATAAAGAGCAATACTGTTTTGAGCGTCCTCTTGTCCAGACTGAACCAACCCTGTTCCCTCAGTCACTTCTCATGAATACTTGCATTCCAGATCCTTCAGCAGCTTCATTGCCCTTCTTTGAGTATGATACTAGTGTTCCTCACCTGAACAAACTACCGACACCTAAGGATTCAGCCTTTCAAAGCTACAGCTCATGCCTTATCCAGAAAAAGTTAGCTCTGCACCCCAGCTGAAGACCAATCTGAAATAACTGCAGCTTATCTCACTGTGGCCTTCTAATACTGCTCATAAGAAGGAGGGGAAACAACTTTTTACACATTCTGATAGTGACAGGACAAGGGGGAATGGCTTTAAACTAAAAGAGGGAAGATTTAGGTTAGATGTCAGGAAGAAATTTTTTACTCAGAGGGTGGTGAGGCTCAGAAACAGGTTGCCAGATAGGTTGATACCCCATCTCTGAAGGCATTCAAGGCCAGGTTGAGGGGGATCCTGTGCAGTCTGATCTAGTAGTTGGCAAACCTGCCCATGGCAAGGTCATTAGAACTAGATGATGTTTAAACTCCCGTGCAAGCTAAGCCAATCTTTGGTTCTATGCTGTAATTCTTAAATTGGTCTGCATGATCTCGGGGTCCTTTTCAGTCTAAACAATTCTACGTTTCTGTGGGTCTGTGGTTCTTCGAAATTTTTATTACCTCACACATTCAACACACATCAGAACTGCAGAATCACTGTGAGTAGCCAGCACAGACAGGGGTACCTCTGAACTGCCAAAGATTTTGGAATACATTTCTTTCACTAGAACAGCTACATAGAGCTGCACCTCCCCCTGACTGAGGGCTGCTACAAAGCAGGAATTCAAATGTTTTGCTGTTCCACTTTGTACTTGCAGATAATTCTGTCTATTAATACATCTATGAAATTGCTGAGTACAGTGTGTCCTGAAAGACTGTGTATGTCTCAGCTTGGCTGAAATCTACCTCTGAGTAACACTGGGGGAAAAGAAATATATATAATATATATAGAAATATGTATTGTATGTATGTAAAGAAGGAAGAAAGTGGGAAAGGAAAGGTCTTTTTTCACCCTCTTTCTTCTGCAGCTGTATGAGGATGAAGTATTCTGCAGAGCAGTTTTCTTGCAGAAGGTATCTTAACAGATAGAAAGAAATAACCTTGTCACCTTCTCTATCTTTTGCTGAAGTTAACATTATGTTATTATGTTTCTAGTGTTTTACAGTGAGACATTGAGTCAAAATAACATTTCTTTTGTCTTTTTGTTTTTGTTCTCATTGTCAGAGCCTTGAACTCTAGGTATAAAGTGGGCCTTGAATTAAACATCTGCTCTGTCTGAATTTTTGACATTTGCACCCTTACTAGGAATTCAGCATACACTGAATGTAGTTCTGTCCTTGCTAACACCAGTGTAATGTAGGGATCATTACAATACAGTCATTAGAATTACTCTGGTAGCAAATGGGGGTAAATGGGGCTCAAGATTGTCTGCAGATTTTCAGTCAATTGGAAAAGATGTTGCAGTATGTCCTCCAATTATTATTAACAAAAGTGCTCTTCTCCACATAGCCATTTTTCTCAAAGTGCCAATTGCTTTTGAGCTCTACTTCCCATTAAGACTTTTCTTGAATGAGGGCAAATGAGAGTGATGCTCACTTTCATCAGCCAGGGAGTACTGGAAGACTGGCCTTGCTATTACTATGCACTCAAAACCAGCTCAGAAGCAATTGCAACACACTTGGTTGTCTAATTCGAAACTTTGAAAAAAGAAATAAAAGGTTTTTTAAGGTTCAGCTCAGTAAGAGAATACTCTGTGGCAGCATCTCAAACTTTAAGTTCTTTTTATGACAAAATGCATAAGAATATTTTTTTCCTCTTCTCTTGCCAGTGTCCAGAATTTGGTGTGTTTCTCCTGAAGTAATTGGTGGCAGCAACAGATATGCGCAAGATAAAGTAAGAACTGCAAAAAAATGTTTTGTCTTGATTGTTCTTAGTATGATAAAATTCTTGCCAACAAATTAAGTCTGGTCTTGGCAATTGAGTGAAAGAGAGCAGATATATAGAGAAGAGAATGTACTACCAAAAAAAAAAGGTGAGCAGTCCTAGGTCTGATTGACAAATAATAAATTGCATGCAGTAAAACCTCTCAGTGAAGTAATGAATGAAATCCATTGGCTCCTGTCCATCCTGGTTGTGGAGGAGAGCTGCTCTCTCCCTCCACTGAAGAGTAGGAATGGCCATAAGCCCAGGTGTGACACAGGCACATAGAGCTAGACCAGGATTATGCCAGTCTCTTTAAAGTAAAACAATTTTCATCTAAGTGACACCACATTTATATCCATTTAGACTCCTTTACATTTGCTTAGATTAAGAGTGACAGAATCTAGTTTAGATAGTTTTATTAATCACTTCTGAATCAAACTCTGAATCTGTTTTCCAAGGGAAACTAAGTAAAGATGTCCTCTTCATATTTATGAGAGCTCTCCCTTGATCTCAGAAGCACACCCTCTGGAATACTGTGCCTAAACAACTTCTCAGAAGATTACGGGCAAAGCTGTTATTTTCAGTGGAACACTCACAACACTCTTTACTTCCATTTACTTTTTCTGTCAGTATATAAGCAGCTGCTAGCTGACGTCTACCCAGCACCAGCCCTCTTGATGTGGGGTGTGGTGTTGGCATGCTCTCTGCCTCACCCAGTAAAGCCATATCTCATGGGTGAAGAATGTGCATGTAATGGAAACCATTACAGATTATTGCAGAGTCTGTGGAAAGGATTCCCATTTATTGTAGAGTCTGTGCTTTAGTAAATGTAATGCATTTATTGGAGTGTTTATTCCAGTATTTTTTCTGCTTATAGGTCAGTTATTCCTAATCCTGTCTTATCAAAATTCACAAACAGTACTGGTTGGAACAAATTATGATGGGCAAATTCTGATATAGCTATAGTGCTAATATGAAGATGCTACTGAAACAAAGCAATTACCCTGATTTGTAGGAAATTTTCAGTGGGGGAAAGTTATGCCAGAAGGACTAAGAATGAAGCATTTTGATTTCTAAGTGGCATTCGTACTGAACTTACTGTTACAACTTAGGTAAATAAAAATTCTTTGTACGAGAAAATATTTACTAGTTTGCATCCTTCTTACTTATGTCTGCTGGTAAAAATACAATGAAATTCTGTATTAACCTTTTATGCCTACAGGGATTAAGGCATTTTCATCAGAATGTCTCCAATTATTACACAAAACCCACAAGTAATTGTGTTCTTTTTCTTGAAAAACAGAGTTTGCTCAGACCGCGCAGTTGTAAATGGGTAGAAGTGAAATCTCAATATTTTTTCTTCTTGCTCTCTTGAATATATTCATATAAATATTGTGCATATATACACAGCATAGATTGCATGGGTACTTTTAGGGATCCTGTCAAGCTTAATCTGCATAAATAGAGCCTCTCTCTGTACTCTGATTACAAAGGTGATGAACTGCCTTTCATACAAAAAAATCCCACCAAATATAATATATATCTCTCCTGGGCTCTTTAGAGAACAACTGTCTCAACTGTCTTTGCTCACACTATGATCTTTTTTTTTCCCTCCCCATTATCCTTTTATTCACTTATATTTGGAAGAAAATCCAATATTTTAATTATAGTAACAACAGAAATATGCTTAAAGGAACTCTGATTACATCCAGTTGCAGGAAAAGCTGCTGTTTTACTGAATCATGCACTAAGGATGTATGTGTCAGAGCCTCAGGACTTCATATGAGGTTTTACATTCCTGTGCAGTGTTTTGGTTTATGTGCATCATTGTTTGGAGCTAGTGGTGGCAGAGGCAGAAGAGGTGTCTGTGTACTGGTAGATCATGGAGCTCCCTTCCTGTTGAGAAACAGTGGTTGCATGTATGACTATTTTCAAGCAAATGGTATTCAAATAACTGGGCAAAAGTTGGAGAAATCAAAGTTTCAGAGCTGTTTTTAAATAAATTTTCTTTTTAAACAGATGTAATTCAAGAGAGGATGTATTTCAGTTGTTGATGTCTACACTGTAAAATTGCCATAAATATTCAATTCCTCTTCATTTCTGTCTGACGGGCAGACTGGCACACTTACATCTACTTGACATCTTATCATATTGCTTACTCATTTATTTTAAAAAGTATAGGCTTGCAACAAAATCTTTCATCAGATAAATCAACATTTTAGTACCTCATGTTAAATATTTTTTGTCGTTTTAGAGAGATGGATTATCAAAACCATTTTATGATCTCAGTGTTCTCTGCCTCCAGGAATCTGATCTGGTTCTTTTCACTACTGTTCAAAATGTAGAAATGCAGATGGCCCTGAAAAAGCTTTCCCTGAACAAGACAGACACAGATAGCATTGTTTAAGTGGTTTTGCAGCATTTCTTATGTGAGTTTACCTCATCTTGGAGACCTTTCTGACCTGCTTGGTGGCTCCTTAATGAGACTACTGACAAAAATTTCAGTGTGAGCCTTTCAAGTCTGACAATTAAGAGTGATATGAGCCTCCTCAGTGTTGCGGAATACTCCTTTGTTTTTCTTCTTGACTCTCCTTATTGTGTTTCCTCACAGCACTCTACCTAACTAACCTTGAGAAACATAATTATACACTCACCATTGATTAGTAAAGATCTATATTTAATTATGTGTAACACATTCCACTCTCAAACTTGTTCATCAGTGCATGTTAGGTCAGACTGCTGTTTACTTTCTGCCATTAGAATGATGATCTTCATAGGACACTGAGTTTCCACTTCATAAATTAATTGGGAAGATACATTTCCTGATCCTCTAGTCACTTGCAAGCAGAAGCTATATTCTATTCTTTGGTACAGAAGCATGACCAGTGATTCTTCCTTAAATGATTGTATTTGTATTTTTACAAAGAGAACAGGTATGCTGAAATAGTGCTTTGAGATTTTTGCTTTGAATTTTTGTATCTGTGGATCATGTAAGTTAAATTTGGATGTATTGCCATAGCAGTTCCCTTATTTTTAGGTTAAAAAATCAGCTATCTTGCTGGTGGTATAAGATCATATATCTGTACAGAACTAGTCTTCCTTACCCAGTTCTTATTTACTGCAAAAATAAACTTTTATCCAGAAGAAAAGGAAATGTAGATGTTAATTCCAGCCTCAGCATGCCATGAACTATCTGATTTTGAAGACAATCTCCTTAGAAGTAATATGTGGTGATTCACCTCTCATTGAAGAAGGAATCATGCATTAAATAAACCTTACTTTACAATGTTTTTCTAAAACAGAGGCCTAATCTAATCTTCCTTCCAAGGCAAATCTAATCTATGATCCTTAGAGACACAGACTGCAATTCTTGCTTTTGAATCTGCATCCTCCATTATATTTTTTTATTATTTCAGTGAAGATGAATTAAAATTAGAGCATTGTAGACTCTAGATCTGGTTCATATATGCTAGGAATTGTAAGAAGAACCATAACATAACCATAACAGGACCTCACATAACTGTGTTTCCAAAAGCCAGATCTTCCTACAGACTTCTCTACAGTACATTTCCAGTATCAAAGAGAAGCTGTTGCTATTGATAATTCAGGGTTCCATTCAAAAGCATCAAACTGGATGCTAAGTGAATTAACTTGAGATGAGTGCCTGTAACAGATATCACTCCAATCTTGCTTAAATAGCTTTTACAGACTTTAGTATGAGGTGATTTTTGTAAAGGCATCCTTACTTTCTTCCATGTCTATCACGTCTTTACATGATAACCTCATAGGAATCAGGATTTTGCATTGTGAAGAAGCTGTATGGCCATATTCTTCATCTCTTTGGAGTTTTGATTGCTACCAGGGCATAGAACAGGATACTTAAAGGAGAATGAACATGCCCTCTTAAGATGCTGCTACTAGAATACTTTTTTTTCCAGAAAACGTGACATGAAAACATACTGATGAATTCCTTTCTTACTGGGGCTATTTCTGGGACATTTACACTCTTGGTCAGAGTTCTGCCTAGTGTTATCATCTAGTTATGAAGCTTTGCTTAAAATCATTGTGCAGTGCTTATTAGTGGATGTATTTTCTTTCAGGTATGGCTGTACTCTGAAAGAGAGTGGATTATTTGTGCAATAATGCCAGTTGATAATATGCACTGGGAGCTGTTTGGATCTAAGATGCTACAAGTGGAGGAACATTAGCACTGTAAAGTGTTTTTAATGGAAAATGTCTGTATGAAGAAAGAAAAAGAAAAAGATTGTAATGAGAGTGTAATGATCAGATTGAAAAGCTTATCAGAGTAACTCATAGAGCTGTAGTAAACATTTAAATTTAGTAGTGTCATGGGATTATTTCATTTGTATCATGAGCGTCCCTGATAGGTAATAGGACTACAAAGCAAAACTGAATGACACTGTTATTACTGAATTGAGAACAAAATATTCATCTTGTAGTTGATAAGGAGATATAATAATCTCTCATGATAATAATAATTATTTATATAATGCAAGATGGGTTACATTTTTACTTTGCACTGAACAAGAACAGAATAAGGATAAGTTATCCTACTGCTTGTTCATTCTGTGCGCAAGAGCTAGTGTTCCAGTCTTCCAAGTTGTCCAGACCAACAGAAGAAAACTATTATAAAAATCTGCTTTAAAAATCACATCTAAGCCCAGTCAACAGCCAGTGGATTTTGAATATACCTGCAAGAAAAAGGCAAAATAAATGCCTAATATTTGTATATCTGGTTATTAACTACATTAATTAAATGAAAGTTTTACTATGATTGAAATCACGGAATAGACAAACATTGTTTTATAGTACTGTTGCTGGTACAGTAAAAGAAGTACATTCACCTAGTAGTAAAAAGTTCTGACTGAAATCCTCCACTTTATGCAATTGATTAGCTGTGGTGCATCTTGCAGAGTTCTACTTTTATGTCTGATAATACCATAATGATGAATAGTGCTGTGTAATTTTAAAAATAATAAAAATCCTTAAACAAACACTTCTGGAACTAGGAAAAATGCATAAGATAGTAATGGCAAGACTAACAACAAGATAATTTTGTTCTGAGAAATTCTCCACACATTTTACAAAATATACAAAGTAGTTTGGGTGAGCTGAGACAGATTTTATCTGAAACTTATTTTCAATTTACTTTTTATAATTAGTTATTCAAGAAGGCTTATTGATATAGCTTTATAATTTTTATGTTTTGACAGGAGGAGAACACAGACAGAAAATTGTTTGCATTATAGTATGTTACCTTCCTGCTAAATGGCTAACAGATCAAGTGACCAATATCTACATCAGGTAGAGAACTCTCTTATGTGATGAAAATCTTGCTTACTTTTTCCAGTCTGTAACCTGAGGCCATAGCAGGTTAAAAATTATCCAGGTTTTATCTGTAGAAAAATACAATCAGCATTTACACTTGACTTCTTTACCTCAAAATACAAATTGATTGACACAGGAAAGCATGACATCTATCCTTGCATTCTCCAGTCTTTAGCAGAACTTGTGTTCTGGATACCCTTAAGTAATCTGTTCTGTACAAGTAGGTAAGCACAGTTCCCTCACGTTTTGGTCTGATGTGTACGAACTGAATCCTAATGTGAAAACAGGAAATCAGCATGTAAAAGTAGTAGTCCAGGGTGTTTCACATCTTATAAGGCCAGTGTCACTTATTTCATGAGATACTTGTAATAAAGCTTGTCTGATCTCAGTGCCTGGGCCTGAATAAGCTAAACTGAGTGGGTCCATACTGTGACTGAACATCAGTGTTTTTCACTTAGTAATGAGCAAGAAAGAGATGAGTCATATGTTTAGTTTTGTTGTTCTTCATATTATTTTTATATAAGTTTGAAATTAGTCTGTGTCTAAGTCTTTGAAAATTCTAATAAACATAGAGACTGTGTGGAGCTTTTTCAATATCCTAAGCAGAAGTAGGCATAATAGAAAATTATACTGCTTGGAGTATGCATTTAGCGAGACAAAATGAAGACAAGATATTCATCCTTATTTTTTTTTTTAATTTAATTGACCTTGAATCAAATAATATTTCAAATCCAACAGAAGTGTGAAATAAGGATTTTTATAGAATCTTAGAATGGTTTTGGTTGGAAGGGACCTTAAAGATCCTGCAGTTCCAACCCCTTTCTATGGGCAGAGTTGCCACTTACTAGACCATACTAAAGATTGAGAGGAAGGGGGTTAAAAAAAGGGGTGAAATTATAGCTTTTCTTTAAGAAAACTTTTATCCTTCTTGATCAGTCATATCAAACCATTGAGATTTGTGATTAGACTGTAACAGTGAAAATAAATTCTGGCAATAACAAGTGAGAAAGCAAAACTTTAACGTTTCACAGAATTTTAAAATATTCCTTTGATTCAGTTATACCAAGAAATACATTAAGTATGAGAGGAAATCATGAGTCTCTGCACTGATACTTACCTTTGATGGCTCTGCTCCAGGTACCCATTAGTTTAACGCACCCCAAAACACTGTTAAGACCTATCTAAGAATCCCACTTTTTCAGGAAGGAAGAATTTCAGAATTTGACTGTCATATACTGCAAACTTGCTTGATAAATACATGTAATACAGGGGGAGACTACAGTCAGATTGTGTTATATTCTAACTAAATATACCAGCTAGCTTAGACATGATTATGTCCTCCAGCAATAATTCATGTTATATACTATATCATGTCATTTACATGGCCTCATAGAGTCTTCAGACAAGTCAGATAGGTTACAGTAGAGAATCTGAAAAGATGTATAGAGGAATTAGTTTTTCTGCACTCACCACATGAATCATTCAACTTCAAAGCTGGAGAAGCCTTCTCAAATGGATCCACACTGACTACAGAAATTAACAACTCTTCCGGAGCATCAGTTTGTCCCTATTTTTAGCAGGAGTGATACCTGGAAACTCTGATGATCCTTAACATGAAAAAGAGCTTTAACATTGTCAAAAAAATGTTTCCTCATGAAAACATCATGATGAAATAGCATAAGTGTAGGGAAAAATATAGCAGGGTGATAGGGAATTGGGTAGGGAAAATATCAGATGGTACAAGAAAGTGAGGTGTAAGGAAACAGTTGTGTATAGCCTAATCAACAACTTTTGTGAGTGTACCAGAAGCCGCCTTATAAACACGAAGGCATAAAGAAGACAGAATGGGGTTCTGAGAATACCTCATTGCAAGGATGTTATTTAATTCCTTAGAGTCTGTCAAGCTGAAATAATGGATATATGTTTGAAAAATTTATGGTAAAATTGAGTAGAAAAGTGTGAGTTTTGTCAAGTATAATATCTCTAGGAGATTTCATATTATTGAGATAATGTCAAGTGCAGAGCAAACAACATAAATGCTGAGCTTTGAGAAACTGTGTGGATAAATATGTGCCTATCACACTTCAACCATGAAATTTTAATATAGTTAAATTCTAATTCTTTTCTAACTGGACTGCTTTCTGAAAAAAAAAATAAAAAGCTTTTTATTTTTACAGAAAGTCACTGACTATAATTTACACTGAATTTTATTGGTATAAACAGTGGCTGTCTCTTTCTTAAACTCCATTCTCCTTTAATTGTGAATCTTCACATTACATGAGGATAATTACAGAACAAAACATAGCACAGGGGGATAACAACACCTTTTCCTGCATCAGTGCCTATAGTGTGAAGCTGGTTAGGATTCAGATCCAGGCCTTGAATTCACTCGTCTCTGAGAAGCAGTTAAAGATTAGCTTGTAATAACAAATAGGTCAACTATGTCCAGCTTTAATTAGGTCAACTATGACCAGCTTTAATTAAAAAGGGACAGTCTGGGATAATTCCAAATGAAACATCATGCTTTCTTGACTATTTAAAGCAAGAAAGAGCTGTCAATCTCTTAAGCACCCATAGTGGTGATGATGACCCCAGTGATATCTCCAGTTTTCAGTGACTCATGGTCAGGCCTGGAAATAATACTGAACCAAGAAAAATGATGTATATTTACTATTTTTATTGGATGTTTTGGTCATTTGAAGCACTGTGGGCTGAAAGAGACATCTCACCTCCTTCTATGACAGATCTGAAAGGAATAAGAAATTTGAATTAATATGCAAGTGCTTCATTGTGCTCAGTGTGAACAAATGCAATGCAACTACCTGCTTCTGTGCATCCATTCCTAGACCTATGCCTTTGAAATGATAATCTCTAGTGATAAATAATGGGCTTTAAAATTGTGGGGTACTGAGATAATGGAGTGATATTACAAAGATATCTGTAAAGAAATAGATGTTTCAAAGCAATCTCTTCCTGGGGAAAACAGCATGCACCCTACTGACATGGCAATCACCTAGCACTGACCAAACCCGCGTTCACTTGCTTTTACACCTGCTGGATCCCTTTGCTGCGTTATTGATATTTATCTACTTTGGCTAGCTCAGTTATCTTCTCTGCAGTATTACCAAGTAGCAGGTTTCTAGGGCTTTAGCCATCTTCCCAAAAATATAGCGTTGCCTCTCTTGTGAGTTGCCTATGTTCATTTCTCAATTGTTTTTCTTATTCCTTGAGCACAAACCTGCCACAGCATATTTTATTGAATGTTTTCCTTCTCTATAAGTTTCCTGACTTTCCATATGCACAGCTGAATTTTCATTGTCCCTCTAGCCAGCTAACCACTTGTAGTTCTTTACACTGTTACTGCAGTTCCTGAAACTTGAAACTGGTTCATGAACTCTCCATCTCCTTTCAAATCACACCTGAAAGCATACTTTTAGCATTTGTTTCTAGCTCTTAGTTTTCTCTTTGTATTCATTCTTTAACCAATCGTTTTTGCTGCTTAAGTACTTAGAAATGTATAGTAAAAATATATTTTTAAGCTATATAAGATATAGCTGATTTGTTTTGGTCAGATTATTCTTCTTCACATCAACAGGAAAAGAACTCCATGGCTGTTCACAAAAGTCAGTGAAAGGGCTGTTCTATAGGAAGACTTGACAGCAATTCCTAGATAATCTGTAATGGGCCAGAGGCTGCTCAACTGTGTCATGATGCCCTACATTGTGCAACAAACTGGTCCAGCACCAGGAAATGGCCATGGCAGGAAAAGCCATGTTATAATAAGACACAAGACAAATGAGAGCTTCTGTGAAACAAACTTGGTGTATAAATTCAGCGCTTTGCTTACTGTCTTTGGAAGAACATTGTTTTAGCCCTTGCTACTTATTGCAGCCTCCTTATTAATACAATTCATTAGTATAGAAATCTTATACGCGCAGTAGAAACATCAGTCCATGCTCATCTTGCATCCTTGATCACATTAGGTCAGTATGCAACTTCTAATGCCAAAGGGCCAGCAGCCCTGCAGTAGAGCTCTGAAATCACTTTAAGGTGCTTATATCAAATGAGTTTTCAATATTCCTACCCTAAGGTTGAGTAAGTCAGAAAACAGAGTATATGTGCTGCCCCCAGAGGTTGTGTCACCAGTAAGTCAGGCATTGCTAATTACTGAAGTTCCTTACTGTGTCCTCTGGCTTAAGAAACTGAGGGGTTGATACAAAGAGACCACAGAAATCAGAAGGAATTTTCTTCAATTTAATTCAGCAAGCCTGGGGTCAGGCCTTTATTACAGTGTTCCAAAACCTGCTTAAACACCTCTCCAGTTTCTGCTAGACTGGTAAATTCTATCAATTGTTTCTGGATGTACTATGCAGAAAATTATTTTCCTTTTCTGTGAGCTTTCATATACAAACAGAAAAAAATATGAGAAGTCTGTGGGCAACTGGTCTGACTGAAGGCTGTGGGGTGACCTAATTGTGGCCTTTCGGTACCTAAAGAGAGCCTACAAACAGGAGGGGAATCAACTCTTTGAAAGGGTAGATAACAGCAAGACAAGGGGAAATTGTTTTAAGTTGAAGGAGCGAAGATTTAGGTTGGATGTCAGGGGGAAGTTCGAAGTTCTTAACAGTGAGAGTGGTGAGGTACTGGAACAGGCTGCCCAGAGAGGCTGTGGATGCGCCATCCCTAGAGGTGTTCAAGGCCACATTGCATGGGGCCCTGGGCAGCCTGGTCTGGTATTAAATGTGGAGGTAGGTGGCCCTGCATGTGGTGGGGGGTTTGCATATTCATGATCCTTGAGGTCCCTCCCAACTCTGGCCATTCTGTGATACTGTGAACCTGTGACTTTTGTCATAGAAACTCCAAGTTGGCCATTCATAACCTCTCTTGTACAGAAAAAATAACAGTAATTAAAATTGGTTTGGATGTGAGTGAAGTTAAAAGGTTTGAAAGCTGGTTAAAAAGACCCTGATTTGAGAGGAACTTCAAACACCTCTGGGGAGAGAAATAAGAGGAGCAGAGAATGTAACTGTGAGCTGGAAATTATAAAATTAAATTCAAACTAGAAGAGAAAAGTTAATAATCTTCATTCAAATTCTAACTTCATTTGTACCTTATGTTTTTTCTTTGTTCCTAATTCCTCTTTCCAGTTTTAAATAGGCCTGATAAGGCCACTGGCTTCACTAAGAATACTGCAGTTTATCCTCAGTGACATTGCAAAGTGTATAAGGTTCAAAGACTTTGAGCTTACTGCACACAGACAGAAGAACAAGTGAAAAATATGAATGATATTTACATGTCATTTCCTATGGCATCACTTTTCTCAGGATATGCTAGGAAAGGGACAACTAAGATTACGCAATCAAATGGGGATTTGGCATTTCATAGATCAGTGAGGGATGTGTGCTTTAAATAGCCTTCCTGAGTACAGAACATAGAGAGTAGGCAGACTTAGTGTGACACTGGATGGAAAAGAATTTAAATCCGTTAAATATTTGAACTAAGTAGGACTTTTTACAGCAAGGGAATTGTTTACCTTGAAATGTGCTAAAAGCCCTGTGAAACAGCAGAAGAAAACTGCAGGAAGCAGCCTCGTCTTGGCAAGAGGAAGAACCTTGAGGTCATGTTAGTCTAAAAGGAATCCTGCAATGATTGTAATGCACTTTTCTTGAACTGGGACTGGTGCAGTGTTAGCAGCCAAATTCCTTACTTAGTTGAAAGAGTTCATGCACTGATATATTTAGAAACTAACCACAGCCTAGTCTCATCTAATTGTCACACAGGTAAGATGGGTGCTAGATACAAGAGATACTGATTGAAGAAAAAAATAAGAAGAGGGCAGTTTGAGTATGAGCCACAGAGGCTCTGTGTTCCCTTGTTTCAAGGAAAGATCCAGGAGCCAGAAGAATCAGTTGACATAGGTCAAGAAGGGGGGAAAGGAAAGGAAGGGGGGGGGGGGGGGGTGCTCAGGTAGTGAATTTCAGTTTGCAGTCAGGAATTTGAGATACTGTATCTAGGATATGTAATTAAACAGTAACATAACATGTATCTACTTTTAGATACATTTTAGATAAGAGTCTATAGTCAAAATCTGTTTATGGAACTAAATTAAGCAATTACAATCAAGCCACATAGTATCTGTGTGCATGAAAATCTAGTACATAAAAAATAATTAGATTAGACATCAGTCCAATATACATTTAGACATATTGTATAAATGAGTGACCTAATTGTTCTGTTGCGCTACTGTTAAGCAGATGTAAAACAGGTTTAAATCATGTGCAGTGGCTTGGTCCATTTTCTTTTCTGTTTTTGTTTGTTTGTTTTTGTTTTTTTGTTGTTGTTGTTTTGGTTTTTTTTTCATTTGGAATAGGCTTGTTCTTACATAATTTCAGTACATTGGTATACACTTAGTGCCACAGGAAGAAACAACAATTTGATTTTTTTTTTAATTTACTTTTTCTTTTTTTCTGCAAATTTAAACATTCATCAGCATGTTAAAATGGACATAAGGACAGAAAGCAAGAAGGAGGAAGAACTGAGGGACTATTTATCTGCAGGAAAAAAAAAAAAAAAAAAAAAAAAAAAAAAAAGCAGAATTTCAAACCAGTGGAGAAATATGTAAATTCTTCATCTCAGTTGATTTTCACATTCATATGTCCATCTAAATTGACCCCATTAAGATCAATATAATTTATTTCATCTTTTTCTAGAAACAGTTGTCTGTTTCTCTTTTCTCTTGTGTGAGTGTATTGCTGTTGACTTTTCTTCTGGTCTTCTTTTGGGGTAGATAATTTTAGGGATTGTGTGGCATCATTTCAGACACTACTCTTCCCAGTCTTAAAAAGCTTGTGAATCCCATCAACCCCTTCAAATCTAAAACTCCAGCTTTGTGTTGTTTTTGTTTGTTTGTTTGTTGTTGCGTGTGCTGCTGTTGTTTTAAATGTTGTTTTAAAAGAGGTAGACTGTGAGGAAAAGGAAGCAATAACACTACTCACTTAAATCCATGGGTAGACTCTAATTGACAGGTCAGGCTTCATTATAGTTACAATGGAAGAGATTAGAAATCTCAGCACACCAACCACATGTATAGATGTATACCCAGGGGAGTGCAGGAGACCAAGGGGGATGGACAGCATGTAGATAAAATGAGAAGCCTCGGTAGAATACAATGGGGAATGTGAGGTTAGTTCAGGTAGGAATAGCAAGTCTTGCTGCTCTTCTTACTCCAAATGCTGCTGTTAGTGGATTTTGCATACTTCTCACTCTTAATGATTTTATTCTATTTGGATTTATTTTTTTTTTTACTTTTTCCTGAGAAAACCAGATAATATCACATAAGCATTTTGAAATGTTCTGTGCTCACAAGCTTCTGTATGACAAAATACACACAGAAAAATCTAATACAACATGAAAATATGGATTAAAAAAAAAAAAAGGAATGATGCATAAAAACAAAAAACAGTAGAGAGTGTAGATTAAAAAAAGAGGTGTTTATGGAATTGAGTCAACAAATCAGCTTGAACACATTCAAACATTTACTTTAAGACTATCTGTAATTCAGTTTCTAGATTGTTTGCTGGAGTATGTAAGGTCTGATTGCCTTCTTGCTTGTTCGTTTTAGTCAGAAACTTCAGTGCATTTACTAATATAACTGCTATAAAACAGAGATGAGTCACAAAAAAAGAAAATGTATCTATGATGGCATTTAAGAATGATGAGCCATAGTTGGCTGTAAGGAAAAATAATTTACAAGCTGTCAGCAAAGATATGAGAAAGTCAGATTGTCTACTGGGGACCAGTTCTACAGTGGCTCAGTTTCAATCTGTGTGGATGAGAGGTCTGTTTGGAGGCATCTGGCACTGAAGCAAGCCCAGTGCAGCAGATTCTCCCAGTGATGCTACTGCTTGCGATTCACACTGGCCAATGGTCATTTCCTCATGTTAGAATCTGAGCCGGCCTAATCTCATTTTCAAAACCATAAAACCATGTACAAGACGTCTACCAAAATCTTTGTTTTTTTTTTTTTTTAGCTTTCATGTCCAATATTGCTTTCACTCAATCAAGAAACAGAAGTGAAGACACATTGGTCTCTTACAATTATTTGCCAATCTTGTTAGAACAAAAGAGATCAAATATAGAGAACAGTTTGTATTCTGTCCACATTCTTAAACAAAATTAGCTTTGGATAATGAATACATTTGAGGAAATCGTGACTTGCATGCAGATAGTTCTACAAACAGGAAATGGGACTAAATCAATTTGATAAATTACTCCCAGCAAATGAGTCATACAGACCTAGTTTTGCAAGCCTTGAGAGCTGCCTTGAGAGCTGAGTGACCAAGAATTAAGGAACTCTTTCCTGGCATAGTGTAAGGAGAGTGTCCATCCTATCCCATCCAGGAACCATGTAGTGGTAATTCCCAGGCAGCTGCCAAGGTTTCCCACCTTCCATGAAGCTGCCATCCTGTTATTGGAAAAGTCATCCACAGTGACCAGGAGATATCTCTGTGAGTGTTGTGGTTTACAGCAAAGCTCAGGCCACCCTTCAGGGAGCTGTGAGAAAGCAAAAATGCAGATCTTTTCTGATCTGGGAATGCTGGACACTACCATTGTGGAGGTGCTCAGCATCTTGTGGCAAAGGTGTGTTCTTCACAGTACCAAACTATGCATGTCAGTGAACTATTTTAACTCCCTCAGCAGCTATGTTACACCAGAGAAACTCCATCTGAACTTAATAGACCTAGGCTTCACTTCTAATGTATTTATTTTATTTTACTACTAGGTGTAGCTACACAAGGAAAAAAAAAAAAAAAAGATTCCAGGTAGCTAGCTGAATGTATGTGAAAGTAAGCTGTCTGTCTTCCTGTAGACTTCTCATATGAAATAACATGCAAAGGAATAATTAGATTCCTTAGTGTCAATCTTAGATTTATCTACATCTCTGATAATTTACAAAAGGGGTGAAGAACATAGCAGCTGCTATAAACTGTCAGGGAAGCATGCACACTCAGGTGTGCTCTACTGGTTTCTTTTGGATGAGTGCTATGCCCACAGTTACCCTTTTGTGGAAGGTAATGGTATCCTAGTTCAAAGAGAATTATGTGCAAAATGATTTAACATCATTTCTTATCTTTCCACTGCATGTAGATACAGAAGTTGGTAGGTAGTATTACTGAGTTACTGAGGCTGCCAGGTAGAGCAGTTTTGTCCCTCTTTCTGTAAGGTAAGACTGATGGATTCAGTATTCCCACATATCAAAAAGGTGAGATATTCTGCTTGAAAAATAACAAATCTATTGCTAATAAAGTAAGAAGGAATGGGAGAAACATGTGGGGAGCACTTAAGAATGTATATATAAAAGCGTTTTTGCTCCAAAGGCATAGGTATTGTATGTGCATATTTGTGGGTGACAGAGAAATGCTTTCAAAAACACACATTTTTCAGTGCAGGTAGAATAACAGTTTTTACTCCTGAGAATACTAAGGTGACAGACAAAGTAGTGCTTAAAGAAACTTTGAGCTGAAGTGTTATTTCTATAGCCATTATCAGCTGTGCTCCCATGACTAAACTGAGTTCCTCCAGAGAGAGAGGAAAGCTAACAGAGCTACTAGCCATTTCACAGGAAATCTTCTTTTTCTTCTTCAGAAGGGAGCAGAGGGAATATTAGGTGAAAAAAACTTACTTTGCTGAGGCCAAATGTTCAGCACACAAATAGACATTAAATAGACAATTATATAAGAAGCTAAAGACCCAGTCACACAATGGGGCATCCCAGAGCCACTTGTTTTTAATGGCCAGGTGACATTTGAGACTGGATGGACACTGTCTTTCAGACAGCAGTGCACAGAGCGCTAGGAAAAATTTTCAATTATTGAAACTGTAAATCTCTTGGAGGATTTCTACTTTTCATTCTTCTTTACCTAAAATGATACTACTTTCTGCATTACTGATCACTGTCTAGAATATATTTGTTACACATTCTGTATTAGGATAATATAAATGTTCATGGTAGTTGGAGCCAAATCACACTGAAATAAGAAGATTCTATAATTTCTCAATAATCAGAGATCATCAAACCCATTTCGTAGATAGAAAAGCAATGACTCTCACAAACTTCTGTGCCAAAGTTTGAAAAACTGTTGATTTATAGGGATTATGTTGTATCTGCTGTACAGACCTACCTCCTCCTCAATACATACTATCACTGAAGCCAAAAGTCACAAAGTGAATTTGGCAGGTGAAGCAATCACACAGGGGAAGTCCACAGCTGAGATGCTCTTCCAGAGTCCCCATTCTACTGACTTTTTTTTCATATCTCTCTCCTAAATCTGTGTAGGCTTAAAGACGTTTCACTATTCTGTTTTCTTTTCAGTACAGCTTCAGTACAGATTCTATCTCCAAAATGTATTTGGCAATTTTAATTTGTCCCAACCTACTGAGACAAATTTCTTGAAATGTTTTTTAAAACTAATGTCTTTTCTGGATTCAAAGATTTTTTAAATCATTTATGTTGTGCGTAGAAAAGGACTGGCACTATGAAAAAATAAGAGGAAAAAGTGTGTTTCTCAAAGTATACTGATAAGTTAGACAGTATGTTCCATGTATCTGAATTCACTACTTGTACAATTGATCGTTAGTTTTGGGCTATCAGCCTACAGTTCTTGAGCACTGGGACAGAGGAAAAGAAGAACTGAAGAGTAACTCCTTTGAGCTTCAGACAGTGTAAAACAAGTCAGGAAAATATTTCTAGCAATTTAGGTAATGGTACTACCACATGAGAAGAATTTCTAGATGTGTCAGAGTCTCAAAAGAAGCATTCCCCCAAAAAATCAGAAATACATTTATCTGATTGTCAAGCTCCATTAAAAATGTGGCTTAAGTATCATTTGTGTTATGACTGCGTTGACGATATCATCACTATTTAGATGAGAAATAGAGTAGGAGTCATGAGAGAAATTGCCAGCCAGTGGAGGAGATGGGAAGCAGTAACATTTAGAAAATGACTGTGATGAAATATCTTTGTACTGAAGGAAACAGCTAATGTTCATAATACTTATGTATAGCATATATAATCTGGTGAGATGAACAAATTATCTAGGATTGAGCTAAAAAAAACCCTGGTTGTAGACTACAAGAGAAAGACCACTACTTAGAACTAAAGAAATCAAAACATTCTACTTTGAACTACAAAAAAGAGGTAGTAAGAAGATCTTTGTTTCAGCCAATCTGCTTTGGAATATAATTAGGGAAAAAAGAAAAAAAAAAATTATACTACACTCTGAGATGAAATGAAATTAAGAACTGTCCTTCCAAAACAAACAACACCGATCTGGGCATTTGAAAAAGAACAAGGAAAAACAGTTGTAAATGCAGCAGTGGAGTTGTGTTATCTAATGGTCAATGCTCAGGATTGAAGGATTGAAGATAGCTTCTTAGTCATGAATGTTATTCATCTGGGCATTCCTTAGCTGTGTTACTTACCTGATGGCTTCACTCTGTAAAACAAAGCTGCTGATGCTTACCTAACTCACAGAAGGAAAGTATTGTTTACACTGTTTGAAAGTGTTATGCCTTGTGTACATGCTAAGTATCTTTAAAACACTTTACCTTGGGTGATTACAATGCAAAGTAGAGAATAAAAGCCTGCTTTACTGTAGGAAAGATAAATGAACATTCTAGCTGTAAAGAGGAGGTAATGTGGAAAAAAGTCAAAAGACTGAATAAAAGAGAAAAGAGACAGAAAGGGCTGGGGGAAAAGAATTAAGCAAAAATTTTTCCAGGTTCATCTGTCATCTATGAAATGGAGATGATTTGGAAATGACTTGCAGCAAGGTGAGTTTCCACATGGAAACTACTTGCATCAAGGAAAGCAGTGTTTGCTTCCCTCCTATTGGATGCAAGGCCTCTTGCTGTCGTATTGCCATCTGGTGGGGAAAAGTGCTGCAGAGAAAAGCGATGCTCTCACTGCACATGCACTCCAAGGAAGATTGTACAAGCCGAGCTGAGGAAAGCGCCCCCAGGAATAGAAAGCAAAAATGCCACTGCCCACAAATGCTGTTGCTTGATTGATATCTCTGGGTGTTCTGCCATACTGAGGAGACCGACTGTGCTAATCTGAGAGCAAATGCCACATATAATGGTGCTTCTCATAATGGGTAGACAAAAGAAGGAAGGCTAGTCATGCTGAAGAGGATGTGCTGAATACTTCAAAAAATGGTATATAATTAGGTAGACATACGGGCAAATGAACTCCAAAGGCTGAATAGTTTAGCTGCTCAACTGCATGCCTCAGCTAGCTCTTTTCTTCAATCGTTTCACTGAGAATGGAGAAATAATGAGACAGAGCATACGTACTTGTACTCCTAAATGCATTAAATGAAGAGTTTGATTTGGATGGCCTGATGATTACGTCCAGTGTAATGAAGATATACGCAGAAAGAGCAAAATTGACCTTAAAATAAAATAAAATAAAATAAAATAAAATAAAAAATCAAAATGTGCTGAATTAAGTTTTGTTATTTTTTTCCTTCAAACACACACAAAAGAGGAAAGAAAGAATGAAGCTGTATATGAAGTTGAATATATGAACATACATATATGTATAATTAAGCTGAATAGAAAGATCTGTGTTCTGCAGAATATTTTGCTACTTCAGTATGAAGACTAAGTGTGATATTTTTATTGTATCTGCAGACCAAGTCGTCCAGCTAAGACAATTTTTTCCAAAGAAAATGTTGATCTTTGTGGGCTAAAACACATTTCCAATATGTGACAGAACATATCAATTGATGTAAAAGTGCCATGGATAAAATCATATTCTCTGAAGTTCTTTTATCTTCATGAATGAAGTGATTAAAGTCAGTCTTGTTCAGGGAGGCCAGATCCTGAGTTCATTTTCACCAGTGTTTGTCAGATCAGCTCTGCTAACTCCATTCATCAGCCCTGCAGCAGTAAGGTTTCTGTAGCATCACTCAAAGGCATCAAAACAGAAAGTCCTTCAAATATTGATTCTGCCACTAAGTATTAGGCACACTGTTACATTTGATTTTTATGGATTGTTACCTTCATCAAAGACCTTTCTATTCCATGTGCCCTTGAGATGGATGAACATGCATGCTAAGCGGAACCTATCAAACATTATTCTTCACTCATTTTAAACCATTTATTTCAACAAGCAAGATGAAATTCAACATGCCACAAAATGCTTCCAGAAAACTGGAGTTCACCCTTCTGTCAAACTGAGAGCAGTAGAAAATTACACTAAAGGACATCCTGCTCAGGGAACACCTGTGTCCTTTTGTGTTGCATGATTGAATAGCAAATACACCGGCACAGACCATCTCAAATTCCCTACACGTGTTGCAGAAATTAAATATGGAGTCATTTTCCTCCTGCAGCTTTTGATAACCCTTTTCCCAACATGACCATGAGGCCTGGAAAGCAAAAGGTACAGAGGTCTTCCAACCAGTGATAAGATGGTGTGATATTGAACCTGTTTTGTGGTATCAGTGGTATGACCTCAAGCTCTACCCACATTGTGGTACTGTCTCCCTCTAATAGGAGGGAGACGAGGTTCTTTTAATATCTGTATGCCCAGCATGAGATTAAGAAACAGTGGTTCAAATGGTGGTCCAATCAGTTTATTATAAATCCTAATCACGGAGATGGGGAAGAGAAGGGCAATAGAAAAGATAGGAAAGAAACAAGAATCGCGTAAAGCAGGGATGAAGAGGATCCAGCAGCGGTCCTGTTGCACACTGTTTTGAAGGTCCGAGGCAAGGGGGGGAGAGCAGCAATGTGGCCGGCCTTGGACAGCAAGCAGGTAGCAGGAAGAAGTCGCAGAGCCAATCCAGGAGGAAGCAGCAGGACTCAGGTAGAGGCCCAGGAGAGTCTGTCAGCTTGCAGGAATTCCATAGTGAGGAATCTGGTGGCAGACACCTTTGTTCTTATTCACCATCATGGTAGAGTGCAGAGCAAGTCCAGGAGAGAGAGAGAGGCAGGTCGTGAGGCTTCTCATGTCAGAAACCTCTTCTTCATGAGGAATCTGTTGCCAGAAAACCTCTACCTTATGGCTGTAGGTCCCCTTTTTATCCTTCTTTTGCCAACTTGGCATTCTGGGCACTTGGGTAAGAGTCATGTGCAGCACCTCCTGAGATGGCGATCTTCCTCAAGATAAGCCCACAAAAAGACTGCTTCACGGCCATTAATCTGCAGCTTATCTCTCTCTTGTTGCCCCTGGCCTTATCCATCTGTGTCCCTCAGACAAAGGATTTCACAACCCTTGCCCAGGACTTGCTTTGACTTGTTCATCTGTGTCCCCAGCAAGCTTTGAGACAATGATGTAAAAGAATAATCTCTTACAGTGTTGTTTTCGTAGCCCCTCCCCCCGCTTTCAGGGTCAGATTATGCAAAGAAGGATACAACGGCTGACGCGGATAAGGTGGTGGGGCCTCCTCCTCTCCTGACCGGGTGGTCTCATTAGATAACGATAGTGGAGGGGTCGTAGGCGGAGCAGAAAGTACCGAAGAGACGCCACCTTGTTGTCCACCATCAGCTGAACAGGGTGCAGCTAGCGCTATCTTTGACACGTGTGCTTCTTCCTAGTGCCTGCAACAGATCTCAACCCCCGGCCCTGAGAGCCCTCCCGGATCGTTCTTCAAGCCCAGCATGATGTGGGCCTGTTCAGCAGATTTCCCTTCTTCTCTGGCCGCTTTAAGGGCCCTGAGAATCAGCCCCCAAATCTTAAGCTCAGCAGCCTTCTGATCGTTCATAGCAAGTTGGCATAACGCTGAAATGATTGAGTCCCAGCGTGCCGAGTCCAGCACTTGTCGAGGGGAGGTCAACTCCTCCTCCTTCTCTAGAAATGGTAGCACAGCAGCTCTGTCTCTTTTTGAAGGGATAGTTTTACAGCAATAGTCTTTACAAAATATGAGAAGTACCTTAATCACTTGCTCCATCGTCACGTGAGTGACCTGCCATCACCTCAGTTATCTCCTCTGCACATCTTCCGCGTGCGACCTGCTGCCACTTCACAGGTAACACCGCCACGCGGACACGCTGTATGGCAATCCTCGGAATGCCGTAGGGGATCATGTCAGGGTCACCACTTGTTGCTTTCCGTAGCAACTTCTTTGTCCCCGCGTCCCAGGATGCCGCTTATGACGAAACCAACCCTATACCCGGGTGGGACCAAATCACCACGCACAGCCCCCAGTCTGGTGCATGGCAAAGTGGCAGTTTATTCTTCTTGGTGTGTGTTTTTCATAGTAGCTGTGTTTTTGTTTTTTGTCTACGCCCCTTAAGCGTGTCTTATCAAATTACGTCACACATGACCAATAACAGAGCAGGGGAGGTCCTGTCCTGTCACATCCCAAGTCCCCCACATATGCCTACTGCAACATACAGGTACTAGCGCCAAGACAATCCCTTGGGCTTTCCATAGCCTATCAAGATAAAAATTAGTAGCCTGGGCATATTTAAAAGACAATATTAAAAAACTGAATTCCAGACTATGATGCTTTGATAATCTCTTCAGTCTGAAGAGATAACTTGGTGTACTTTCTGTATAACTGTTTTTGCATAACACTGAATTATGTTTCACTAAATCTCTCTCAATTCATGAAAGCCATACGAAATTTCAATTATTTGAAAACAAATGCCATTCAGCATTTTAGGAATATAAGGCTTGAACCTCTGTTGAAGCATCCACAGCTTGACTATTTCCAGCAATGCAAAACGAGAGTGAAGTGGGTGGGAAATGTTAGTAAATCTGCATATTTAATACCCACTGAAGGCATATGACAGCAATAAAAAATAAATAAATTGGAGAATTAACTCCACAAAATGTACTGTAGCTTCTGCTTCTCAAGACTGTTAAGGAAAAGTCATACTATTATTTGTCTATGGGCATATTTCACCTAGCAACACACAAGTACAGTCAGGTACAACCAAAGAATGAACACCCTAAGGCAGTGGACTCCATGCTTGTGGCTTGGCACTACAAGCAATACTGCAGTTAGCAATGGTAGAGGCTGTCATAATCGGTTTGTATGGATTTCAGGTTGTGCTGTTAAGAAACATTTGTTGATCAACCAAAAATAAATGCCACTATGACAAGATGGAGTACTTAAGTCATAACAAGATACAGCAGTTATAGCTGAAGTACAAGGCAAAAGATGCAAACTATGATGCACTTGGCATTTTTACATTCTTTAGCATATTCTAACTCTTACCTTGCAAACTCTTATTTCACTTAGTATCTTGCAGGACAAAACTGCTTTTATGGCTATTTAATGAAAACCAATTATCTCAAAGTGATTCCATTTTCTGCATTGCAGTCCCCTTGTTTTACTTAGGACTGCTCTGAATTTACATCAGCTTGACAATTAAAGCTCCAAACCAGTTGTGAAAGCCTTTTATATCTGGTTTTCATTAGTTCATATTAAACGATTCATTGGCTTGATTCTCACTTCAGTAAGCCTTCTCATAAAATCTCCTTAGGCATAATGGTGATACCACATAGAATGTGTAATGAATTAATACATCAGCAGAAACAGTAACTGGAAGACAATTTTTTTTCCTCACATTTTTTTATTTTGCTAATATACTTGTCAGTCATGTGCAAGATATACTGAGACCAAGAGGGCAGGAAAGCAGAATTAAGTCAAAGGGATGTGTTGACGTTGTATTCCAGATTCACTTGCTGAAGCAGGTATAGTCAGCAAGTCTATGCTGAAGGGAATTACCTTCTAAACACTCAGTCTTATAAGAGTGACCAGTAAAGCTGCAATAATTAAGCAGAATTTCATTACAAACCCTTATTTTCAAGTGTATCTATAGATTTCATATAGAGAAATTTTGCATTTCATTTGAATGTTTTCCTGAAATTACTGTTCTGAGTGAGTTCTTAAAAAATACACATATTAATTTGTTGATAAGAATGACTTGATGTATGCTTAGTTCAGAAAACATGGAAGAACAGCCGCAACCCAATATAAACAGTTCACTATCTTCCAGATCTGTGCAAGTATTGTACATAAACATAATATATAAATGTTCCTGTACCCGGGTGAAGACACAGATGATCAAATTTATATTTATTAGGTAGGGAACATCTTTGCATTTATAAATTTTTAATGTTTGGTGGAAGACTTATCCTGGCTAATTGAATTGCCAGCATAAGTCTTCTGAATTGTTATAATCTCATCAAAATATTAGAAAAAACAACAACCACAACAAAAAACCCAACAGATAAAGTCGTAGCTTGCCAAAGAAGGCATTGAGGGAAAAAGCCTTCCAGTCATCCAGTTGTCTGCCCACTCCAATAAACTCTATGCATTCAAGTTATTGTTCATTACACTTCAGCTAAAGGTACTCTTCAGTTGTAGAATCACAGAATGACAGAATCATAGAATCCTTAGAATTGGAAGAGACTTTTAAAGGCCATCTAGTCCAACTCCCCTGCAATGTACAGGGACATCCACAGATAAGTCTACCCTGTTTAAGCTTGAAACCATTTCACCTTATTACAATATAGCAGACGCTGCTGAAGAGTCTGTCTCCTTTCCTGTAGTTTCCCTTTAGATACTAGAGTCTGCCATCAGGACACCTTGAGCCTTCTCTTCTCCAGGCTGAAGAGCCCCATCTCTCACAGCCTGTCCTCGTAGGAGAGGTGTTCCATTCTTTGGATCATCTTTATGGTCCTCCTCTGTATGTACTCCAACACTTCTATACACAGGAGCAACATTCTAGAAATGTATCTGCTGAATAGCATGTGCAAGGGCATATGCAAATTAGGCTGCCATAGGTGAGGAGATGTACTTTAGCCTCTAAATCCACAGCAAACAGCTTGACAGTATGCCTAGGCACCCTGGCTTTCAAATGTGGTTTGTCTGTTGCAGGCAGTGAAAGCAGTGAGTCAAGAAAGATGCCAAACTCATCTATAACCTCTACACAGCTAGAGCAAGCCAAGGATCTCCAGTTATTGTCAGTCTGTTTTTGTTCTTTACCATGAGTCTTCACTTGATAAAATCAGACTGGGACCCTGTGCGTGCATATGAAATGTTTTGTTGAGGGTGTCCATGGATAAATATGACAGTGGCAATTACGTTATTCTTTGTCAGGCTTTCTTCTCTTCCTTTGGAGTTTTCCTTCCTATTCAAGGCCTGTTCACCATGAGGATGTTAGTAGAATCAGTTATGTACTCCAGATTTTGAACTTCCAATACTTTGAACATCCGCTACTTTCCACAGCACTGCCACAGGCTGTTGTAGGACTGAGTTCTGTGTTACAAGCTTAGGACAGCAAGAAATGACACACATTTTTTTCCTTAATTTCCATAGAAAAAAAAAGTGATTTCAAAATTTTGGTCTCTGCTGTGCCATACAATAACTTCATTTACTTTTATTTTAAAAATACTCTTAAAAAATATTTCAGACATATTCAGTATTTATCCAGAAGGTCTTCATTGGAACATATAGCCATATAATCTATAAATAACAAAGAGGATTAATTAGGTGTTTATCCAACAGATGGTCATTGAATTAAATAATACAAATTGTAGAGCATTTTTCCTGACAGCCTAGTAAAGAACTGTATAAAATACTAAACATGAAAGTCAGAGAATGACATTTACAAGAAAATGGAAAATAACAAAAGCACCAAAGTTCCCTTTCCAGAACTTACACAGTTCAGCATCAAATGTCTGCTCTTCCAGTCTTGTTGGAGTTACTTCTGATTCATGCTACTAGGAACAGAATCAAGGATGGAGTTTTGTTCTCTATAAAACATGCTATTCTGCCTTTTTTATTTTTGACTTAAATTGTTTTAGCTTGCCTATCACTTTGTTAGATCCTTGACACTAAATCATACTGCACCACATTTTCTTTTAGAGCTGTTAGTTCACTTTACATGGAAGGATGCATATAAATAAATAAATAAATAAATAAATAAAAGTATGTAAAATATGGGATTGTATTAATGTTTAGCTTTAAAGAAAGTGCTCACTATTAAGCTTTGGTTTTGACAGCCTTATTCATTTCTAGTTATTTCCACTTAATATTATCTTCTAATGTCCTCTCTGTTTTTCTTCCATATTTCAAAGAACCAGTTTTACACAGCAGATGAATTTGCATTATGATTATATTTCTTTTACCTGCATATCCATGTAATCTTACATTGTGAGTAGCTGAAATCTGAGTCAGGTGCTGTGGAAAAGCCATTCTGCCATACCTACAGAATGATGGTCATATTCTTACTTGAACAAAATGATGATTTTTTTCCTGATAAGCACACCACATGTATTAAACTGGCAGTTCTAATACTGACATTACAATCACTTGGAATAGTAAAACTGCTTGTTCTTTCTTCTTATCTTTTTAATTCCTTTTGTAATCAGCCTATTCCAATTTTATCTATGTAGAACAAAAACACCAGTTTACAACTCTACATCTCTATATTTCAGTCAGGTTAACAGTTAACAATACCCACTCTTCTATTTTTTTTCTCTTTTTCATTATTTCACTTATTACTTCAGGTCACATAATCTCATAAGAGCAGAAACCACTTTTTAAAACATGAAACAGAAGCAAAAGATTTTCTATACCTCATAACTGTAGGAACAAAAAAAAAAAAAAAAAGCGAATCTGTTATCTGAACATCTGATAAGCCTCTGAAAAGTAAAAAATAAAAATTAACTACAGACATGCTTTTAAATCACAGTTTTTAAGTTAAGTATATGAGATGGTTTGATTGAAACCTGATTCTGATATTTGCAAGAAGGTTTCTGAGTCCTCTCTGGAAATGTGTGGGTGTCAGAGGAAGATCACCTTTTTCCATTCATCCC
>JAPSGF010000002.1:23551305-23682040 GCA_035772895.1 Perdix hodgsoniae
ATAATGACCTCTAGAAACTAAGGATGGGAAAAGGGCAGGAGGGGGAGGAAGCATAGAAAAAAGTGAGAAGAGCTGTACAAAGAAGTCAAAAGGGAAACAAAGCAGGTGACCTACAAACCAGCTACTATTCTTCAGGAAGGCAACTTTGTCTTGGATGTTGGAAGAGAAAGCATGATCAGTAGTAGAAATGAAGTATGCAGTAAATGCAAGACACCCCTGTTGAAAAGTGCCTATAAATAAAGCCTTTTTTTTTTTTTTTTTTTTGTTAAAAGAATAGACAAAATCCTATTTTGCTTAACAGTGCTCATAAAACTTTCCAGGAGCAGAGCTAGAAGGTCTTCAAAACAGTTATTAATATAGTTTCCATTACTTAATTTTACAATTTTTCTTTCTTCTGACATCTATTTTGCTTTCTAAGAACAAAAATGGACAATAGAGAAAGATAAACCAGAACCAGAGGAAAAAAAAAGAAAAAGATAATAATAATGTAATAATGTTTGTAAGATTTGAATTCACACTTTGTAACTTCTAAGGAAATGTTGGAAGATTTTGTATAACTATTTTTTTTCCCTGAAAATGTTTGTATGTCTTTGCAAAGTCCTTCTGGAGAGAGCATAAGTAAATAAATCTGTTACTAAAACTATTCAAGGTAGTGTATGCACAGCCTGAGATAAAAGCAGGGGATAGTGCATTCTACCACAGTGTCTGAAGCAGAGGTGCCAAAGTTGATACAGAAAAATAGAAAGAAGCCTGGATACCAAAGCATTTGCTAAAGATATCCATGTGGTTTTCTAATTTTTTGTATAATTATGATAACTTTATAACTTAAGTGAGAATCAAACTCATGAAAACAATGAAAAACAGAGTCATGGTACGAAGAGAAGGAATGGGGGCAGTGAGAGGTAAGTAATAATCTGCTGCAAGTGCCAAATTCAAGGTTAGCTGGGACCACTGCCTCTTTCCACTCACATCATCACACAGATGCCATCTGATAACTATTTATTTAGCACTGTAGAAAGGGGAGATTTCTTGTCTTAATTACACCAGGTCCAGAATAGCACTATGAATTCCATTGAAATTATTGCATAATTGAAGAGGTGGCTGAAGTAAAGGAGCCTACAGTCAATATTCATATTTTATTACTTATTACCACAAACTGTGTCCTGGTTTCCTAATTTGTGGAAGCAGAGCAAGATAACATGGACATTCATGTGGGACCCCCACACAGAAAGAATGTGTGTGGCAAAGGTAAGGGACAGGGGACCATAGCATTGGTGTTCTGCTTTTGCAGGTGGGATGAATTGAGGTAAACTGCATTATAACTTGGCTTGCAATATGGATGTTACAATAGTCTGAGGAATAAATAAAAATGGATCAGTATGTCTATTAATGCTGTTTCTCCCTGAAAATTGTAGTCAGTGGACAAAGAATAGAAATTCTCTGTTGGCTGGTGGTAAACAGCAGAGAAAATGAAAAAAGAAGTATAGTGGCTTCTCAGTGCTAGTCATGGCGGAGACAGGAAACTTCATATAAATATTACAAGCTATGGAGGAACTCAGTTCTGTGGCTAGATCTGAGACTCAAATAGCCCATACCTAAATTTCTAGATGCCAAATCAGCCCAATGAATGAGAGAAGAAATGTTAAATGACTGTTGATACACAATTTACAAAACCTAACAGTGAAAAGCTAGCACAACAACTTCAGTGAAATGAAGCCAAGTTCTGTCTTGTAACTTGCACCTCAAGTTACCTTTCTCTGTCATTGGAAACAGTACTTGGGGGAAAGAACCACACAGCATTCTTGGAGAAATACTGGTGTCTGATTCAGGTTGTGTTTTTTTTTTTTAATTATTATTTTTCCATGTAATCATAGGAGATGATCTGGTAGGGGGCAAAAGAGATCGTCATTCTTTTCCACATCCATAGGAACATCTCAGTACCAGAAAATATTTGATTTCCAGCTTTCTCACAGTGATTTACTATTAAATAACTTCAGGGAATATTTGCTTTCTGAATTTCAAGTTAGGGTACAGAGAGAAAAAATCCCAAACAATTGCATTATCTTTTGGAATAGATATCACATCTTTCAAATTTTGCAGATATCTGCTCTGGCAGAGCAAGGCACTGAATCCTAAACTGTCTCGTCAGTTTGTCCATTTAATGGATTAAGGGCACACCAAGGTTCATGCCTATCACATGGCTTCTTTTATTACAAATAAATGCTCTTATCAGAAAAATCCCAACATTTACTTAGCACCAGCAATGCAAACACGAACCACTCTCTGTTCACAGCCCAGCAAGGCTGGTTACATGGCTGTTGTCTCCAATGACCAGATGAGTGATGGCTTCCACATAGGAATGAATATGTTGCGGGATAGAGACAGAGAAGGAATCTTCTTATGCCCTGCAGAGAAACCTAAAGGGGAATGGGATTTGCTTCTTAAAGTCCAAAAAAGGAAAAGAAAAATCATGATTATGTCTGGATTCTTTTTTTCCAAGCAGCTAATAATTTGGTAATATGCCTGCATATTTTCAGCTGAATTGGACGCTGCTTGGTGTTATTCCAAGGGGAATTTTATCAGTAAAAACAGTCTTCCCAGTGCAAGAATTGAGACATCTCTAGGACAGTGATTGCTGAACAGAAGAAGACCGACAAAAAACTATTCCCAGCCAAATATAGCATTAATTCATGCCTCCTGAGAGCTAACTAAACATATGTTTTTCTAGCATCAAGTGCAGAGCAGCAGGAGGAGATCTTAAGATCTCCTGTGATTATCTGAGCTCTTTCTCTTGTATCAAAACATAACCTTTGTTTTGCCCACTGAGACGTCTTTTGGCATTTCAGAACACCTCTGAGTACCTTGCCCCAAGGCTATGCAAAACTCCTTCTCTCAACTGGCTTTGAAATTGTGCAAATGCTGCACTGTATCTTGGGGAATGGAAATGATTTGTCCATTTGTGCTTACCACAGATCAGACAAGGCTCCCCAGCCAGGGCTCTGGGCAGAGTTTTCCTAAGTAAATTCTAGCAAAGTGAACATCTTTCGTGCTAAGTATTCTCGCACAGTATTTATGTTATTCCCCTGTCAAAAATAGTTTGTGCTGAAGTGGCTGGTTGTTATAAACAGGGAGCAAGAGAATGACTTCAGACAAAGGCTCACACACGCACTCAGCTCTGCAAGCAGCTCTGATTGAAGCTGTTGTCAGACTAGCAGCTTAAATCTGCCTTTGGAGACTAGAGGCCAGAGGGACCTAAACAGAGCAGGAAACTTAAGACATTATCAAACAGATGTGGTTTAATTTTGCTGCATCTGTTGGCAGGTAAACAGAATGCAATAATGCGGGGCACCTGCTAATAACAGCCCGAGAAGGCAAAGCCACAGGCGGTGAAGACTGAATGTCAGGGATGTTGGAGCCTGAGGCAGGTGGCTCTGGGCATGAAGCAAACTCTCCCTGTTCAGTCTGCCAGCATTTGTTTCTGAACAGAGAAAGAGTTGTTCCTCTAGAGATGCTGAAGATATTTAGCCGGGTGTTCATCATGCAGATACAGTGAGTTGGGAAATGCAAAATAGCAGCATCAAATTAGCAGAGAGTTAAAAATTTGGAAGGCAGCATTTCCAGGACTGCATACAGGTTTAGGAGGGTTCCATTTCTGCATGCTCAGCCTGAGACACATATGGGTGAAGGTGTTTAAGGGCTGGACCCCCCCACACACACACTTAGAAGTCCCAACTTTTCAGAGTTTTCAGCCTCCATGACAAAAAAATAGGCAGTGGTTCTTTTGTGTACTAAATGCTTACAAATGAGATACTACCAATCACCAGCAGCTTGTTCTAAAATGTCACTTCCAGATTTCA
This sequence comes from Perdix hodgsoniae, assembly GCA_035772895.1. Lineage (NCBI taxonomy): Eukaryota > Metazoa > Chordata > Aves > Galliformes > Phasianidae > Perdix > Perdix hodgsoniae. Next base: position 23,555,163 of record JAPSGF010000002.1, read on the forward strand.
CCTTTGTGTTTTATGATTGACAGCTCCATCCAGCAAGCCAGATGTGACAGTGCTCCTGCAAACTGAAATCCCCCATTCATTTTTATTCACAGTGAGTTTTGTTGATTTTTTTTTTCAAATTAACAATTAGCTATTATATTTAGGATTGAATACAGATAGAATCTTCAGAAAGATAGCATCAACAATGGCTTTTTCATTTTTGGAATGCCACGTGCAGTGACTTATTTAAATAAGATCTTCCTGAGCTTCTGTGTGTTAGACTGTTGCTAATTTATTCCTACTTTAAGTGCATAATAACTTTTTATAAAAGAAGTAACACAAAGTTTTATTTGATTAATATAACATAGGTTCCTGCAAAAGGTAAGCTTGTGCAAATAATCCCACACTTTGTTTTTTAGATATCAGCTAGAAAGTATCTTCTCTCATGTTCTATCCTCAACACTAAAAAGTGAAAGATATCAGAGACTTAGAAAGGAAAAATCCCTTTTCTTGGGCCAGCTAATTACTGCACCTGTCTGAAAAAATTGCCTTGAAAGTTCAGCAAGTATTCTGATTGAGAATATAAAGGACAGTGCCTGTGCTGATTTGGCAAAATTTGAGATATATTTTACAACTCAGGAAAACTCAGGACCTTTCAACTTCACCTTGTCCTGGTGGCAGGAAAGGAGCCATATCTTTTAGCCTTCTTAGCTAGATTGTCCCTAGGGAGAAGCACGGGCATTTGCCATTATCTACTGCTGCTGGGATCTGCAGACGAGAGGGAAGGCTTTGGCTCACACTCACACTGCATCAGCAACCACTTTCAATAAGCTAAGCTTCTTGTATGTAAATTCAGCAAAACGAGAATGAATGTCACCTGTAGAAATGCCTGTACTTACTGTGGGTCCTGGATTCCCTAAGACCATGTCAAGGTTACATCAACATGCCACTCTGCCTGGTCTAAATACCTTACCTAAAATTATAGGAAAGGACCCATAAGATCAAGTCTAACATAAAGTCCTGGATGGTCTCTACACAGGACCACCCAAAAATCAAGCTACGTAACTGAGAGCATTTTCCAGATGCTTCCTGAACTCCAGCAGCTTGGTGCTGTGACCACTGCCCTGGTGAGACTATTTCAGTGCTTGACCACCCTCTTGGTGAGGAACCTTTTTTTGATGTCCAAACTGAACCTATCCTGCTGCAGATCAACAACTTTCCCTTGGGTTCTTCCACTTCTGCCAGCCAGCTAGTTGTGTTGTGTTTGATGTGACGCAGGATACTGTTGGCCTTCCTGGCTGCTTGGGCACACTGTTGGCTCATGTTCAACTTGCTGTTGACCATGACCCCAGTTCTCTTTGAGAGAGCTGTGGCTGACAGGCCACTATCTCAATCGGCAGTAACTTCCACAAAGATATGGCAGTAACAGCTCAAAACCCAGCAGAAATTCTAGTCAAAAGTAGCATCATATCACAAGCTTCCTGAACAATACAGTTAACAAAACAAAGCAGAATTCTCTAGCTTCCAGGGTTGATGCACATCAAGCACTGGTCACACAGGTGCAGACTGAAGACCTTCCCTCACATTCTCATTGTGTGGGGTTAGCTCATTCATTAACAGCTCAACTTCTTCATGCCTAAAGCATGAGTTCAACTTGCTTCCTTTTCCTTAAAGGAATATTGAATTTAAAATCAAGCATGAATGCATTGTACTCACATAAGTATTTTTGTTATCTCCTGGTACTTTATTTAAATACAGCTTGAGTATTTTTTACATTGTGTTGCCAGATATCTGCTTGATTTCCTTGTCTTTGAATGTGAACACATGATCCTCATTTCAGAAGCAGTGAAATATCTTTTTTGTAACTCTCCCTTCTTATTCCTGCTCTTCCATAGCTTTCTGTGTCTGTGAAGAGCAGATAGTGTTGTGTATGGGTTTTCTCATTTCCAAGGAGAGATAGGAAATGGAGGAAGATGAATTAACTGGAGCTCAGTTGAAACAAGGCTAAAATTATTTCATTTAAATATTCAGTTTATTTCAAAGGCAGAGAAGGGCAACTATTATTGTAGTAAGACAAGATATATTGAGAGAAATACAGAAAACATCACAGGTCTTTGCCCATCCATCTTCTACAGCTCGTAAGCTGTAAAAATATACCTGATATAATCACAGAAATAATTATAATTTTACTGTCTGGGGATGCCATCAAAATAAATCAGACCATTTTCTGCAACTTCACTGCCTTGAAGTTTACACAGAGAGCCTCGTTCAAGCAAATTTCCCAGTGAAGTCAAGGAGGTTTTAAGGCACGAAAGAATACATGATTGGCTCTTCAGGACATATCGATTTTGACACAAACTGAGAAAATACTCCTGTTGCAAATGCAACCACTAACTTCATGCTTTGATATTGACAAGCAACCACAGTGCTTAGCCACCAGGCAGAGAACAGAGAATAAAATGCAGCTCAGGACAGCTGGAACAGCTAATGAGAGCAAGCAGTACCTGAGCTGCTCCTTCCCAGGGTCACACAGCTTGCACCCCATAGGGCAGCTGGAGCATCTCCTGGTGCTCCCACTCTATGGCTGCAACAGAGCTGTGTCTGCAGTGGTACTCATGTGGGAGCTTGAAATGAAAACCCAAGAAACAAACAGCTACTGAGATAAAGAAGAGGTGCTGTGAAAATCAGAGCCCTGGGCTAACACAAGCCTGCACTGATGGGAGTTGGACCAATAACCTGGAAAGCAACTGTTCTGGCTTCAATTCAATTAAAAACTTTGCGGGGAGCCAGAGTGGGTTTCTGTTGGGGATGTGTGATGGCTGTGTATCCCATTGCTAAGAAAATGTGGTTTTCTGCTACAGGCAGGGGGGCTGGAGCTTGATGATCACTGAGGTCGCTTCCAACCCAAACCATTCTATGATTCCATGATTCTGTGAGCTCCAATGAATTTATGAGAAAGAATAAAAGTAAATTGGAAGGATTAAGAATTGAAAAATGACATTAAAGGATCTTTGGGAATTTGCAAGAGGAAGTGAAACCAGAAAGTACTTGAGCTGCCTGCAGTAGCATCTTCAGTATGCTGGTGCAAGATGCTCCCACATACCCCATTGAAATTTGAGAGGTCCACTGTTGAAGCCAGTGCACTTAGGAAAGTGTAAATCCAGTGAGAGAGAAAAATTAGGAGCTATTATTGTGACATATATTAAGAAAGTATATTTACTGTGAATATAAACAGAGATAGCTACTGTATATGTTTGTTCCTGGAGAAGTTTTGCCTGTGCACTGTTTCCCAAGCAATATTCTACTCACAGCCAGAGAGTTTATTTAATGAAATCACTTCCTGTTTGTCTTAAGCTTCTGATCTCTCTTTATCTGAACTGTGGTGGTCTGGGTTCACATTTTCAGTGAGTGCTACGTTAGTGTTTTGTCTGAGCCCACCACTTTTGTTTGTCATTGTGGGACATGCTCAGAGCTTTCAGCTCTGGTACCCCTTGAGCAACATCAGAGGTCATCATCACTTCTCATTGAAATAATCTTTTTCTCCTCAGGTTCTGTCAAGCTACATTCTTTGAATGCTGTGTTTAACTGCATTCTTTGAATTCTGCTGTTTTAATTCCCATGTTTGACTGATTTATTTCCCTTGGAAGTTTCTGCTCTGTCAGCTTACTGTTTATTATCTCCTTGCTTTACACCTTGCTTTCTCCTTTGGCATTTTTGAGCTATCTGCACTTTATTTGTTGTTAGCTGTATCACCTAGGGCTCAGATGGCAGCACACACTTCTGCTGTCATTTACTTTCGTCTGAATGGTTGACTTTAATTCTTTCAAAATAAAAGAAATATCTGAGTGATTTTTTTCCCATTCCACAAGTTTCATCTAATGCTGCAGTGCTCAACTTCAGAGCAATAACTGGCCTTCACCTCTCTGAACCTATGAATTTAGGTATTTTTATGTTTAACACACCTTGAGACAGGACAGCAGGGTCCTCCATCTTGATTGCCATCTTCCAAAGGTGTAAAGAACAAAACCAAAAATAAAATGGTAATAAAAATACAATATTGGCACCGAAATACAATTGGGATTGGCTTTGAAATGGGTGATCTCCAGATATTACTTAGCTATCACAGGAAAGAATATTAATGAATGCAAAGGTTTTATTTTTCCCAACTCAGCACATAGGCAATGTTTCACCAGGATGACGAGATGCTATACTGCAAGGTTTCTTTCATTTAAATGTAAAGCCAAGTTTATGACTTCTTATGGTCACTAATGTGTCCTGGTGTACTTCCAAATGCTGGATCATTAACCTTGCTGTCAAAGCTAAAATCCACTCATATAATTAGGTTACCGTGCAGTTTCAAATGGAAAAAAAAAAAAAAAAAAAAAAAAGCCTTTCCTTTAGGAAGGAAAATGTGTGGAGCTGCTGCCAAAGAAAGGTGGCTTGGCTCTTACTTTATGATCTCCACTTGTTTTTTTAAACACATTTCCTTCCTCTCTTTGATTCTGTAGCTATGTCATAGAATTCAACTTAATACTTTTTTGATTCTTATTCTGCACCCATAATTATATTGCAGAGAGGTGCTAAGCCAGGTGAGTAGCAGCTTTCATATTTGTTGCTTTCTCCTTAGTTTGCTTCTAACCAGGCATAAAGTTAGGGAGAGAAGGAACTGTTATGGTTTGCCATGAGATATTCTGGGGCTTACCTTTGAAGACAAGTTCAGGGCACCTTTTAGTCTTCAGAAAGGATAACAAGAGGGCTTAACTTGGTTCTTGTTGCTTGCGTGAGAATTATAATAAACCTGTACCATCATTTAATGTGATATTCATACCTGGAGAGTGACCTCAGCAGTTAAAAGAACAGTTCTGCCACTTGGAAGGGCAGCAGAAAGCATTTCATGTGCAATCAGCCGTGTGCATGCTTGCAGTTTTAAATCAAATTATGATTTGAAACTTGTGCCTGTGGAAGCAACACTGTGAGAGTCTGGAGCATCTGCTCACAAAGTTCCCGGAGATAAAACGCTCTGTAATCTTTCTATTGGCCAGTGCTCTCAAGCTACTGCCAGTGCTAGTACCTGAAAACCCATCTTTACTCGGTCTGGCACAGATAATTTTATATGTAGCAAAAATTCTAGTAGAGCAGAATCTTACCTCATTTACATTTTTACAACTTTATTGCCGTTAGGTGCCTCAGTTCCCATCACATTTTTATTTTTACTGTATACCTTAGAGGGATATAGATTGTGGATCTGCACAGGTGCCATGGAGGCACATCTGGACTGGCAGCTGCATCTGGGTTAACAGGTTTGTCACAAATGAGAGCATAATCCAGCTCAGGCACTTTCTATGCCAGATCTGCATGACTAACAAAAATAAGATAGCGGTTAAGACTCATTATTGTTGTTAATTGCCATCAGCTTGTCTCCAAATATTCCCATTCTCAACATCTAATGGAAAAACACACTTTGTGTATCTGCTGCTCTACTGGGAATGTGGACGTTGGCTTTATTTAGGGATTTTGTTTCCTGTTTCTTTTATTGCCTGAGCAGATAAAATGTTTTCAACCCTCAAAGCTTTGGTGCTGATCATTTTGTATGTTCTTGTTCACGTAAACAGAAGAGTTAATGACAACTTGGGTTTGCATCTGTTTTGGTATAACCATTTGTAGTTGTCTCTCTGCTATAGCCCAACACTTTCAGTTGTGCTGAACAATAAGAAGCTGTTCTTTGCAAAGACTGTAATCACAATAGGATGCCAAAAAAAAGGAAAGATTTTCCCATGAAACATAACCAAGACTGCAGGCTTCATAACTTACTCAGGAAAAAAGGTCAAACCTCACATAGATAAAGAAGGATATTTTAAGTAATATAACATTAACAAGAAGACTTTATTAGTGGTAACATGGCCTCACTTTTCTCTCCTTTTAAGCTATTATGGAAACAATTCTGGTTTTAGAACTGTAACCTGTCTCAGTTACTTATAAACAGAAAACTGCATAAAGCAATATTAATAATTGGATAATAAGAAACTTAACTTATTTACAACTACATAGAGCAGAATATAACCAGCAGGAAAATATAGATCACTTTCATGTAATCACTGTGCTCTTTTAGCAAGGAGCAACATATACTTTGATGGTAAGAAATGATATATGAAAAAAGATTAGACTCATCATATGTTATGCTTCACAAACTATCTCCATGGAAATGCAGAGTTCACCTTCTTCATTGCTCAAAACTTGTTTTTGGTAGAGATGACTATTGATTTGAAATTTAAATCAAAATTTCCTCATGAATCAAAGGACTTTATTAGTCATGCATGGCACTGTTCTTTCCAGTATGACCTCTGCTTGCAAAATGACGTCTCACTCCCACTCTCAGATTGATAGTCGTCAAAGAAGGAATAAGGCTGGGCAGCTTTGAAAAAGGTAACTATTTATCTTGATTGCTTATTTCAGTATTTTCTGATGTGGAAGGAAAAACATATCAGAACCAATTTCCTTGCCTTCTGTCAGTCTGCCTCACTTCTTCTGCATGGTGCAAGTTGTGGGAGCTCACTGGAAAGCAACGATACACTTCAACCTGTCCTAAGCAGAGCTCTCACTTTCATTTTAATGTGCTCACCATTTGAAAATGTTGCTTGGAGTGGAACATCCTTTAGCATATGCTGTAAAATATTCTAGTCCCTGGTGCCAGTGGTGTATCGTTGAATACTAAAATCAATATATTTTCACATCGTTTCTTCCCTGGAATGATGTTGATTGATGTCTTTGATTATCTCAGTTTTAGCATAGAGGATGATGCAGTTTATTCTTTGTCTTGTCCTGAAATAGGAAAAAATGCAAAATCTGATCTTTCTAGCAGGTATTTCTGAATACCGGTACTGCTCATTTCCCCAGTGCCCACAAGGGCAATTCCCACAAGAAGCATTTAAGGATTTATGCACTGCAAGGTGAATTCATCCAATAATATAAGAAAAACTCATTCTCTTTTCTAAGGAATATGCACAAGCATGTACGAACACAAACAAATAGTTTTATTTTTGTTCTGAAATCTTATAACTCTGGAGTCAGAGCCCATCATTCTTATTAACGGCATTTCAATTCATTTTAATTATATATGTACTAAATAGGATTTAGTTAAAAGTTTTATTAAGCAGAGCTTTTAAAAGTTCAAGGAATTTATATAATTTTAAATTAAAATGACAATAACTATTTCCTAACAGTAAAATAAAAATTTTAAAAATTTTGATTAAAAGACAGAACTGGAAAAAAAAATAAATCATCCACTCAAGTTATTCCATTATTTATAATAATAGAAGGTTTCAGGGGAGTTTTCAAATATCATCATAATGAAAATATCTAAATATAAAGACATCTTTTTTTTTTTTTATTTCTTCTTTCTTGCTTATCTAATTCATATAAATAAAAGTAAAATGTAAAGTGGTTTTTGAAAAAAAGAGTGTATGCAACCATATTTTTTGGGCTTCATTTCAGTTGGTTTATATATAGAGACATCAATGAGACTAGGTTTCTATGAAGTTTTATCATTGACTTTAATGTTCCCATAAAAGTGAATGAGAAGTTACTTTTTTGGTCATCACAGTAGTTAAGCTAACAAAAATACATACTTTTTTCAACCATGCATACAGTAATAGTCTCAAATGATTAAGCCGTTGTTTTCTGGTGTGTTTTGTTACTGTTCTTCTTGTTTTTCTTTTTTATATTTATTTCCTAGAATACTTCATTATAACCATACTAAATTCACCTGACTATCAAATGGTATGGCTTGGAATGGCATCCCTTTTGAGGAAACCAAGTAAATCTTAGATAGGACAAAATAATATTCTCCATATTTCTTTTGCACAGAGTCATGTCAATTTTGAGCTGAAGCATTTATTTTGGAGAAAAATGAAAATGGGGAAGGAGGAGGTTGTGCTAAATTTACAGAACTGTTCAGTTAAAAGAACAAAGACAAAATAAAACTGTAAATTTTTAATGTAGAATTTTTAAAACCTTTTAAAAACCAAAATTATTTTATTCTCTATTCAAAAACCATTTCATTTTTAAATTCTCCTGTTTACTTTAGATTTCTTTTTAAAGTGGTGAAATTAAAATGGTGTTAGCACACCATCTTCCTTCATCTGTGTTGATCTGCTGCTTTTGATCCTGCATTCTTCTTGTTACCCTTGGAAAAGATCTTATATCAACAACTTCTTTCCAGTTTCAGTTTCCTAAAAGAAAAGCAAGCAAAAATAAATCTCATCTTGAACATCACTTGAGAGCACTGAAAAATGCATGTTTTGGAGCTAAACTAAGTTAAGAAATCATTCTCATCATTCTGGTTGTACTGGTTTAGATAGGAACAAGTACAGGGTACATCCAGCCATTGGACATGAGTGGAGAGAAACATAAGCTTGGAGACACAGCACAGATAAAAGAGGCTGCTTGATAGAGGCACATAGAGTCTAACACAGATATTCTCCTCCAAGACCAAGGTAGTATGTCTGCAAGGTGCATTGTTGGTATCAGGGCAGTCTATATCAGGAGACACCATTTATTTGCAGCAGGCAGAAATCACCAAAGATGTAAATAATGTTATGTAAATAATGTTATTATCTAAACAGAATTCCCCCTGAAGCCAGAAGTCTGTGGATTAGCAGTAACCTTGCATAAGAACATTTCTAACTTCCAAGAGAAGCAAAAGGCGTGTATCAGCCACTCTCAGTTAACTCCATGTCACTCATCTCACGGCAGCTCTGTTCAGCTGCAGCTGGTGTTCCTATCGCATTCTTTATTGCTCAAATACCTGAGGTATAAAGTAGAGACATAGATACCCAAGAGATTGGGTATGTCCACACTGTGGTTAGAGCAATAACTGCTGCCTGGTCTCGAGATAACCATTTTGACTTTTAAGCAGCTATCCTTGGTCACAGGCAGCACCTTGTGACCCTGACACATCAGTCCACTGATCAGCCCCACACTGTTACATGGACAAATACTGTGTCTCCCAGCAGTGGAAACAAATCACAATCCTTTCATGCTCAGCCTTGATTCTGCTTGTTCAAATAGACTTGAAAGTTAATGAAACAGAGAATATTCTTTGTTCTGTAGTTCATTTCACCAAAAAGTCAGGTCTTCAAATACTAACTGCTAAACAGGGGCTATTTGGAAAACAAGGTGTCTGGATCTCTGTTCCTGGAGGCAGATCTGTTAGCTGTTAGTAAAGCAAATGAAAGTTGGCTTTTTAATACAAGAATAAGATCAGCTTCTGACCTTAAAGGAACATTTCAGCTGATGATTTTGTTCATAGTCCATCAATTCCTTTTAATAAAGAGATATTAAAAAATAAATACCCTACCTATCTCTCTATCCTTTGTAGTAAGTGAGAAACAGTAATGTTTATGTTAACATGATTATGAACACAGCAGAATTATTAGGTAAGAGAGAAAAAAACAGAAAACTTGGAAGCTAGGTTGTTCATCATTACTTGATAGAGTAACGGAATTTTGTACAACAACTATTCCTTCAAGCACAATGAACATGACACGCTGATAACAAAATCATTCCACTGTTAACTTTTAAAACCACAGAAAGTATTTTTGCAGATTAATATTTTTTAAAACAACAAATATTGTGAAAATAGTGTGGATAAATAGTTTAATATTAATGCAAAATATTTTGTATTAGTTATTCTTATGAAGTCTAGATATCCAAATAACAATGTGCTGAGCTTAATCAATTCTAATGTCTTTTAATGTATGAACTTGATTAAATATATATATATGTAAAAGTCTGTTAGAAGTAACAGAAATTTCACTCTAGAAATTTCACAGAATAACAAAATTGCAGGGGTTGGAAGGAACCCCAAGAAATTGTTGAGTCCAACACCCCAGCCAAAGGAGATATCCTACAATAGATTGCACAGGTAGGCATCCAGGAGAGTCTTGAATATCTGAATAGGAGTCTCCACAATGTCTCTGACCAATCTCTTCCAGTGTTTCATCACACTTACTGTAAACTTATTTCACATGTTAGTACAGAACTTCATATTTTCAAGTATTAGGCCATTTCTCCTTTTCCGATCACTATGTATCACCAAGAAGAGCCTGCCTCATCCATTTGCCTCCCACCTCCACTTAGATATTTATAAACATTAACCAGGTCCTCCCTCAGTCTTCTTTTCCACAGGCTGAACAGACCCAGGTTACCCAGCCTTTCCTCATCTGGGAGGTGCTCCAGGCCCTTTATCAACTCTGTGGCCCTCAGCTGGCCTCCTTCTAGGAGATCCCTGTATTTTTGAACTGGGGAGCTCAGAACTGGACAGTGTTCAAAATGTGGCCTGGGCAGGGCCAGACCAGGGCAGAGTAGAGGGGGAGGATCTCTCCCCTCAACCTGCTGGCCATGCTCTTTTTTTCAGTGATAGTGGTTTGGAATTTTATTATTAAAAAATGAAATAAAATAGACTCTAATTGGAAATTTTGACCTTGAAGATTTGCTAGTCTACTTCTACGTATTTCTCTCAAAATTATAATTTTACTCAAATCTCTAAAGAGATAATTTTTAAACTTTATTTTAGTTACTAACCAAAATTTTATTGCTGATCTACCAAAGAAGATACAGCCTTATTCCTCAAGTCCATTTGAAAAGAGCCACTTGGAAAGATGAGTCTGACATTCAGCACATCAGAGCACTATGAAATTGACACAGCAGAATTTCCAAATCACTTATCAGCATTAGTGATATCAATTTTTAAACTATTGCACACCATATACAGCAGAGTGTTATACTGTCCCAATTACTGGTAAGAACTGAGCTGAGAACTTGTAACATCCAATAAAGTAAAACATGATAAAGAAGGAAAAGATTATGTCTAATCCATGCTGAAAACTCCTTTTCATACAAGCAGACATTTCTATGAAAATCACAGGTAAGGTGTGATTCTAAGCTGTTAAATGTAAGGTCAAGCCTGCAAGTAGAACTTAAAACCCCCAAAGTACTATGACTGTGTAGAATCAGCCAAAAATATCTTGCTGATACCCATCTCTTAATATTCCTGTCCCAGAATGGAAGATGTTCAGCTGCCTATTTCCAATGGAATCAAACGCTTCCAAAGCTTTGGGCACCCTATCTCCATCCAGGTCTGGAGAAAATTGCTGTTACACATGGGCGTGGGCTGAGGTCATTCCTTCCATAGATTTGTATGAACTGGAAACAGAGATAATGCCACATCCCTGAGCTTTTGTAAGACTGTGAATAGAAGTTAAGAACTGAGAGAAAATGGTAGCAATGTAACAGAAGTTTTGTCAGTACATTAAATAGCCTATAATGCTTTTCCTGAGGATGGACTTCTGCAGAAGCTCTGTTGGCTTCTGTGAGGCTTTGGATGGAATGAAGTCCAATTTTCAGTCAGCATAGGATATGATGTGTGACCTTAAATAAAGAAGTGATGGGTAAATAAATAGACAGATTCTCTAAAGCAGGTAACTGCTGAAGGAGGATTGAAGTTTCTATCAAGTCAAGAAAGAAAGAGTAGACAGAAATAGAACAAAGAAGACAATTCAAGATAATTTTCCTATATAAAACTGTGCTCTTTGCCTATGGGATCCTTGTGACTAAGCAGGAAAAAGACAAATCAGAAAAATATGTAGAGAATCTTTTTCCTTACCAAGAACTCCCCTTCTGTATATTTTCTGTGGTGAGTTTGTGTAGGTGTTCATGTGTCTGTAAAAAGAACCACTGTCCCTTTTTTTAGTGATTTTCCTTCGAGGCCTATGAGGTCTGTTCTTGCTTGCTTTTACTACTCTGCTCTTTAACTCACACAAATAATGAGTCCCCATTTTAAATGGAAAAAATATGTGAGACTTGTTCTTTGTGATCATGACATATGAAATGCTTTTATCTAGTTTGGGATCTAGAGTCTCTGGGCCAGAAAGGGTAAATATGATGATGAGCAATGTTTCAATCAAAATATAAGTGCCTCTTCTAGCAATTACAGCAAATAAACAATATGCCTTTACCCTTCTAAGTGAAGGGTATCACTATTTGCATGAGATTCTGTCTAATATCAGTATGCCTGACATAGTCATGGATTTCTTGCATGCATTTTATTTTAATGGTGGCTTTGTGCTTTTGTTTCCTCTTTATCCTTGGGCATTAGGTGAATGTTTTCATCATATAGGCTGGCTCATTTGTCTCTGTAGCTCTTCCATTCAATGCATGTTCCCACTGCCTGGTGCACAGCCCTTCAGCTAGCAAAACCAATTAACCTCTTGCTTTTTCTTTAAAACTGAAAAAAAAAAAGCCCTCCTCCCTTCTTGGTGCTTACAATAGGGTTAACCAAAGTACATATTCACAGCTATAAATATACGTCTTGGAAAACTGTAAGCATGTGCTGTGAATTGGATTTCTTTTGTCTTGGGAAATCACACAATATAAAACTACAATTTCTGACCTTTTCTTTATTTTTCACTGTATTACTTATTAGCATAAACTAACATTTATACTTCTGCAAATATCCAAAAAGGTGTCAACATACTCATGAATACCTAAGCTTGTCAGATAAATGACAATCCAGAAGGACGAGTCTTATCCATGCAGTCATTGCAGTGCATTGCAAAGAAGCAAAATACCCCGCAGGTCAAGGAGTAGGATGTAGGATGTTGCAGGATGAACACCATCACCTTGACTGAATACAATCGATCTGCCTGAAAGTACTGGCATCAGTTTAGGGAATAGTAGTCACTCTGTCAAGACAGGATTGATATACGCTGCATGAGCCACCTGTTTTTTTTTCCACTTGTAATACTTGTGAGAAGGGTGGGTGGATATCCTATAGTAACCAGTGCAGCTGGCAAAAATTACCCCTCATTCTGGCAAAAATCCCACCTAAACCCATAAGAAACACATGCTTTGTTTTTATTTTTATAAGGAGAAAGGCATAATTAAATCTCATTTCTGTTTCTCAGGATATTTTTCATCTGTAGGTCAGAATTTGTATTAACAAACTGGAATACGTGCGATCACTTTCAAGGGATTTTATGAGGAAGAGGTTTTGTGTGGTTTTGTCATTATCATTTTAAATGCCACATGTAATATTTCACATGCTGTTACTATTTTATTAATTTATGAACTACACTGAAAAAAAGGTGTGATATCTATAGGCTAGCATAGGCTCAAGGCTTCTCCTGACTATTGGGTCCATCTTCAATTCACAGAGCTTCATCTACTCCTGGCCTGAAAAGGACTAAAACTTTGTAAATAGAGGTAGCACACAGAACACAGATGTGATCCAACCTTGGAAAAAAAAAAAAAAGAATTTTGAATTTGATAAGAGTCAGGAACAAAACAAGATTATTGGATTTTACCAGGTATCTAATTCATGTATTTGAAACATCTACAGTCTTTTCTAGAAAGAAAAATGCAAAAACCAAGTGAAATAGGACAATTCAACAGATTTTGCTGCATTCAGTCCTTGGCAAAAGCATGTTTGCCACTCATCATGTAAGCATACATAGCCCTGTACATGTTCACTGAGATTTCTGTATCTCAGTCTTCTAGTCAGAGATGTCCTGAGCATCTCTATGAACCCTTGTTTCTGTAAGTCACAAGACAGTACTTCAGAACTGTATCAGTCCCAATTACATAAAATCCTTGTTATATCACATCATTCCAACAATTTCACATACTCTCATGTGTACTCATGCGTTTAACCACTGTCTCTGGGTTTGGAAACATTGCCTTCTGGATCAGTAAAACAAGAGGATGCTTTGATTGTATTTGTTATCAGTGAGTGATCTGCCCAAATCCTGATTAGCCCCCTTACAATGTGCTGAAAATAGAAACAAGTTGACTCACTACCTCTAGAAGAAGTTAAGTTTCTTTGTAGCTGGGAGTTTACTCGGTGACCAGTTTTTCCAGGACTTTGCTGAGAAGCAGACTGAAAGATTGTACCTTCTGAAGCAAACTCCCAAACAGGGCTGAAAGAAACATCCATGCATGATGCAGTTAGATGTATGACTTTGCAAACTCTTGTTATAATGCAATGAAACTCTGACTTCTCCCTGTCTATAGAGAACCCTACCCTTGCAGCTTTAGCTACCTATACTGCTGGAGGCAGAGACAAGGGAGGTGCAGCCCACAGGGCTGTGAGCAGGTGCTTTGAATTTGTGTTTTGGCTGCACTAATAAGAGCACTGTCAGAAGCTGAGGGGAAACATCAGATTCTCATTTCTAGTTAATCTCTCTGCCTGTTTTCTCTTAGCCTAGAAATTCTTCATGCAAAGGTCTTTTCTCCCTTATATCTGTTGCTGCTTTCTAGATAAACCAGTTTTTGTTTACAGCAGGCTCCTAGAACCACTGACTGATAATCAGGGGCCAAACTAACTTGTATAATAGACAACAGAGCCACAAGGTAAGTTCAGTAATTGTACCTTATATATGTTTTGGTGCCTGCTGTGAGTTTAATATGGAGGTCGGTAATCAAATGCTCTACCTTTGGCTACAAGGGAGAGGGGTAATTGTATAGAGTCATCTTCACCCAGTTGTGCAGTTGTGTGCATCTGTATATGAGAATTTTGGGGGCAGAACTGAAGTTTCTCCAGTATTCTTCCTATGTGCTACCTGTAGAAAATAAGCAGAGATCTGTCTTTTTGAGATCCTAAGTTCTTCAAATGTAGGAGTTACGACTAGTTACATGACACTGGAGTTCTTCTTACTCTAAGACTTGATTTTTTTTAAGGTTACCTTCTCTGTGAATTTGATAGACCTCTGGAGCAATTTTAAGCTAGTTAGTTGTGTGATAGAAGGTGTTGGTTATAGGCCTGTTAAAAGTGGGTACTTATATCCTGCAGTAGGGAGAGAGTGTGGAAGAAGAGGTTAAAAACATAATTGGCTGCTTTTGACCTGACAAAAAATGTAATATTTTTCCTGTGAAGAAAGTAAGTATAAAGGAGTGTTATTTGTAGTGTCTACAGTTTCAGAAGCAACTGTAGAAATGAAATCAAGCCCTACTGTGCAGGTGTGAAGTTGAGAGGTCACATGTATCTAGAAATACACCAGATGGAACAGATGCTGCTTATTTGACCTTACTTTGTGTGTAGTAGTTTCATAACCTTGGACAGTAAGTGACATGTGGCACTGGCAGTACATAGTTCTGATATCCAGTATGCAGTCCTTTTGTTCTTTTCCTCAACAGATCGACTCAGTGATTTGCCAGCATCTCTGATCCGAAAGTGGCTGATCTTTCTGTCCAATTCCTGAAGGCCTGTGCCTACTTCTGTTTCCACACGTTCTTTGCAATGTTGTCTTGGATTGGAAACTTCCAGCTTGCCAGATAAAGAAAAAGTAGTAATTAATTCTACTCTGAAGTCAAACAAAGAAAAAAAGAAAATACAAGATAAACATGTTTTCTTTATCTTAGCATAATTTTAATCAAAATAATCTTTTCCAGCCTACTCTGTCAGTAATCTGGAAGGCTCTAAAACATGGTAATTCCCCTCTCATTTCTTTCTTCACAATTTCTTCAATATAGAATAGTTTATTTGGAAGGGGCCCGTAACCTAGTCCAACTGTCTGACTGCTTCATGGCTAACCAAATGTTACAGCATGCTACTGATGCTAGTGAAGGCATTGTATAAATGCTTCTTGAGCACTGAAGGGCAAGGGGCATCAAAAATCTCTTTAGGAAGCCTGTTCCAGTACCCTACCTCCCTCACAGAAAAGAAGCTTTTTCTAATGTCCAGTCTGACTCTCTCTTGGTACAACTTTGACCTATTCCTGTATGTCCTGTTACCGGTATGTAGGAATGAACCCAGGCAACTCCCATTCTACTTCCTCTCCTCAAGGAGCTGTAGAAGTCATCTCTTCTCCAGAAGGGTGTTTTTCAACTCTCCTCTCAGTATATGCCTTCCAGCCCTGTTACCTGTTGTGTTGCTCTCACCCAGATGCTCTCAAGGACCTTAGCAACTTTTTTTATATTATGGAGCCCAGAATTGCACATAATATTCCAAGATAGGATATACCTGTGCTAGATATACTGGGAGAATCTCCTCTTTTGACCAGATGGCTGTGCTGTGTTTAATGCCTGAGTGCTGATGCAGAAGGCCTCTTAGTTCTCCTTAGTGGGTTGATCCTGTGATCCAGCTGGTCACACCCATGCTTTCCATCAGTGCAGCTTCAGGTAACACAGTAGGGTGATCCCTATGGGGTCAGAGTGGAGCTTGGCTCTGCCAGTGCCTTTTTCAAATCTCCTGCTGTGTTCCACAGGGCCAGAATTTCCCACTTGGTGTGGTGCCGGATAACTGTTGCCCAAGAGAAGTAGATGACCTTGCCTTTATATAGGCTGTTAAAAATGACCGTGTTTTTTTCCAGCTACTCTGGAGAAACATGGAAACCTAAATTCTGGTGGAACTGTGGGGAATCAAAGTCTTTGGCAAGATCTTGCTAAAGAGAAAGGAAGAAGTAACACAAGCATTACAACTACCTCAGTGTTGTTTTCAAAACTAAGTATCGTCTGCTAATTCTCATGCTTCTTGCGTAGCCAAATCTTGTCATCAAAGAAGCAGAGTCAAAAGCTCTCTTGTGAAAATTTGGTATTTAGCATAATATTTTTTACAGTACATCTAGCTACTGCTTGCACAGTGATAAAGCCTTCTATGAAGGAGATGAAATGTTTTAGGATGTGTATTTCCTGTTCATATTGCAAGTGAGACTTGTCTTATCAGTTAATAAGTAGGTGTAAAAGCTCTCTTTCTAGGGTAGGAGAAAAAAGCCATTATAATTTGCTGATTTGTGCCTACATAAAGCAAGCTTCTGTCTTGTCCAATTGCTACTTTCAGCAGTGTCTAAGTATTAGCACCTTTATCCCTCTAAACTCATTATGCTCCTATTCTGCTGTCAAAACAAAAAAACTTCTTTATAACCACTAGATGCTTCAATTATTTTTCTGTCCAGCTTTCTCAGTTCCTTGCACTGGCAATACACCTCCCATCATCCCTTTGATGGGTCATACACTGCTTTTTGTACAGTACAGCAGAGTAGGGCTGAATCTCATTTACAGTACTTGTAGTCATATTTCCAGGGAGTAGGTGCAGAGTTCTGCCTCTTTCAGGTGCTGTTCTACAGCTGTTTAACATGGGTATAAATGACTACACGGAGATCAAGTGGAGGTAGACCCTCTGTATGAAATTTCTGATATCTATTCTTATTTTTGAACAAAAATGTAGACAGCTTGTGCAAAGCACTAATCTTAGAAAAGGAAAGCTTTTCTAGGTTTGCCTCTGCCTGGCCCTCTGTATAACTGACAGGAAAGTAAGTGACCTGTTTGAAAAGAATTTACTTCAATTCACAAAATACATGTTGGTTAATAAATTATTTTACTGATATTATTACCACTTCTCTTAACTAGGCAGTTATCTTAGCAATGCATCACCTGCTTGTAAAGACTGAGCCTAGAAGGGCGGGATAAAACCTTCTCATGCAGATGTGAGGACTGGGAAGAGCTCCAGACCTGAGCATGGTGACTGAAAGAGGTGGGAAGGCATGCTGCCAGGGCTTGGACTTTGGGAAGAAGCATATCTTCATTTCTACAGCTATGGGAGAAGACAATAGGAGAGGGAATCAAGTGTGGCCAAGGGGCAAGGGATAAAAAGCTACAGGGCTCCTTTCCAATTTTGATATGTAAATTATATACAAACAAAATCTATCTATATTTCCTGTTTTCTTTTTTTTTTTTAATTAAGATTTCATAACACACAGACTATAGAAGAAAGGGCCCTGCTGTGTATTCTGAAGTATTAATGAGGCAGGGTGGCACAGTATGATTTGGGCCAATGTTAAAGAGCTGTTTTATCACAGCAACTAAGAAAAATTGGAAGCTTACTGCAAGTTCACTCCCAAAACACCATCACTCTTCTGCTTAACATTCAATGTAAGTATCTGGCATACCAGCACTCTCAGCAGGTGAGGATTCAGCATTCAAATGCTATCCCAACTGGTCAGCCTTGCTGACCACCTTAGCAGAGAGGCCAAGGACTCTGTGATGTTGTTTTAATTTGAATGGAATAGATTGGCACAAAGAGTCAAAGGCATTAGCAAAAACTTGTCGCTGTACACAAGGTTCAGGGTTTTGTGCACAGAGACTCCAGCTGAGTCCCATGGCAAAAAGCGCCATAAAAAATCTTTTGGCTTTTATTAGAGATTCAGAGGAATAAAGAAAAACAGTGAAGTCCTTGAAGTCTGGACCGTTAAGTCTTACACACACCCTTCCTTGTTCCTTTAACTCTTTAGTTATAGAACTCAATTTGTTTGGAGAAACAGAAAGTAAATATTTAGTCTCAAGTGGGAAGAGAAATGGTGATTATTACGGTTTCAGGAGGAAAAACAAGTTTGTTGAGACAGTGGAGGATGGGCTTTAGTAGCAACAGTCTACACTAACTGAAAACACAGCTATCCATGCAGCAAATGGACTTTCTGCTACTAGAACTAGCAGAGTTCTTCTCCAAGGCTTATACTGTTCAGGAGGTTTTTGGGACAGATGAGGCCTAGGAGAGAGTCAAAGCAGTGGTGTAGCTTTGATGACAGAAATGGTGTCCCTCAGGGTGATGCTTCTTGCTTGTGGAGTTGCTTATCAGCAGAACCATTGACTCAATAACTTAATTGAAGTTTTTCTTCACCAATTACACAAGCAAGCTAGCTTTCCCTCTTCTTGCCTGAGTTCCTTGGGTAGGATCTAATATCACACTTGAATTTTGTCATTGCTCATGGTTGGACAAGTTTTGTATCACTCTCAAATTTCTCTGACTTCACTATATGACCTGGACTTTATTTACTTTGAGTAGGTTTGCACATCACTGGAAGAAGTGAACACAGGCTGGACAGCTGTGTGCTTTCTGGATCTTGCTGAGGCAAAGTTGCAGAGCAGTACAGAAAAAGCATGCCATGCTGTTTTGGTGATTAAAATAACTTAATTTGCCTGGCCATCTATTACAGTGATGCATCAAGAAATCAAACACAAGCCCTGGTAGTGGTAAGAGTCATACAGGTGTTGGTTACAAGTCTAACCTCAGATGTTTAATAAAAGTAACTTAAGTACCTGCTGACATTTTTTGCTTCCCTTTCCATTTGGCTTCTTGGAAGACTGAGTTAGTCTTATGGAGTAATAGCTCTGTGTCCTCCAAAACCCTAACAAGGCTCAGATTAGTTTAGTTAGCTCACAGTGAAAAGGAGTATTTAAAAGAGAGGAAATACAACTGTGCATGAAATTCTTCCAAAGCCACTCAATGGTACATTTCCTTGAGTTGTTCCGGGCAACTCTTACATGCTGTCAGCCATGGTTGGATAGAAGTATGGAATCAAAATAAGGGAGTATGTAGAGCTGCTTGAACAGGAAGACATTGTTCAGGAAAAACACAAAGAGTGCAAGGTGAGGAACAGAAATGGAAAATGTAAACCTTCTCACACCTGTGAGATATAAAATAGGTGTTCAGACCTATGCATGCATGACCTATGTTTGTAATTGCTCAGCTTGCCTGGCCCAGATCCAATTATGTTATTCTTGGTAGCTGCAGGAACTCAAGAGCATGAAAATGGTAAAGAGGAAGTTTCTCCAGACCTAGAAGAGTTAAAGCCCTTAAAACTTAAGTGTTTTCCTACTCTGCTAGGTTCACTGGGACAGGGCCTATTGTAAATGTAAAGTTAATTCCACATTACCAAATAAATTAAAGATGTTTACTTGAATTTAGAAAGGGTGAAATATAACCTGACTATCTCTGCATGCGATCTGTTCTTTCCCATGCTTAGGCAACAGGAGCTCTCCTGAGTGCATTCTTAAGTGTTTCCCTGCAAGGCATTGTTGTAGAGGGAAGAGGGGAAGAAAACTGTTCTTTAAATAGGAATGGTAAAAATGTAGCAATGCAAACAAATACTAATGTGTAAACAACTCGCATCCACTGCAAAGCTCAAGCAGCGAGTTATAAAATTACAAAGACAGCAGTTTGCACGTTTTCTAGGTCTTCATCCACCACCTGGTAAATCTCAAGAAGGGGCAGCAAAGCATCTTCTGGAGCTCTGGGATAGTGCCAAGCTTCAAGATGCTGGAGCAAATTTAGCATGTCTGCTCTCGTTGCATCCATGCAGAGACGGCTCAGGGTTGGAAGAGCAGAATCAGAGTTCAGCTACCAAGCAAAGCATTTGGAGGCCCAAGAGCCATGGAAACAACAGCAGTGCTTGCTAAGAACTTTTATTGCCTAAATCCAAACAGTTGCTCTTTGGCAGCAAGATCAAGCCAGTGTTGCATAGTTGAGACACAAAAATGAAGCCTAGATATCTAGATTATTTTGGGTCTCTAAATATGCTGTTCCACTAAATATAAATCAGTGCCCCTCTTCTCATTATAAGAAAGTCCACTCTCTGTGTAGAATTTCCTTGACAGGTAAAATTAATATCAAATCATCACTCATTCTTCACTGTTACGTAACACCATACAGAGCTGTCAGGAACTACTTTATTGCCCTTGAGTAGTTACTTTTGTGGACACTTTTACTTGGATAAGCTGACTTCTGTGTTAGAAAACAGCCTTATTTTTTTACTTCTACGATCAGAAATTCATGCTATGGTCAGCTTTACTTTTCCCAAACTGTTTACTGTAAACAAGGCTTTTTTTCCCAAGTATATGATGTTTAGTTGAGGTAAAGTACTTTCTAATTCTACAAGAAATAGAAGTAGCAAAACTGCAGGATGATGTTTTAAATTTTTTTTCTTTACTTTTGCTGTGGGGGGAAAAAAAAGAAAACATTTTTGCACTGATGAGATTTTAATTAGACACAGCTCGCATTAGCTAAGATTAGGAGCTGGATTACATCTCCTGCATTTTTGAAACTCTATATGATGATAAACAGAAAAGGAAGAATTAACACAAAGTTTCTTTGCATCTAAGGATATGCTTAACCACATCTTAGCAAAGATAACTGACTTTCATTTACACTGCTGATACTTCTGGGTTTATCAGCAGGAAATGAGGGTGTTTATTTATTGGAAAATATTTGTTTTAAATATTTATAGAGTGCAAACTCCTTAGGCACTTACAGGAGGCTGTGTGAATTCATCATGAACTTTCTACTCAGATGTATTTTAATAAATCCTTTGGCAGAACACAAAAAGATTTCTTGACCAGCTTTTGCATAATCTTTACTGCACTGTTTGGTCTAAGAGGAGTTGGAGAGGTAAGGACACTGTCACAGATGAATGGATGTACCTGGAACATGGAGAAATATCAGTCTGAAACAAAACTGAGATGGTAGAGTTACAGCTCAGGTATTCCTAACACTTTGTTCTTCCTTTACCTTACCTTTGCTTACACAAACACGTACAATTATGATTCAGGGAGTTTTCTCTGACCTTTGAGTATACCAAAGAGGTTTTTGGCAAGCTAGTGTTTAGATGGGTGTGAAAAACTTATCTCCTGTGAATAATCATAAAAAATATAGGAACTGCCTTTCTCTGCTTCTCTTCTATCTTTTGCCCTCAGATGTGTTTGCCTTCTTTGGCTTGTGAAAGAGCTAAACAGAGCAGTGAGAGATGTTGATGCTTAAAGCTGAGTGTAAGTCAGTGCTTCAGCATCCAAGATAAATATTCTGGATCATGCCCTTTAAGTTAAGGACAGAACACTTCTTAGTGTCTTTTTGGGGAGGTTGGACAGGGGGCTGTGTTGTTTTCTTTTCTTCAGTCTAAGTAACTGTACGTGTTAAGAATGACCTATGAGTTTTCTTTTTACTTATGTATCTATGGAGAAACAAGAAAGAAATGTAGAGTATATTTTTTTTGTCCATAGTTCCTGATGACACAAGTGCAGTAGGCTACCACCTCCCATATCCCCTGCCAGCTCTTCACCTGAGAGCAACATGTGAGACAAAGACTGTTTCTCTCATTGAATTTTACTTTCTAAAAATGCCTGCTGTGGAGCACTCGGTTGACAGTCTCTCCCATGTGGCATTTCCATATCAGTGATACTTAGGACCAAGAGATTTAAAATATTTCTAGATCTCCAAGTACAACACCTCTGCCACGAGCATGCTCATGAAAGATGCAAAAATCTGGCTGGACAGTCTGTACTTTTGTGCCCACAGCTGATGAACAGAATGAGTACTTTGGCTGCCAGCTCTCCAATCCCATCTGTTAGGATGACACTTACATGGGTTAGTGGTCAGTTCCCCTGCCTGTATTGTAGAAATGCCACATTTGAAAAACCTGGAAGGTCAGTTTGATCCCAAACTTGCAGGAAGAAAGCAAACAAGGTGCATATTTGTTGAGACTTACAACTGACTTCTTTAAGTAGAAGCTGTATTAATTAGAAAACTTTTTCAAAAAAACCCACAGAGTTCTGTATATGTGTTATTTTTAATTTTATTAACTGGAAACAAAAGTTAAGTGAAAAATTATAATTAGCTTTCCTTCTCTACTGAATGCTTTTGTACACTCTACCACACCTATTGACATTTAAGTTCCAAAAAAACTTTTCTAAGTTAGACAATAGTGAAAGAGCAGATGATGAGTAGGCATGCAGATTGTAATGCTTGTAAACGCCAAAAAGACAGATTGTATGGAGCAGGCACCCTGAAAAAATATTTGGAAAGCTACTTGGTCTCTCTAAGTTTGTCACAGTGAAGAACTGCTTACAAGCAGCCCCACTCCATCCACCGACACCTGCAGATAAACAACAAAAAGAATTAATCAGATGAGACAGTATTTGGAGCCTGGCGGTCAAAAAGGAATAATCCCAACTGGCCAACCCCAGGGTGCATAATACCCTCGTAAAAATACCAAGGACAACACAAAAATCTTACTTTCCTATTAAGTTTATTGTGACTTATTGGTTCATATCATCCTACTTCCTCCTAGTTTGCACATTAGTTTTTCACTGTACTGTACCTAACTGTAAGTAAAAGCTTCACTTAGTGCTCTGGGTTCTGGATTGCGGTGACCATCCAAACATGAGCAATGGCTTCAGACTCTGACATAAAAGCAGAGGACATCAGACAGCATACATGAGGCAAGATGGAGAGACTCTTTAGTAGCTCTGTAAGGAGTTCAGTAGCTGTTAATTTTGAAATGTTCTTTGTCCTGTTTACTGTCAGCTGTAAGAGTAAAAAGAGAAAGATGGATTTCAGCTAAAATAATCATTTCTGAAAAAGCCCAAAGCATTGTTAAGAAAATGGGAAAAGGTTTGAAAGCTTAAGTCACCATCTCATTGTGTTTGTTTTCTTTCCCTATTTCCCTGTCTTTCTTCTCTAACTGCATATATTAGCTCAGGGTTGTATACAGTTTTCCTCTTGAAGAACACTGGTGTACAAATAACATAGGACATGGCAGGAAATACAGCAACTGGTGGTCTCAATGCCATGGGAAAAGAGTAATTTTTGTCATTTCTGACTTATCGGACTATTATAAAATTACTTCCAGACATCAGCTGAGATCATCCCATTGTAACTTTGATTCACTTAGGTTGTAAAATAAATAAATAAAAATAAGGAAACAAGCAATAACAGAGTGCACAACCCCATAATCTGTTGCTTCATTAATGCAAGATGTAAATGCTTCTCTTAATCTTTCTGAGCTTAGGAGTACAGGGTGGTGTATCATGATGACAAAGCAGGGTTATTGAAGGGACATTCTATGCACCCTTTTTAACTCAAGCACATTCAGTGCCATTGAACAAAGAGCTTTAATTTATCTCATGTGCAAAGCTCAGAATGTATTGCTTCTTTAATCATGTTGATGCAGATAGCACAATTACTCAGAGCTGAAATTTCTTTCACCTACATCTCAACTTCAGGTCATATCAGAAGAAAAATGCAGAGGTCGATTCCAAGTTGTTGCGTGATGTGAGGCTCTTACTCACAGCTGGGCTAGACACAGGACTGCAAGGCTCAAAGTGCCCTGAATTCCCAGCAAAATCATTAGCAATAGAAGCAGAGAGGGCATGCTGTGCTTTTCCCCAAGCCCACCAACTTGAGGTTCCTTTTGGGAATGTGAAACTTGGTCACAACTTTGGTGTATCTTTGCTGAAGGAGAGAGGTATGGACAGTGTAGGCACTGGCAGAACAGAGTCAGATCTTCATCTATGGGCATCAAGCCATTCAGCTGGAGATTGAGAAAGCAGCTACAAGTACAGATAATGAGTGTATCTTGTAACAAGATAAACTACACAGAACATTTTGCTTCCAGACAAACATGTATGTTGCACCAGGCTTAATGCAGCTTCATAAGCACACTGCAAAGCAGGATATTTATAGTGCCTGTCACTGTGATATATAAGTACTTGTCTAACTTGCTTTAAGTGCTGAACAAGCCAGCTGCAGACCCTCTGAGGAAACAAGATTAGCAGGCAGCTTGTTGCTGCAGCCTCAATAGGAAGCACTTCCTGCTGGAAACTTTTGCAACCAAAGCAAGGAGATGATCAATTTCAGTGCAAGAGGCATACTCAGATCTGGCAGCAGGATACTCAGCCATGGACAGGGTAAATCTGGTTAGAAACTTTAAGTATTTCAGAACTCAGCTGTATTTTTATTTACCTCATGTAGCTCTTGTTTCAGCTCTTACATGGCTTCGGTGGTGTAAAATAAAAAGATTACGAGCACTGGTTCTGTATATGTGACCTATTGCATCCCATAAAAATAACTGTATTGGAATTGATTTTAGTCAGCCTCTTTTCTCCAGGCAAATTCAGTCTATTTTCCAATCAAATGTGTCAATCATCATAAAGAACATTTCTAGTTCATCTGAGGCACTGCTATGTCCATGCCAGGGGAAAAGGAGGAAGACCCTAGAGGTTATTTTAACAGTTGCTACAGAGCTTTTCTTCAGGTCTTTGCATTCTAGGGTCTAGCCCATGAAGTCCTGAAACTTAAGTTCAGCTCTACTAATCTTAATGTTGCTCTGCTTGAATATAGGGCCAAAATGCAAATTCCCACATATGCAAGTGTACTTACAAACCCACTCTTGTCATCATAAGCAGCATGACTGCAGCATCAACCTCTGCAACCAGTCTTTGCACTGGCCTTAAGAGGTCTGAGATGTAAGGCAGTATATCAAGGCCATGCATTAGTACTGATGGTAGCGTACATTTTTACTTGAAGAAATCAAAGTTCTGTTCATGTGTCACTGAATTTCAACTGGTTTTAAATTCCCTCTGGGTTTACAAAAGGGCAGTAACATTTCTGAATTCTTACACAGCCACTGCTCTTCAGAGGATTCTCAGATATTTTGAGATACTCTGTCTTGCTTTTTTTTTCCAGTTAGATGTTTGCATGACCTTCTTCTGTAGTAGAAATCTCTCATTAACTGTAGGACTGAGAGATCAAGTGTTTTACTTTGAACTATTTAATTTAAGATTTAATTTTGTGCATGTCACTGCCTTCAAAATCAGTTATGGAACAAGAGTTCAGATGATTATTGCTGGCAACATGTTACTGTTTGAGGCATGGACAAGTGATCCTGAAATGTACTTATATCTATGTACTCTGCTAAGATCTGGGAAAGAACGTAGTATCTCCACATGCTTCCCAAATTTCCTGCTGCCTGCTCTCTGATTAAATTGGTAGGCTTCTTCTGCCTGATTTCTGTCTGGCTTATAGGGCTGTAGCAATGACAGGATAGTTTGAATTAATATGAATTACCCAATAGTGTTATAGGATATCTAGACGTCACATGTTCAAAAGCTGCTCTTCCAGGAATGATTAAAAAGCTGACATTGACAGCCAGTTGAAAGGCAACTTAAATACTACTATGTCTGCAACTTAGCATCCATCATATTACTGTATGCAGAATTTATTCTACAGCTGTGGCCTGGTTATGGTTTGGTTGGATTAAGTTTTAATTAATAAAGAAATAGGGCTTATAGTGTTTTGAAAGTGAAAGCATATATATAAAATAATGTTTAAGTTCAGTATGTGCAAATTTACTTATAATGCTTTGGAGAAGTAGAACTTAAATGCAAAGATAAAGGTCTCAGATAAATCAGACTTGCAGTTGTAGTTGAAGCTGCTCAAGGTGGGATAGAGAAGAGACCATTCATATTAATATGGGTTTTACAGTTTGACATATGATAAAATAGAAGACAATTTTGTCTCTTATTCCACGGAATCACAGGACCTCAGAATAGCTGAGGTTGGCAGGGACTTCTCAGTCTATCTGCTCCAGCCCCTGCTCCACAAGGACCATTCAGAGCAGGGTGCCCAGGACCACATCCAGGTGGATTTTGCACATCTCCAAGGAGGAAACTTCACAGCCTCCGAGCAACTTGTGCCAGTGCTCCATCAGCCACATAGCACAGAAGTGCTGCCTGGTGTTCAGACAGAACCTCCTATGTTCCAGTTGTTCCCAGTGCCTCTTGTTCTGGCACTGGGTGCCACTGAAAAGTCTGGCTCCATCTTCTTTGCAGCCTTTCTTCACGTATTTATGCATATAGATGTAATCCCCCTGAGCCTCCTCTTCTCCAACTGAGCAGCCCCAGTTCTCTCAACCTCTCTTCACAGGAGAGGTGCTCCAAACCCTTAATCATCTTCATAGCCCTTTGCCTAATACAATCAAGACAGCCTTCTTAGTTACAAGCGTGCATTGCTGACTCGTGTTCAACTTTGCATTTATCAGGATTCTGAGGTCTTTTTCAGCAGAGCTTCTTTCCAGAAGTGATATGAAAGTACAAATAAGAAGGCATCCAAAGACCTTTGGGTCATCACAATCTCCTTTTCTTCTTTCTTTCATAATTCATTAAGCTGCATTCAAAAAGTCATAAAATACATATTTATGTGAAAGTGTGGAGTTACATGGCATGGACAAAAAAATAATATTCAAGTCATTTTCAAAAGAGTTTTATGTAAGGATGTGTATAAAATGAGATTAACATAATTAACTGGGTCTGTGTTTAGCTCTGTTTTGCAGTCAAACTTTCAGATATCTGTGTATATCTTCAAAAGTGAATAAAAAAGCTTTATTTTATGCTTAATTAATGGTAGGTACCACCTCATGCTTTATGCAGTAATAAAAAGATCTACTTTCATTATGGAGTAGTGGAATATATTTCTTTATGAATAAAATAGATTTATTGTTACTATTTCAATGAAGTTACTTCCGGGAAAAGTATTGCTTAAATTTCCTTTCCTCTTTTTCAATTCTTTCTTCATTTATTTTTTCTTTTATGTTTTTTTTCCCCCTCTTCTTCTAGGCTTCAACTGGAGATTCTTTTTATAGAGCAAGGAAAGCAGAGCAGGTTTGGCATTCTATTTTGAGTACCATTAAAACGTGTATAAGTGGAACACTCAACAAAATGTGACAGTAATGGCACACCAAATTCACAAGTGTTACTGTTTCACACTGCAGTTCATGCTCTCATGCAATTAAAATGTACAGTAGATAATGTTGGATGACAATCTCTAAATATTTCCATGAGTTTCTGTTTCTGGTAATTCTACCATAGTTCCCTTCCCTTATAACAGTAAGATAAGAGAATATTACATTTATTAGTGTACTTTCTGGAAGTATTTTGCAAAAACACATCTAAAATTCAATTATGTTTAATGTAGGCCATAATCTTAAAAGATATTTAGATGCTGAACTATGAGGATCTTGGCCCTAGGCACATTGCAGGATGTACACACATGAATAATAATAGCACTAGTCACATTTATGAAGTCACTGCATGATGGAATATATATGGGATCAGGAGCTAGTGTTACTAAAATTAATGAAAGAGTGACTGTGGTTGTAAATAGAGAATAGCAAATGCAGAACCCTGTAACTGTCTTAATTGGAAAATGTCTTGCACATTTCCTGAAATTTTCAATAATAACAATTAAATGCAAGACAATTTACCTTAAGCACTTAAAATTCCTGGACTCTGGCATCTTTTAGCTCTCTGAATCCAGCAGACTAGCCTGGTAACAAGATTGAGATGACAGCCCGACATTTGAAGAGACTTTCTGCCTCTCTGTTATTTTCATTAGATGATTACAAGAGATAAAAACAAACAAACAAACAAAACAAAAACAAAAACAAGACAAACAAAAAACAAACAACAACAACAAAAACCCAACCATCTGACAACCCGGAGTTTTTCTTTCTCCAAGTTAGTAAAAAAATATACAACTGCGCTGCAGATTTTCCAACATCTCATTCCAAATTAACCAGAGACCAAATCAGACGCTAAATAAGTCTAACTTTAGTCTAACTGAAGTCTAAAGAGCACTAATATCTGCTCTCACAACAATTCATCTTACAAAAGATTTATCAAGCATGTGTACTGTGTATACGCAAGTCAATCCGTCTGGTGATGCACGGTATCTCCTAATGACATTCTGCAGCTAAGAATCTGCACAAAAAATAATAAGTAGATTGTTTTTGTTTGTTTGTTTGTTTTTAGAGTAGCATCCAGCATTGCTGATTAGAATCCAATTACAATTGTCATTCCTGAGGGCATGCTGGAGACAGGCTAATTTATCCTTCCTTCTGACAGTTAGATCAACTTCCATCCTTTCTCTATGGTACAAATAATGACACTTTCTCTAAGGTACAAATGAGTCTCAGTGTCTAGATAAGATGCACCCAGAACAACCATGGTCTGAGAAGTCCAGAAACACAGAATTGTATGGTTTTAGTTCACATACATTCATCCTAAAGTTTCCAAACTCTTGCCATTGTTAAATCTCTTTGCAGTGGACATATGCTGGTATTTGCAGTATTAGATACTTTGCCATCTACTTGCACAGAATTTTGCAGAGGAACTGAATGGGCTTGTAGCATCGCTGTAGACTTTATTCTTCCTAGCCCGTTGCAAGTCCCAAAGAAATTTGTATAAAGATTGGTAGTTGTGAAGAGCTAGGGAAAAGTGGTAGTGAGTAGGCAATTCATTTCCTTCGCCCTGGGAGAGCAAGAAGTGGTTTTGATTATCGGCCAAGGAGCCCACAGCTGCCTACCTTCTGGGGGACAGTCAAATTCTCTGAGGCAATTGAGTGAATGTCTCCACAGACAACCAGGAATGACAGCTGGTTCCCACTCCACCTTTCTAAAAAATCTGAGATTATGTTGAGAGATCATCTGTCGGGGGAATGGACAGTGAAAGGTCAGATATGTAGAGCTCTCAGATCTTTAGAAATGTCAGGGAAAACAGTGTAAGCCATCTGCATGTTTTAGTCATTTTAACTAAACTTTCTTATTGTTGAACTGGCTTTCAAACGTTTAAGCAGGATTTGTAGAAACCCCAACATCCAGTCTGAACCACATTTGATAAATACTGTTGTATTAAGTTGCAGGGCTTTATTTCTCAATATAGGATCTCTATACAAAGGCAGTGCTTCATTTTTCAGTTCCCTTGTGAATTCCTCTTGAATGTATGGTCTACGTACAACCCATCAGCCAAAACTGTACTCTAGTAGCAGTCTCAAAGCACAAAGCTAACAGCATTGCCATCAATAAAATGCATATGGAATTCCTTAAGCCTGTGAATGCTCACTTTCTCACCAGAGGTACAAAGTAGCTCATAAGAGCAGGAGATTTCAGTTATAAAGAATATTTGTGTCAGTAGCAGACATAATTAAGGGAATCGTTCTCTGGTTTAACATTTACCTTTGGCACAAATTCTGTTGGGGTTTAAATGTGGAAGGTCATAAATATTGTACGTAGGAAGAATAGCATCTCTATTTACAGACTAGCTGAATTAAAAACCACAAGCAGTTAGGTGGTCCAGATGAAAACTATTACAGTGAGAGGTGAAAACCATAGCAAGTATCATGGCCCCAACTTAAGGAGCAGTGCACACACCCACAGTGATTTGCAGCAATAGTGAAGTGATTTCATGGCCAATCTGCTAATGCACACCTAATCCTTAATAGTGTAAGTTTGCTAGGAAATACCTGCTGAAGTTCTCCAGAAACCAGTAATAGACAGCAGGGAAGATTTGCTTCATGTTTTCATTTCTTTATGTGACTCTGGACCAATATTAGATGCCGTCTTTTGTTATTTTCTCTTCCAGTTACTTTCAGCTCATGCCTTTGGATACCAATCACCTTCACTTTCTATTGATACTTAATAGGAGACAGTACAGGAATAATAGGAAAAGCAGGGCAGCTCAGCTTTTATCTCACCACCAGCTGTGTCTATTCATCAGTGCTCTCAAGTGAATCAACTAGATGCAGTGATCTAAAAATATCTCTTTTCTGCTATCATAAATCCATAAACTGGCACATGTTTCTTAATTATTCCACTCATCAGCAGAGAATAAGGATGACACCAATCTGGTACCCAAGCAAATCTCTTTAGCTTTGGCATTGCAGCTCCTGTACAACAGTGTGAAACATGATACCAAGTAATATTTTTTTCTATAATTTGGATTAAAAGAACCACATAAAAGATCTGGCATTCTCAAGTGTGTTTACATGGTTATATGTGGATGTTTCTAATAATCTTTTCTCCAAAACTGCTGTTCTAAAGAAATATACGTGTCTAAACTTGTCTACCACTACTTTCTGTAATCAGTTGAATGGAAAACTGGAAAGTTCCTTTATTTTGGGGTAGTACAATGGGATTTCTGTGTACAGGATTCTGTTAAGTCTGGATGATGTCTGAACCAGGTTTTGCTTCAAGGCACTGCACACTGTTCAGAAATTTTCCATGGAATCAAGTTTTACCGGTGGTTTGGAGAAGAACAATGATTAATGCTGGAGCTGTGGCAAGGAATAAACAGATCTTATGTATGATGAAATTGTTGATACGTGTACTAATTCTGGGAAAAACAGCAAGGAGAATAAACATGCATTGAATGTAGACTTGCCTCTTCATCCTAAAACCATTATCAGTGGAGATCTTAATTCTTCAGTAAACATGAAGGACATATGGTGTATTCCTAAGGCAGAAGAATATCCTTATAAGGCAATTAAGGGTCTGGGACTGTGTCAGAATGGAGTAAGACTGCACAGAGTCTCCTTTGCACTCTGTACTCACTTTATGAAGCTCCACCCAGCACTAAGATTTGGCTTTATGGATAAAGTCACAGAGCTACCTTTCACTGCAATACTCAAAGGCAGTTCAACTCAAAGCACATGCTTCTGTGCAAAACACTGCTCTCCTGGCACTACTGCAGAAAGGAATATGAGTGGGTAACTGCAGAGGCAAGTAAGCCAAAGGCTGCACTGTTAAGGCACCTCTGAATGCCCCTTAGAGAGATCTAAGGAAAAGCTTTGTGGATTCTCTGCCTGACATCACAGAGATTCTGGTTGATACCTTCATTGGATGGCCTTTCTTTAGGGAGGTTAAGGCAGAGCACGCCTGCATTGTGAGCAACATCACTGGGAAAGTGATTGTCTTTGCAGAGAAGGAAAAGCAACATGCATGGGGTAAATTTAAGTGGAAAATGAATTATTTCTGTAGAAAGAAAAAAAAAAGGGAGTGGAGAGGCGGAAGGGAAAAAAAAAATGATAACGATAACTTGTTCTGTGCTCCTCAAAATTTCACAAGTATAGGGAGGAAGAAGTATCATGAAATATTTTCTCATTTTTTAATGGTGAACCTTATTCTTGTTAAGATTCCTCTTAACACGGAATCATGAATCTGTTTCTTTTAAGAAAGAGGATTGTGCTGTTTATACATATAGTGTATAGTTACTTTTCCAGAGTCCCATCCTCTGCAGTCCTCTCACATGGTCATCCTTGAAAACTGCTTTCAGTTCTTCTTTTTTCTTCAAAAGTAGCCAAAACTTCCTTATCAATTTAAAAATCAAAGGATAAGAAGTCAGCCAGCTGCCTACAAAATGGCAGCCCTGCTTAGCTTTAATTTATGCCTTCCTCTTCCAGGAGATGTTTGAGAACATGTAGAGCAGGTAAGGCAGCATCAGATGTCTCCATCCATTAACAAACTTACCACCATACCCAGAGAATTTTGAGACTTCTCAGTCAGGGACTATCTCCTTCCTCTTCCCAAGCCTATAGTCTTCCATCCTATGATGGAATGCCTTCTATATCAGTCACCTAATGATTACACTTTGTTTTTCAAAAGAATCATTAAGTGAGCTGGCATTGTTGATACTTGGAACAACTAAATTCAAGAGAAATCAATGAGTCTCCAGGCAGATCTATTACAGTCTGGCCCTGTTGGTAAAGTAATGTTCTTCCCTTTTTCATCCTCTATAGTGCAAAGAAGAAGGAGTTATTTGGGGTGTAAGTAATCACTCTTTTTCTTGCCAACAATACCATGTCTTGCACTGCTTTGTTGGGTCAAAGAACTGGAATTCACCATATCCCGTTCTTCTTTTTTTTTTCTGTGTTAATTTCTTGTTTCACATTTCAGAGCTGTTTTAAATAGACTAGAGACTGAGTAATGGGTGATGTTTTGGTTATGAAGGTAAAAGACCACTTTCAATCCTAGAGTTCATATTATTCAGAGAGGAAGGAAAATCTCTGCCATTGTCAAGTCAGTACTGGAATCTCATCAGGGTCTTGAAGAGCCTGTGAGTAGATCCATCTCAGGGAAAGGAAAAAAAAAAAAGGAAAGAAAGAAAAAGGGAGAAAAAAATCCCTACAACACATTACAAAGACTACTGCAGAATATTAAGTTTTTATTAATAGATTATCATCTCTTAATTTATGAATGCATATGGAATGAAATAAACTAAGAAGCTCAGTTCAAGATACTTTAATCATCCTTAAATGCAGATCAGCTGAAAGGTGTAATATCAGAAAACATTGTGTGGAGCCAAAACCAGGCGCTCCTTTATGTGACATTAACTTTCAAAACCTTACTCAAAAGAGAAACAATGAATAAGAATGTAAGCCTAATATTAAAGCAATAATAAACCAGATTGCTTCAGATAACCTGCAGCGCTCCCTGCTTAAAACACAGCTCTCACCGTTATGTTTATGATAGAGGCCTACGGGTGATGGAGCACAGTGTTTTTCACTTTTTGGGGAGAGGGTTTATTCCCAAAGGTCCTAAGCCAGTTTCTGTAAATATCTATGTATCTGAGATGCAAGTACACACAGATTAATTGCATCTACTTGGAACAAAACTTACACCTTTGTTCATCTTTGTTTGAGAAGTGCATGCAATCATGGTTAGAACTTAGAAGTATTTTTCAATTTTTCAATTATTTTTCAAGTTTGCTCAAGATTATACATGCTCCACAGGAGGAAGCTCACAGCTGAGTTCCCAAAAACTTCTTCAGAGGAAGAAATCTTAAGGCTATCAATTTAAATCACTGTAGTGATGCAAACCACAGAAGTTGCTTCCTAGTGCTGAATAACATGATTTAAAGAGCTAAGGGTTATATTCAAAACGCAGTCACCTGTTGTTGTGAAGAGTGATTTGTTTCATAAACTTTTCAGCTGTCGGGCTGAACATTTTTGTTCCGTTATTTTTCAGCGTCTGTTTGGTGAGAGGAAAGTGGCTATTTCTACTAAAACAAACTAATTACTGCTAAACAGGCGAGAATGTTGTTAATTAAGGGACTTAAACAAATCACGCAGTTTGTGAAACATTAAGGTCTGTTATAAGATGATAATGATAACTGTGAGTATTATAACTGCCATTATGAAAATGTTAGAATAAATGTTCTGGAAATTATGCAGTCTCTCTTCTATAGTTTCACACTAAACTTTTTTTACTCCTTTATCTCTGAATTCATGAGCATTAAACACACACAGCTTGGAGCACTTCACAGAACAGAATAAACACATCTCCTCTTTCAAATCAATAAAGCCACTTCAGTTAACAAAGACTTCATTCTTGTCGGAGCAATAAAAATCTATATAATGTTTGCTTTGATTACTGTACTGGGATATCTTTTGCCTGTACAGTTGGAGCTCTAATTGCCCTGCCACCAAGAGGCCAGGAGAAAAAAGATTCAAACCACACAGCCAGGCATAGCATTACAGGCTTCCATCGAACACTCTGCCTGGGAATCATAGGGTTACCCTATGAAAGCTGCTTTCTGTTAGGTGAAAAAAATATGTATATAATCTGGCTTTTCATCAGTGGTAGGAAATACTTTCGAGGAAGCTGCAGTAGCACAGCCATAGGGAGAGCTGCATTTTGAACCCATTGTACAGCAGAACAGTTTGTCAACATTCAAACTGAAAAAAAATAGTAATAAGAAAGCGAAGTGAGGCTGTTGTGTTCTGGCTGTAGTTGTTCTTCTCTCACAAAGCAGATGTAAATGGGGAGGCTGGGATCACTGCCATGTGCTCAGAGTCCCGCAGCTAGCTTGATGTGATCTGCTTTCAGTAAACTGATCGTGCATAAGCCTGCTCATGTATTTAACTCTGAGAAAAACCTTTAACAATGAGAAACATGCCGGTTTCGGACTAGAAGAAGGCAGATTAACGTCACAAAGGTGTGCATGGAAGTCTGACCCCACTTCGCTCAGCCGTCTTTTTAGAAAAACATTTTTCGAGTTTTTCTGTGTTTTTCATGTCTTTTAGGCTAAGCTTGAATCTGAACCTTGGGAAATCTGTTGTGGGAAGATGCAGAGGCTTAGAGAGCCTTTCCCCGGGCCAAAACTAGCGAGGAGTCGCGAGAGCGATGTGCCGCCCGCCTCAGCGAGACGCGCCGGGGCCGGAGGAGACGGCGCCCGCCCTCTGCCGGCAGCAGCCCGCCGCTCCCGGGGACGCGCAGGAGGGAGCGCGGTCACAGCCACGCAACAGCCCGAGCCGGGAGCGACCCACGGGGGTGACAGAGGCCACCTCCTGGCTCCACGCTGCACCGCCCGAAATTCGGCAGCAGGGCTCACCATCGGGATTTCGGGCCAATCAGCGCGGGGACCAAAAGGATCAAACTTGTTTGTTTGTTTCTTTGTTTCGTTTTAAGTGCTACAGAGTATTTGTAGATGGGAATAAATAAATAAGTGAGCTGCCACCTGTTCATAGATAACTCGCATGAAAGATAAAGCTCTTTGATATATCATTTGGTTGTAGTTCGAGGGCACAGATTTCAATAACGGGCAACAAACCAAAGCCTCACTGCCTTTCAAGAATATAACATCCCTCACTACTGAAAGTGACACATACACATCTCTGAATCTTTTGTCTTTATTCCCTAGGTGTGTGAGTCTGCAGCTCCAGCAGCACCCTACTGCACAAGTTACAAGCTTGATATTAACAGGATATTACGCAGAGTACCCAGTATCCAGCAGGAGCACAGGTACAGATCTTGACCCGAACATTAGCATAATTACTTGAAATGCTCTTTTAGTTCAAGGATGTCCCCTTCAGACATCGTAAGCCCAACTGTTCTAAAGAACAGTGAGGGCAACATTAATTGCCATACATTTATTAAGCAAGCCAGGAGCATGTGAAGCCAAAAATGTGTCATGAACAGGACATAATGCTGCCCCTCAGTGATTCAGCACAGATCTGAAGGGTTGATTATTATGAGATGAAGTGCACTTTAAATCCTCTTCTCCGGCTAGGGGGGTATACTTTGACCACAGCCTTCCTAATATAACACCCAGACTGAAGATTTAGCACACTGGTATAGCTTGTGAGCTTGGGTGGCTTTCAGAAGATCTGGTTCCCTAAATGAGTAAACTACACAGTGATCTATGATTCTGGAAGTTGAAACGCAATCATGTGTTTTCATAGATTTTGATAACTCTGAAAGAAACTTTCCTCAGATCACACTGCCACCACAAACAATCATTCCCAGCATGAAAAAAAAAAAAGAAAAAAAAAAAACAAACCAAAAACAACAACAACAACAACAAAAAAAAACAAACTCAGAAGTTTCAACTGGGAATGATGATGTGTTGCTATTGAAATATGGGTAGTTTCATTTGCACAGTATCACACAAAGCAATCACAGAGGAAGCAATTGCCTACAGATTTAAAACTGCATTATTCGATGCCTTGTGGTATGTATGTCAGTGAAGTTAAGAGATATGTATCACACCTGCTTTTTTGATTATACTATGCTGGGCTCTGCCATAAAATAAGAACAGCATGGCAGAGCCTGAGGGAACGGTACAACCAAAAGAAGGTGTGTGGTATGCCATCAATGACAGGCACGCCACATGCTGCCCAGCACTGCAAACAGCAAAGGGAGTAGCTTGCAAAATGGAGCCTTTGCTCAAGTACTTCATGCTGCTTCAGGTGTGTTTCAGTAGCTGAGAGCACTCTACCAAATGTAATCACCCGATGTGGAGCCCCACTCTGCCCCCTTATAAATACTTGTGAAGTGTAATAAATACTTTCTCAGGTGAGTTGCCCCAGAGTGACAGTATCTGTCTAGGGACATGATGCTCAGGGCAGGAATGGGTTACTGAATCTTACCCATAGTCGTCAACCCATGGACAAGACTTCTCTACTGTTCAAACAGCAGTGCTCCCACCTAACATAGGGCACCTTATTATCTCTGCTCCAGTCGTGATCCAAATTTCCCAGCTCCGTGCAATAGGGATCAGGAAATCATTGTTTTTATACAGCGCCTGCTGCATTGTATCACTTCACCTCAGCAGTGCCACTGTATCAACCAAATTGTTGTTTGATCAACTAAGTTCCCAATCTGTTGAGCACTGTAATTACATTATTTTTTGTATAATTTTTTTTATAAATGTAGAGAACCTCAAGAAAACATCTAGAGCAAAATCTGGTAATTTATACTACTATTCACAGTGTTAATTATGAAGGCTGATAGGACTTTTCCAGTCCAACCTACCTTCTACATGATTGTTTTGCAACTCCAGATGCTTGGGCAATAAAACACCGTGGAGTCAAATGTACCAGCTCTGCACTTTCAAAAACTGCCTTTTAAGAGCTGGGAATTCCTGAGCTGACAGCAGGGGTGAAAAATTTCAAGTACTGATTCAGAACCTTACTCTCATTTAAAAAGCTCTTTTGGAAAACAAGCAAACAAAAACACACTCAAGTTACATAGAAACACACAAACATTACTCTTGTTTGCATAGTCGCTTGCTATAAGCACGAAGTTGCTGTTTCTTGAATCTAGCTGAATATAGCAGCTAAAATAGCACACGTTAGGCACCTAAATCCACCTTCCAAAGCAAAATGTTTGAAACTGACACCCCATATTTCTGTCTAAAATTGGAGATCGACAGCTGCTTCAGATAATTTTCTGATGGGTATTCAGTAGTTACTAAAGGCATTTAAAGAAAATTAAATGGTAAACTTAAGGTGGAATATATTTTTTAAGTCACCTACTTTTCAAACATTCAAGAAAATATCCTCTCCAGACACATTCCATTAGAAAGCAAAAACAAATCCACTCTGGAATAAACCTAGGCAATTTGAATTTACTAATCCCAAATCCCTGAATTATCTTAGTCTTTTAACCGTGTCAAATCTGAAATTTATTAAGCTGGCCTAAGAATTCTGCTCACCTCACAGGGAGAAAGCTAGAGTCCTCGGGACAGCCTGCTTTCTGGATGGGCCATGTCCTGTGTAGTGGCATTTGGGATGCCCAGGCACAGGTAGTGTGTCAGTATATGGAGGACCTCTGAGGATGCTCCATGATTTGGGCATGTGCAGCAGACCAGATGCAGTCTCTTATGCATAATGGAGCACAGAAAAATTGGCAAACACTTTCTCCAGAGAGCCTCTGTTTAGCTTTTAAGTGCTGTTGTTTGAACTGCCTTCTGCAGGTCAAAGCATGTCTACT
The DNA here is from genome assembly GCA_035772895.1 of Perdix hodgsoniae. Taxonomy (NCBI): domain Eukaryota; kingdom Metazoa; phylum Chordata; class Aves; order Galliformes; family Phasianidae; genus Perdix; species Perdix hodgsoniae. The sequence continues at coordinate 23,592,785 of JAPSGF010000002.1, forward strand.
TCCAGCAGGAAAGTGATTCCTCCACACCTTAGGCTGCAGTACTCTGGTTCCTTTGTCTGCCACAACTTGGGTATTCAGAAAAGACTTGCTTTGTCCCCCAGCTGAGAGTTAGCTGTCCCCATGCTGTCACTTGCATCCTGACTGTGATCAGCTCTGCTCCCCATGCACTATACCAGGGCAGAGGCTGACACACTGGAAGCCACTAGAGATCCCCAGACAAGGCTGCAGGGACATCGACTTGAAATTGGGATGGACCTATTTAATGAGGTCACTGAGGTACTAACTAGAAACTAAGCCTGGAACTATAGGTATTTCTCCTGGGAAGACCCAAAACATCAAAAATAAATTAACTCCATTTAATGGAGAAGCCAGACCTCCCTCTCCTGTCTCTTGTGGCACTGGATGTGCCCGTCAGCTTGTGCCTCAATGCATTCAACTTCCATCTTTCAGGGATCTGTTTTCTTGCCTCTGCCAAGTTTCATCTAGCACAAGAGAAACAGTAAGTACCCAACAAATGACAGAAGCTCCCAACTTTACTGAGTTATGGCAAAACTGGCAAACAAATGTCATGGATGGGGAAATGATCTGTTTGCTTCCCACCCACCACGTAAGGTTGGGATGTACATAGGGCACAAGTAATTAAAAAACAAAAACAAAACCAACCAACCAAACAAACAAAAAACCACAAAACAACTTGTTCTGGAATTATATTCTTGTTCTGAGTTTCTCTTCCACTGCTTACACAGCCTCTAAAGTGATGATGGAACCTCAGTGTTTTCTAAACTATGCTGTAGAGTTGGAAACAGACAGGACTAGAACACAGAAGCTGCCGGGCTTGAAGCGTGGTCTCCCTAAGGCACCTTCCTGACATATCTCCCCTCTAAAATACAGCTTCCAAAACACAGAAATGGGGATGGTACATGTGGGAAGAGCATTAACATCGCAGGGCTGAGGTATAGAGCCCCATGGGGATAAGCAGCTCCTGTGGCCCCAGGAAACTCTTATGCAGCATTGCCATGGCAGCCTCGTGCTGCTACTTCTTCCTGACAGGCAGAAGGCAAAGGCAGCGGGTCTGGGAAGATGCATGAAAAAGTGCTGCTTGTCTCATGGGCTGCTCTCCTTGGGGAGCTTTTGGACTGCGGGAGAGGCTGCCCAGGGCAGCACAGTATGTTATGGGACTATAGCCCCCTGGAATAGGTGCAGCCTGGCACATGAGAAGCTGTGTCTGGGAACTGCCACAGGCAGCCCACCTGGGTTCTGTAAGGGGAACAGCAACTTAAAAACTCGGCAGTGAAATCTAAGCAAGCCCTGGTCGAGCAATGAACCTCAGCTGTGGGTCCTGTAGGATTCGGTGGACAAGCAATGAAGGCAAAGGCAAGAGAAGGCATGTTGAGGGTGCTGGGCTAAGGACTGGGACCCTGGGGTGACCTCAGCCTTTTAGGAGAGGCGGCAAAGGAAGGGAAAGGGAGAGCCGTTCCCTGGGGAAGGGGGCTCCCCAACCCCCTCCTGGGGTAGCCTTTCCCCCTGCTCCCCCAGCGGGATCGGGGAGGGCTGTTTGCGTTTGGTAGCGTGTATGTGTGCGCTTCAGCATCCGTGCAGGGGGAGCGGGGCAGGGCTGCGGCGGGTGGTTCCCAGCCTCCCCCGCCCCCTTTCCCTCTGGGTTCGCTCCTCGGCTCCGGCTCGCATTTGAGCGCAGGCGGGCGGCACAGCCCCTCTCCCAGCCGGTCCCCGCCCGGCCCCCACCCGTCCCCGCCCCGCGGGCTGCGGGCTGGAGGTAGCCGCGCCGTTCCCAGCCGCTCCGAGCCGAGGCACCCGCGGGAAGGCAGCGCTCTGCCGGGCTCCGTTCCGCGCCCCGCCATGCCGCGCCCGTGCCCCGCCGCCCCCCGCCCCGCCGCACTCCGCGCAGCCTGAGCGCCTGCGGGGCTCCGCGCCGGGACGGGGCCGCCGGCGGCTGAGCCGGCTTCGATAGGCACCGCTCCGCGCTACCGCCCGGCTATGGGGAAAGGGCTGGAGGGCACGGCGGCCCGCTGCGGGCTGGGAATGGGATACCTGCTGCACAGCGTGGTGCTCCCCGCGCTGGCCGTCCTGGGGGCCAGCCGGCCCGGCTCCGCCGCGCAAGGTGAGACTGCGGGGCTGGCGGGCGGGGCGAGCCGGCGGTGCACGGCCGACGGGGCGCGTGCCCCGTCCCGTCCCGGGGTCTCGAGCCGGGAGCGGGGCGGGTGGAGCCGCCGTGGGGCTGGATGGGCCCGGTGGGGCTGGGGGCTCCGCGGGCACAGCGGGTGGGAGCCGTTGCGGCCGCTCCGACCCCTCGGCAGAGGTCTTTAGTGAGACCCGCTTCTCCCACGCTCTGCTTTCTTAAAGCGTGATGGACCCGAAGGCAGTTACCGCGTGTGTGGTGTCTTTATTTTATGTTACTGTTCTATTTTCGCCCGGTCGGGGACCGCGGAACGCATTTACTAAGTCTGTTTCTCTCCGAGCTCGTGTGCTAATTTCCCCATCAAAGTGAAAGTGGCTCCACGCGTTCCGCGGTGTCTGGAGCATCAATCACAAAGAGCCCGGTTCGGTTCGCCCCAGCCTGGCTGCTGCAGGCAGGCTCAGCGGGAGGCTGCTTCTGCTGCCAGATAAAACTTTCTCGGTGCTTTTCTCCTCTCTTCCCGGGAGTTCGAGCTGAAGTGGAAATGATGGCTTCTGCTGGGAAATACTTTTCTACGAGCTCCTCAGCGCTGGGGGGAGAGAGGTTGCTGCTGCGTGTGGGCAGCACAGCGCGTAGCAGGGATGTGCGGATTCATTAAAGCTCTTGCAAATTCCCGGTTACATTGGTAGCGAGAGAAAGGAATTGTCAGAAGCTGATCGCGTGTTTCATACCTGCCACCGAGAAACAGCAACGTGCAACAAAGCTTTGATTTGGAGATGTCAGCATAGTGCAAGAGGAAGAACGCTGGTTTCCCCCTCATCACTTCAGTCGAGAGGCACTAGAGACGGCCTCGCAGCCCGACCCCACGCTGTCTCCCAGCCATTGCAGCCTGCTCCTCTCCAGCCTTTGGCCTGGGCAGTGCTCCCACCCGCTCTTGTTCCCGTTGCCCCCGGCAGGGTGTTGGGATGCAGTGTGCATCATTTCTGTACCTTAACCCCGTTCATCCTTACCCACTGGTACTTGCTCCATCCTTGGTCATGTTTTCACAGTGTACCAGGAATTTATCTCACAGGGATATTGCAAACCTGGTCATGAAAAAGAGACTGTAGAAAATGGAAGTACAAAAACCAATTATGCATCATATCACATTTCTGCATCTTTTTTTCCTCGGTTGCTTTCCTGTTGGACATGGCTGGGGCTTGTTTTTCAAGGTTTTATTAGCACCATGTGCATGCAGACCTAGATGTCAGTGGCTTCATGTCAGTCTGTGCAGATCTGAGGATTGAGAAGATCCCCTCGGGCAGCAGGACCTGGAGCAGCAAGGAGCCTGATGTCCTGCTGGCAGGACACGGGGACCTGCTGCTCCACGTCTGCCCGCTGCAGGGCATCCTGCACCCGCTGCCACGTGCTCATAATGTAATGCTGCATGGCAGAGTGCTGTGTGCATGCTTAGAGACAAGGGCAGGGGGCATGAGCGTGGGACAGAAAGGCAGGAGAAGCCTCTAGCAATATTTCCCATCATTTGCCATGTCACACACTTTCCACAACTGGGTGGAAAACTGAGGGAGATAGTCATTTGGTTTTGACTCATTTTTCCACGGCTGTTTTTATATTTGTTTCCTGTTTGTTGGACGTGGGTGCAGAATTTGGGTGCAGACCTGGCTTTGGCATCTTTCCCAGAGCTGAAGGATTTTCTGATTGGTGTTTGTCTTGGTGAACTTCATTTATGTATGCATAGTGCTTCTGTAAGGCAATGTATCAACAGTTTAACTGTGCCCTCTTCAGGAAGTTTTCTTACTATATCTCACGGGCAAAGTTTTAATACTGTTTTGTTTCTATGTTTCCAAAATACACAAATATTAAAATGATTCTTATGCGGCCTCATTCTCCAAAGTCATCACCCAGTTGGTCAATCTTTTCTGTGGTGGAACCCCTCCACTAGTTCTTTCATTCACAGACCCTTGAAAGCAGCAGAAATGGAAAATGTGACACTCTCCAGAACAGCCTTGGTCTTTTCTGATTTTTCAGTGGGTCTGGAGCCAGCTGACATGGTTTTAATTGTGCAAACAATTCAGTCGTCCTATGTGATGCTTTGAAAAGCAAAAACAGCAGGGAAAAAAAAAAGGCTTAAAGGGGTGGCTGTCTTCAACCAGCAAACACTGATAGTTATAATGTTAAGAGGTGTGGAAGGAAGTGCATTTTTTTTTTCCCCCAGTACTTGCTCCTAGTGCTATTTCATATTTTGCTTTTCTTCTCCATTCCCCAACCAGCTTTATCTTTTGAAGCTAGCTAGGGAAGCCGTGGGCATTGTGGGGCTTCTGCTTTAATGCTTTCCCTTTCCATTGCCTCTTGGAAAATAAATGTATCAATTGAGTGCTTGGTGGATCGGCCCCCACGCTCCCTTGCAGAGAGATTCATATCATTGCATCCCAGAATCCTCCTGTAAACCGTTCAGCAGACCTAAATACACTTTTTTATTAGCATTTCTTATCTTATTATCTGAAGCTGTCTTAAGTATTTTTCCGTTGTTATCAGGAGAGAACAGGAAATGGCCCCAATGTTAGTGAGAGCCTGTAATTTTTAAAGGGGAGTGAAAGGGGCGAGGGAAATTATCAAGCCAAAATCAGTTTGAATGTGATGTTTGTTATATTCATTATACTGCTATATATTAAAAAAAGTACCATTAGAAGGAGAATCCAGGCATCCCAACATACAAGAGAAAAGAACAGCCAACTCCAGACCAAGCTGTGCTCAGCGTCTTGGTGCCATCTGCCGTCAGAGCAACTTTCCCTTCTTGTGTCTATCAGCAGAGACTGTGCTTCAGCTATTGTGCTTCCCTTCTTACTCTTCTCTTTGGATGTAAAAGGACTTTGCCCCACAGCCCCATTCTTTTTTTCAAAGATGGGTGGGACAAAAGGAGAGCTGAAATGCCTACCTGCAATGGTGAGCGTGGTTCTGCCAGCTTCATGGGCTAATAATAATGCGGAAGAGATGGGTTGAAAAGTTGAAGTCAAAGGGGCTGCATGTGAATGAGGTTTTGTCTTATTTCTTCCTTTACAATGAAAGTGCATTTTTTATGCTTAACCTCTGAAACCTAATTAAATTAAAGTGATAATTTAAAAAGAAAACTGTAAAAGAGCCATATGTGCAGATATTTGTCCTACCCCAGCATACTCCTTATTACCAACAGCAGCAGTTTGAAAATGCTTGGTGCGGAAAAAGTGAAACACAACATGTGAATGTACAAACCTTTTGGGGATGCACTTCCCGATTAAAAAACTAAATGCATCTGTAGGAAAAAGGGAGAAACAGACTTAATTTTCTTGATGTATCAGTGGACCACTTGTATTTGATCGTGTGAGTGTAATAGCATCTGCATCAGTAAAGCCAAGGAGTATTTCAATGTGAACAGATAAACCCATTTGGAACATCAATCTGTTTTCAGTTGTTGTGCTTTTGCAGATTTCAGTGATGTTCACGAGTTTGGGCCAGATGTTGCAGCCCTTGCTTGCCCCCAGTAGCATTTTAGTGCTGCAGAGGCTTCCCTCACAGAGGGAGCATGGTGGCCCACTGGGACGCCTTGGCTGGCTGAGGGGCAGTTCCAGCAGGATTAAAATGAAGTGCAGAGATCCCTCCGATGTGGAGGGAGTTTCTCCATGGGAATGAATGAGTCAGAATCTGTGCTTTCGTCTGTCCAGTCTTTAGCCAGCTGGTTACAACAGTTCCAGAAAAAAAATAACACAGAAGTGTATGCATCAAATACAGCCCCCTTCTGATGAATTTTCAGCATTACTGTTCTTGCCCTTATTCAGTATAGTAAGAATGCATTTGTGGTTTGTCAACATTTCCACAATCATGCAGCGTTTTTACAGCCAGTCATTTTACATGCATTGTTCAGCACATGACTTTTTCGTTTGCTTGTTTTTTTGTAGTGGTCTCAAAACCCTGGTTATTCACTGCACTTTGTGACTAGCTTTCTGTGCGAAAAAGTCAGAAACAGGAAAGAGCATTAACCATATTAAAAAGATTTTTTCTAATTGAATTTTCCAAATACAGTACATCTGAGAACTGTGTTCCAAAGCCAGGCAAATCAGTTCCATAGCTGGTCTGCAAAGCAGTAGAGAACATGTGGATTATATTTATCAGGCATTTTCAAATAAATATCTTTATTTTTTTGTACAAGTGGAGACTGATGTTTTGAGGCACAGTCAGTCTGTCCAGTTGAATGGGATAAGGTGCAACATCAGTTCTCATGGTACACAAGAGGAGCTCATACTGGCAGAACAGTAGCTGAATATTTTTGTACCGTACATGGTCAGAATTTTGTATATATGTAAAACACTGGGTAGAGCTAGTTTGAAAAGTGAAGCTATTTTACATTGGCAGCCTGGAAGTCTTGTTTGAAGTAAACTACCGCTTATGGCCATGTTTCTTCCTTTATGGTGTCTTTCAGGACTTCACATTGTTGGACTTTTGGGGAATCTGGTTCCCGAATTCTGGTAAAAGACACATAAAGGTTCCTTTTGTAGATAATGAGAAAAATATTTGTAATTGCTCTAACGTTGGGGAATTTCTGAGTATATTACTCAAAGTAGCAGACTGTTTACTGCAATTTAGACAGATGATTTGACTCAGTGTGAGTCTCAAGCATTTGGATCTTCGGTTTGTCATCTAAAACACGTCATATCCTTGAAATAAAGGTTAGTTTAATCGTGGGTGCTCTGCCAATGCAATGCGTTTTATGTAACGTATATATGGTGCTATAGGAAAGCATCCCATCCCCATGTCCTCCTCTCTGGGTTGGGAGAGCAGTGTGTGTGTTTGTGAAGTGTGCGTGCTGCTGGCCACCCAGTGGAGGTATTCAAGTTTAGCAGGCAGCAATCTTGGCACCAGTGCCAATGCAGCAGTAATTACATTGCCTGTCGTTTTCATTAGCTAGTTCTGCTCTGACATTCGACTCACAGATATAAACCAGTGTGAGCTTTAAAGCATAAGTCAAGGATGCAGTGTAAGGAATAAGAGGCAAGTGGTGGTTTCCCAGTTACCTATGACCTCTGTCTGCAGAGCTGCAGAATAATGCTGTACAGAGGCACAGCTTAGCTCTGACCGCTTCCAAGGGCTGAAGGATGGCGGTGTTTTAGGTGATTTATTGTGTGTGCTCAGCAGTCTGGTCTTGGGAGTCAGTGCCCCTAGAGCTCTTCATCATAACATTATCCAAGAGGTGATCTGAAGGAAATGGCAGTAGGTCTTCTGGGAGGCCAACTGTATCCAAAAGGAGACTTAACTGGCTTCATCTGTAAGTGAACATTTGAAATTATGTTCAAAATGGAAATGTTTGTGAAGCAGCTAGCATTGAGCAAATAGGAACAACAGAATTCTCCTTAATTTTGCACATACTTTGTTACCCCATGCTTAATATGATGGGTCCATCTGCAAATATTCCAGCCCCAAATTCTGGCAGTGTGACAGGGAGAGGATTTATTCAGTACTGTCTTTGTATTTGTAGTAGGTGTGCTTAAACATTTTGCAGAGCATGGGTTGTGGGTTTTTGTTTGTTTTATTTAGATTCATCTTTCTAAGGTAGGGATGTGGCACAGAAGTGACTGTAAGCCACACGCACAAGCAGAAAAAGGTGAAATGAAGCCACAAACTGTAGTGTGTTCCACTTGCTTTCTCCAAGGCTGGCTCTGCACTTTCAAGCAGCATTCACAAGTCAGGCACTGTGGTTCAGAGCAGTGGGCAAGAGCTGCTAAAGGATTTCCCATTTTGTCATAACCTTGGAGATGCTTTTATGCAGCATTCCCCCCAGGTAGTCATCATCAGAGCAGCTTCCCATTTGCTTTCCTAACTCCATCCCAAATCACATGTGTTCAGCAGGAAAAACGGGATTTCCTCCTAATTCACCAAACACTGGGACTTGGGGAGTCCCTTTATAGTTTGGCACATTATTACCTAAAAGCTCTAGGCAAAAGCAGTTTCACTTAAAAATTTTATCAATGCAGAAAACTCCATTGGGGTGGGGGAGGAGAAGAATATTTTTTGTTTATTTGCTTGGGGGAGGGGGATGTGGCTGATAGAGAAACCTTCAAGAAACCTCGCCCCAAAAAGAAACCTTAATCAAAACCAGAAAAGATTCAGCTCTCTTAGCAAAAAGGTCAGTAACATACCAATTATTTGTTCTGCTGGCCAAACTCTTTTTTCCTTCACCTCTCTGAAAGTCTCCTGGATGTGTTCAGTGAAAATAAAAATGTTAGACGTTATGGAATCTTCAGACAATAACAGCTTTCATTCTTCTTTGCATTTATAAAAATATTCCAACCAGATTTGTGGAAAGCTTCACTATTAAGCTTGACTTACAGCCCTGATTCAACACAGGTTAAGGCATGTATTTGCAGCACTTTCTAGGTCTTGTGCTGCTTTTATATCTCACTGATTTGACTGATGCAGATTGAGGTGGAAAAACACAGCTTGGCCACAGTGTCTGCCTCAGGAAGGACAGGCAGCACTGGGTTTAGGTGAGTGTTTTTGCCAGTCCCAAACACACCTCTCCCAGCTGCTCTAGCTTGTGTAGGTGCAGTTATCCCATAAAAGTAGGATTTTTCTATATATAGTGCAGTGCTCGGTGCCTCTCCAAATCCTCACTTTCCTTTGTTATGAGGTCTGCATTGGCATTGGAACAACAAAGAGAAGGCAGCAAAGTGTGTGCATGCATCAACTGGTGGCACCTTACATGGGGAACATCTACAATTGCTTCTTTAGGATGGTTTTGCTATGTTTGCATTGCTGGGGATAGCGAGAGTTTCTCATTGGTTACACTGCACTAACGAGATTTTTAATTCATCTTGCTGAACTGGGAGGAGTGCTGTTTTATTGCTGTTTGGTTGGAGAGATGCTGAAAAGTGTGGAGCATGTGTGTATGAGAACCAGAGGCTTGTGAATGCTGAGGAGGGTGTTTTTTTTTCTAGTCCCTCCTTCTCCTCATCTGAAAATCCCAAAGATGGATACTGTGGTGGGAATGCTGTGCTAAAGGCTCTCAGATGCTTTCCTAAAATTGAATTTACCGTGTCTACCCAACAGTTTGTTTATAATACGGGCACCCAAAAAAATGCCTAAAAGATGAAAGGCAAAACCATATGCCATTGCTTAGAACAGGGATGCTTTTGGGAACTCTGAATTTACACTGGCAAGTGTTTAAAATGGACTTGGTTAGACCAGTGAAATCATCCCAAACAGCCTACATTTGCAAGGAGTGATAGCAGTTCCAGTGGGTGACAGCAGTGCTGCTGTAAATGGAATAAGGATCACTGCTTTGGGTGGATTTGTTTTGTTTAAATCTGCAATTCAGGAATATCATATTCAACTGAATGAAGTGACTTACACCCTGTTGCCTTATGAGTTGCCAAAGCTCAGGTTGCCTAGGCAATTAAATCAGTATCTTTTTTTTCTCTCTTGGAGGTAACATTATCAACAATAATGCTAAGGAGCTTGGAAAGGTTTTACTGGTCTGGCAACAGCTGAGAATTTTCTTGTTAGGTAGTTCCTCCCAATCCATTTTAGTTATTTTCAAGAAGTGAAGTAGCTTTATTTCTTAGTCTCATATTGAGTGAGAGGTTGAAACGTTAAGCTCTGTGGATTAACGGTGTATCCTTTGAGAGAAAGGAAAGCCTGCATTTTCCTTGGTCCCCTGAGTAGTGGATGTGATTTTTTGAGAGATCTTGAATTTCATCAACTAGACAGGGGGAAACAGGCAAGTAAGCTTTAACTTATCTGTCAAAAGAGTTTGACTCCTCTATGTGCATTTAGGAAACCTGTTTGAACTCCTCATTTTTCCTTTGCTTGAATTTCGTACATCTCATGTGAGGCAGCCAGAAGAGATCACCACAAGATTATTAGACATTCAGAGAGTTTTTGAGAGCTGTGTTATAACCATAAACTGGTTGAATAACAATTGGAATGTGAATTGCTGTTCTCCTATGATATTTGGTGTATTTATGTATTGCATAGATGTATCGCTTGTCTTCTTCAGTTCCAACATCTTTATACTAGAAGTTTACATACTGAGAGAAAATAAGGATGTAGCCTCCCTGAATAAGGTTAATTGCACTTCAGTCATACCAAAAGAGGAGAATGAGAAGTGGGACAGAATAGTAAGTGAGGTTAATATTGTTCTCGTGCACTGGATTTACCTACATGAACTGTAACAGATCTACTTCTGTTGGCGGAGAATAATTCAAGGTACGCACGTGCACACTTAATCTGAATTAATTTTCACTGTCATTAATATGTCTCCCAGTTCTGCCAGCTGCTCTCAGAATTAACAAATGTATTCCTTTCACTTCTCAATTGTACAGCATCAACAGCTTTCAGTAGCAACCAGAGCCGTGCATGTAGCAGCGAGGCGCTCAGTCTGAAATTTTGGATGTTCTGCAGTCACTGAGACTACAGTGTAATCTCTGTGGCTTCAGCTTTTGTTCTAAGTTTAGGACAAAACTCACTGGTGTTTTTAACTAGTAGGACATAAAATTTCCTGTCTCTCTTGTTTGCCACAGATCTGAAAATGAGTTAATTATGGAAAAATCCGTGTTCTGTCCATTTAAGGGATGGGGCTGTAATTAGATGGTGAAGAATATGCTCTGGTACCAACAGTGTTCTTGCTGAATTGGCTCATGAATTACCAGTATTCCTTGCTGTAAGCTTTTTGGCCCAAAAGCTGCAGTGGTTTTTGGCAAATCATAATCCCCATTAAAAATTCTTTTCACACAGACATTACAAACACAGCTTAGGGACTTCCTTTCTGCTTCCTCACCAGTTTCTGAAGGTGAGGGTAACTTTTTCAGTCACTTGCTGAAATAAAACACAGTGTTCTTCTTATGCAGCACATCTCTGCTGACAAGGGTAGGAGTGCTAGTTTTCTTTGTCTTTCTCATTTAAAATAGCTGTGCCTTAGCAAGTAGGAAGTTCCTAATTTCTTGGTCTTGGAGTAACTAGAAAGTTTATAGCTAGAAAGTTCAGAACTTAGGTGTCAGTTTACTTTTATTTTCATTTATTTTTTTCCCCCATACTTAAATCAAGGATAGACTTACACAAGCCCAGGCTGTGGCCAACAAAATATATAGCTCCATTAATTTCGAAGACTAGACATAGCGGCTGTAACAGTCTTGTGTAAAAAAAAAAAACAAAACAACATTGTGTCAGCATAGTAGAGTGAGACTCACGAATATATGGACCTCGATATAGCCTTTTGTTTGTTTGTTTGGCTGTCAATTTTTTTGTATGTTTTGTTTATTTTTAAGCTCAATAATTTGAATACTTTTGTACCTTTCCATTCCTCTTACATGTAGTGATATGGCTTAGCTGTACAGAGATTAATACCATGCCTTACTTGAAAATCAGTGATTGGTGAGGATCTTCCAGGCAATTGTTCTTTGGGTTTTGCCATATTATTTCCAGTAGGAACACTGGCAGCCAAATGCCACCAACTGTAGGCAGATACCCGCATAAATGTCTGTTACACACAGGCAAACGCCTGGTGATTACCTGCCTCAGCATTCTGTTGTTTTTAACTGAAATCCTCTGTTACTGTAAAAGCATACTCAGGCTTCTGAGGCTGGAGTTATAAATGTAACAGCTGGTAATAAAAGTGGTGATTATCCTGGGCTAGGTAGTAGAATGAGTAGCGCCATGTGTCTTTTGACAAAGGCAAAAAATCTTCAGTCTCTTCTAGCTTTTGTGTTTTCAGTGTCCTGCAGTATTTCTGTATGAGTCATCTTTTTTTTTTTTTCTGCTAAGTCTTTTATATGTTAGTTCTGTGTAGTAAACATAGCTTATTGCATAAAATCTACCAAATCTTGAAAAGAAAAGTACTAGTTCATTTACTTGCGTTGTAAATGTGTCTATCATTTTGCAATCTCCAGCAGAAAGTCTTAAATTTGCATTTATAAGAACCATTTACAAACAAAAATGTACATGACAAAGTGACATGCTGTGGAGTACGCATCTGCTAAAACTTTGCTGATGAGCTTATTTTATGGGAACTTGGTTTCATTGTAAAATAATAATAATAATAAAAATAAAATTAAAACAAACTCCTTTCTTTTGGGGAAATCAACCAATGACAGTACCTACATCATGTTTTTCTTACTATCTCATTAGTTTTGCTGGGTTGCTTGGGATTTACATCTGAGTAACATGAGGAAAATTTGGTCTTTTGTCCTTAAAGTTTTATATCTGCCAGCACCAATGTAAGATGTGTATTTTGTTTGTGGAGGCCGGGCTGAGGTTAAGTTGGTTTTAAAGATAACAGTAGATTCCAGTGTCCTTGCATTTGTTTTGTATTTGGTGACAGTCACTAAATCAGGGAAAGGAATGTTCAAACAACGTGCTTGAGGAAAAGTGATTTTTATAGAAAGGGCCCGTTCCTGCTAATAGCCAGTAACTGCACATAACCCCACTGACATTAAAAGTCCATTAGCTAAGCCCAGTTTAAACAGCAGCTGATGCTATGTCAGCTAAATGTACAATGGAATTTTTCATGTAATGCAGCAATAGCACTTCTATAATTTTTCTAAATGTATGTACATTAAGGAAAGCAAATGTCATCTGATAGTAGTAAGATGAAGAGTTCATATTAAAGTAGGGAGAGTTGTAATCATACAGAAGTTCCCATCTGGCTGCATTAACAGGAAACAAAAATAGTTAAAAGAGAAGCAATGAGTGTCAGGTTTGTGAATTGAAGCTAAATTAACAAATTCAGCATAGAGCCTTCTGTAACACTGCATAACCACAGAGCTGCTTATCTGTTTGGTTCTTTACCGTGAAAAATGTTATGAACTTGTTCAGGAACATTTTCTACTGAAGCTAGTAACATGCTTTGTCATGTAGAGCACTGGGTTGCCATGGGGAGGGGGGGGGGGGGAGGGGAAAAAGGGGGAGGGGGAAGGTTATTTGCTGTCTGTTTTGGAAATATGTCTCATTATGTAATGTGAGAGCATTTAAATTTGTCAATATAGTATATTATAGTATATATATAATAAGGCATACAGTGTTTGTATGCCTTTGGCCCTAAATTCTAGTTAACTATTTCCACAGCAAATAACATCTTACACATACCATTTATGTATAGGAAAAAGGATACAGAGGGATGGTGAGAAAATGGTATGTGTTTATTAAAAAGAAAGGAAGCATGAGAAATGTTGAAAGAGTGGAAATGGACTCATCTTCAAAAGCAGCCAGCAGACTGGAGTCCTCTCCTGGAGCACCACTTAGCACCCAGTGTGGCAATCTGAACCCAGTTTAATTCTGAAAAGTTATCTTGAAGTCATCTTTGAAAACAGATACTGTGGTATAAAGCCATTGTGGAGGCTAAGAGATGTTTAGTAAGCTAATGCGAGAGCTGAAGCAGAGGGGTAATTAGCTCCTTGCTGTCATTCTCACAGACTTCTCCACCTCCTATTTGCTGTTATCAGTCCATTAGTGAAACCTTGTACAAGTACTGACAAGAGCAGAGCTTAAATACCTGATCTGGGTAGGCATACCCAGAGCAAAAATCCTGCAAGCACATCTGGAGGGCTTTCTTAAACTCATAACAAACCATCTTAATAGTGCAAAACTCTCAAATGTGGCGTGAGGCTTGGCTGATTTTTTTTTTTTTAATTATTATTTTTTTTCTTCTCAGGCTGCAGGAGTCGGCATTAGTAGCGTGATCAGAGCAGACCATGTGTTTGTGAACCACAGGCCTTAAGGAGAGTAATTCAATTGCATTTTTTCCCTTCTGGAACATAACATGTAAACATATTACTGAACTAAAGCCTGGCTTTAATTACAAGCAGTAACTTTTCATGTTGACAGATTTTCACATGGAAAGCTTTACCGAAAATGAGAGGAGACTTCTTTTTTTGCCATCATTATTTCTTGCTGCTTAGTGCTTTTATCAAGTACAGTAAAATACCATTTGTAATTAATTCCAGTGGACATGTTTAATATAATTACCAAACAAAATCCTGTTTACTAACATATTGCTTGTGAAACCAGTCTGAATAATCTGGTCTCTGGCACACATAAATCAGGCAGTAATAACAGCTGTAAATATTTCACAATATACTTAAGAGTGCTTTGATTTTAATACTGAATCCACTTTGGGGTTTAAAGGATAAAACATAGGTCAAAAGTGACTTTTTCCATATGCTTTTGCCTCATCTCTTGTACCATTTCTCCTGTTATTGAAAAAAATCATTATTGTATTTGATTATTAAAAAAAAAAAAAAGTAAATATACACATTTTCATGTGCTGGGAGAATTATGTAAATGAATTAGGCCAGAGCTGACAAAGTGAAGCTGTTCACATTGACATGGGACAATTACAGTCACGAATACTTTTCATTGGAAGAAGAATTGCAATACCAATGTTCTTCATCTTTCTGAAAGTTTTACTATTTTCACCCATCTGGATGTCTGTCTGTTGCACGCTAGGCCTGAACCACATGCATCATCATTTTCTTCTCCTAGTTTTATGCAGGCAGTTCAGGGCTCCTAAGGACTGTGGAAATCTAAGGTGACCAGAAGCTAGGTTTGTAGCGCAGTGCTGGGAGATTTGTGAGCCTGTGTTATGTGCTAGATTGAGGTTTTCAGGGAAGTCTGAGTCTGTATTTAAATAGAAAGAGGAAAAGGAGATCAGTAGTCTAGTACAGAATAGTTGGGGTTGCATGAGGCTACTGAACAGTCTTTGCATTAGGATTGTGTGTGTAAATGTGTTCAGTTCAGAGGAGGGCTTTGAAGTTCCGTGAAAAGGTTTATGTTCATCCTGCAAGTCTTTTTTTTTTTCCTTCTTTTTTTCCCCAAAACAACAGCTTTGAGAAACAGTAATGTAAACCAAAGTATTTTTCATTTTATTTTTCTTCTGTGGTTGGATTCCCCCACTGAAGTTGACATAAATTGGCAAACATTTTGTCCATCACTTTCTTTGAAAGAATTCCTTCCTTCTTTTTCAATACCTGGAGCTTGGCTGTGGCTCAGCAGAGATTTTTTTCATAGCAAGCCAATGAAGATCTGTGGCGTAACTGGTACTCCAAGACACTGTTAATATTTTCCGCAGTTAGTAAGAACTATAACGATTGCTTGCAGTCATTTATGCAAGCAAAAACTCATTGTTAAGCAAAACTTCTGGGATGTTCTGATTGTGTCAGCTCTCAAAGATGTCTGACATTTGTACAATTTTCTCAGCTTTCTCCTGTCATGTAAGCATTTTGGAATTCAGTGGGTTAATGCATACACATTTCTGGCTCCCAAGCTGTGAAGAGGGAAGTTTATTAAATAAAAATTGTAAGAGTTTTCTAATATCTTTGTTTATTTTTCTTTCTTCTTTATGCTCATCAAAAGATCGTCTAGTTGATCCTTTAGAAGTCTCCCATTTTGAGCTGTGAATTTCAAGACTTCCGTGGAAGTACATTAGTGGGGAACTATTTGCTGCATCTTCTGCAAGGTCAAAATTTGACTTAAAAAACTCTTACAAGGCTACTTTGTGTCATCCTCTGAAGTTCGGTTTATTTAAGCATATTAACTCTTAACCATAGTCCAAAGTAGAAATAATTATATTGCTTGTTGTCTGAAGTGGCATCTGAAAAATAAATGCACAAAATAGTCTATTTCTTATTACTATCAGTCATGCCTATGATAAAATAAAAGTACCAGCAAATGTTTATCTTAAGGTCACTTTTTAAAAAACAATAAAAATCAAAATCTAATTCTCTAATGATCAGACTTCATCTAACTTTATCTTGCTTTTAGATGGTCAGTGTTTTAAGATACATCAATGTATTTTCTTAAATATAAACTGCTGTTATCTTGCGATCGGTATTCATCACTACCAACTTCATACAGGCACCTAGGAATTGAATAGCTATGGTTTGCAAAGGTGTAACTATACAGTGTGCAGCAGGTGATTGTTTCTAGAGAGGCTCCTAAATAATGTACTTTGATTTTTGGAAGCTGAAGTGCCAGTTATCAGTTTTCTGAGAGCTTGCACTGAAGTCTGAGTCATTGGTTGAGAATAATGCAGTGTATGAAAAATACTGAACTGCTTTGTTATGTGTATGTGCATACAGTGTCCACTGTCCTTTGAGAAATTTTTATATATATAATTACTTAACCACAAGGAATTTCTGAGCTGAAATAACTTACATAAAATTTTGTACTTTTCCCCCATAAACGCAACTAAAAGGCTCATGTGGGTCTATTGCAAGTCTACAGACAGTGAAATATTATTTCAGAAGATGCATTTACCTGCAGGGTAAAGAGCTGACCTGACAATAGCCCTAGGCTCAAAATTCTGTTTTTCTGACTTGTGTGCTGGTTTGTTTATCAAATGTGGGATTGTTTAATATCGGGTGATGTGACCTTTAGTTTTCAGCTGCCACCATTATCTAACTGGAAACATAAATCTTCCTATAGTAGCAAAAAAATCTTAACAAGAATTTCTGCAGTACCATATTTTCATGACTTGAAGGCCACCTAGTCCGATATGTGTGTGCAAAAATCTCATGATTGAAGCAGCATGGGTCTAGGACTAGGGAAGGCCAACAGCATTTTGGTTAGGAAGGATGTAGACACCAGCTGGTGTCTACATACATATAAATGCATCTTAATGTGTTGAGCTGCACAGGTAAATTGTGTATGCAACTTAGCTTCATCTGTTCGTCATAAGTTTCAGCCCTTGGGCTGTAGTTTTTGAGCCTTCTGATTATGCTCAGGTTTGCTGCCTTTCTTGGATGGAGGGGCCTTCAGCAAATGTGTTCCTTTGCTAAATGCTTTAGTGCAGTGCCAGCTGAGGGCTGTGAACAGCTCCAGTTTCTACAAGATTGTGTTCATCAGGGAGAGATTTCTGTCCCATCTGTTGGGATAGAAAAATTTCCATGTCTCTAAGCATGCCTTTAAAGTAAATGAAATAAAGGAGCAGAGACAGCAAAGCACATCAGAGATCAATCCCAGTGCTAACAAAGAGCCTCCACATTAAAACAGGGAGGAAAATGTTTCTATCTTTACAAGATCTTGTCTCACTTGAAAGAATCAAGAAGAAAAGATAGCCATCTAGAACAGCAGTTATTGGCTAAAATGCTTTTTATGACTGCTAGTTGTTTGGGAATCTTTTAGTTTTTAAAAAGAGCACAGCTTGCAGAAATTTTCTTGGGAAGACATTGAAGCTGCTCATCACCTCACCAGTGAAAAGATTTGGCCAAGTATGATATTCAAAATGAAAAGACTGTGCTCATATTGCCCCTAGAACAGAAATACCTCCCCGATCCTGATCAGCAAGTGAACTTTCCTCAGCAAGTCTGGGTGCCACTGAGGCTGTCTGTCTAGCTGCTGCATTTGCCAGCTGCTTTTGACCATCTCAGAAGGTATTTACTAAAACAACACTAAAAGTGTATTTTCATCATTGGCTTTTCTCAAAGTAGGTAATGGAAAATTAAAACAAACAAAAACCAACCTGAATGGGATTAGTGGTTTCAAATACTAATTAGTAACAGTAGAAAAAATACATATCTCTGGAGAATTAAGAGTTTTGAATACATTACGGTATTTATTTTCGTTTCCCTGGGTGGCAAAACAGATACTGCACTGTATAATGAAACTAAAGCATCCTCTTTCCCCCAGAACATGTTTATAAAGATGATGTACAAAGTATGCCTTCCAATTTACTTGCATGAAGACTTGGGATGGGAACAAACTTACTTATGGGATTTAAGGCTGAAGAAAGGCAGCATTTTGTTCTTCCAGCCAAACAGAGATTTGTTTTGGGGAGCTGGTTCTAAAGCAGACACATGCGGGCAGTCTGGTTAAGGTTACCAAAGCGTGTGCTGCATTATGCTACTGAAAGCAACAAAAGGAAGATTATTATAAAGAAACCACTGCTTTCTGTGCAAGCACAGAACACAGAACTGACTGGGCCTGCCTAATTACTGCAAGGGCTCGTGCAGTGCTCTGTTTACTGGGGCTTGTTTGCAATCAAGTGGGCTGAGTAATGCCCTGACATAAACCAGAGGAAATGGTTAGGAGACAGGCCCGTAATTACCAGCAGCAGGTGCCCATAAAGAAATGCCAGAGAGATGTTTGGAGAGGCACATGCTGCTTTGGGATGGGCCTCAGTAGCCTCAGACCAGGCTGGCAGGCAGGTCAGTAAGAGCTGGAGTGAGTGGTAAAGCACTTCATGAAAACCAAAGAAAAGTCATGTGAATTGAAGGGTTCTTAAAATAAATGTTTTACTATCTGCATGCTTTTAACGTCTACACTGTTTTAATTACAAGGCCTGTTAAATAACACAGTAGCACTTTAAAAAGCTAGACAAAAAATAAAATTGCCATCCAGTAATCTCTTAATGTTGTGTCATTTATTTATTTTTTTCAATAGGAATTCATTCCTTATTCATCCAAAAACTATTTCAGGAGTCTGCGTGTGGTGTGGGCAGCACTCAGAAGTGCTGTTTTCCAAATTGTCTTTTTTTTTGCCTGGTACAAAAGATACCTTAGTGCCATCATTGTCTCTAAATGCCAGAGAAAAAACTGCGGAGCCAAAAAATTAGCAGAACATAAGGTGTTTTGGTGAGAGATTTGGGGAAAACATGATGTAAAAAGAGCTGATAAAGTTGATTTAAGCACTTTGGGGTTTCATACTCATGGAAAACGTCAAATGAAAATGTAAAGTGCGAGTGGGAGTGAAGGCAGAGTTCTGCACAAATTGCGTCTCTCATGACCAGTCCTATTAACTTTTCAAGTACAAGGACACTTTTGTAACTGTCTGTGTATCAGTGTGGGAATAGTCCTATTCCTCTGTGTGCAGCTGTGCAAGGCTATGGCCTAGAACAAGGGATCCTACTAAAACTTTCTGACAAGATGAGGAACAGCCTCTTAGGAAGCATTTCAGAGCAGGAATATCTTTGAAGAATTATTAATGTAAACTCCCTGTTATGGGCACTCTCATCAGAAAAGTGTTGCTGATGTCTATTGATTACATTTCTTTTTTTGTATCTTGAAAAGTAAACAAATTATACATATATATATATATTTGTATTGGTGTGCAAGAAATGTTATTGAACCTTTCTTATGAGTCATTAATGAGATTTATAGAAGCCTAACTAGATTGCATAGTTAAACTTGGTAAGATTGCCAGCTCTTTTTACATATGCAAAAGAAAGGAAAATACAGTGTTCCTTTTGGTTATTTAAATTATGTGTGAGTGAGTGAATTTTATGGAATCAAATACTTCTTTGCATAGAAAGAAAGCATGATGGATCTATACTACCCCATTAATTCCAAAATATGCTTAGCAGGGATTTTGGGGGAATACTTTGTTTTTCTGCCTAATGGTTCCACATATTTATCACTATGAAAACAAGCAAAGAAGTCAATCATTCATTACATGTGCCAGAAATGCTTGCCACAGTCACAGTAGTGATATGTCAAATCTCAGTCTCACTTTAAAAGAACAGGCAAGATTTATTCTGGAACTGTACCAAAATGGACCAATCTTTCTCAAAAATATGAAGCTGGGATCAATTTTGCAAAGTTAAAATAAACAGTAGTCACACTTGACCCAGTATATTATGCAAACAGAGGAAGAAATTTAAAGGACTGTGTGTATCTATGGATTTGGCTTGATTTAACATTAAACATGATACAGTGGATCAAAAATTATCCACTAACTTAAAAACTATTAGTAATAAAATTTAGGAAGAGTTTTTAGTGCATTATTGTATTCCACACTGTTTTCTTTTACATATTTTTCTTTTTATGCCACTTGAATTAATGAATGAAGGCCATCTTGCAAGGGACATGCAAAGCTACAGAGTAAGAATTACTTTGCATAGGGAAGGCTCAGATTACACTCATCAGAAGCTCAGAAAGCCTTCAGATAAATATTGTACATTTTTATTTGCAGTAGGAAAAAATGTATCAGAGAAAGGCACATGTAATTATCTCCATTTTGGGATGGAAACTGGAGTGAGAGGCAAGACTGGAGATTCAGCAGACCCTGCAATTCCCCTCTGGTGGGCTTACGGAAAGCATGGAAGTAATTTGTGGTATGAAGAGGGCTGGCATTTCTTGTTTCCAACCAAAGACCATGGAAAATGTAGAAAGACAATGCTGGATTTTTACGTGGTGAGCTGGTTTGTGAGCAGTCTTGTTGCTGCTTCCTGACTTCATCCTTGCTGCTCATCCTCAGCGAGCTTCTAGAGCAGACAAAATTAGGATTCAGATTTCCTAATCCTTTTCTTCCCATCAGGTAGGCAGTCTTTCCAGAGCATTTACAAGAATGTTCTTCCTGCTGCCAGGAAACTGGAGCCTATTGCTTTTCTCAGCTCATGGAATAGGCACAGGTCAGCTCTCTGTTTTTCATTTTTTGAATCATGTTGCATATTCAAGTAGTCTTTTTCATTCTGGGTAATGGCCGTGCTGGCTCTGGTGCTTATAAAATTATGTTAGTGCTGGAGGGAAAAGATCTGTGGTACGTCAGACTCCCTTTATTTTCTTCTGCGGAAGATGTATCTAGAAAATCCATTGCTTGGATCTCCCTGGGTGGGAGCACCTGCTGAAGCCAGCTGGAGAAATCATCTGAGCTGGCATAAGAAAAATGCAGGATTACCTGAACAATATATTTACAATGCATTGTTGCATCAAAGAGGGAGAGGTAAACATGTTACCTTTCTTTTCAGGTATAAGTAACACAAAGAATAAGGGTCTGGTTGTTTTCCTTTTAATTGAACATTTTGGTTAAACTTCCTTGCAGTTTGGAGATGACAATACTATAGTAATATATATAATATATTTGAAAGATAAAGACATTCTGATGGCTGTTAACATGTAGTTTCTACTTCAGCTAAGCTCCTGAATTCTTCTATTTACTGATCAAGCTAGTGTTTATGATTATAGCATGCCAGGGAGTGTTTGACACTCCACATCAGTAAGAACACAAGGAGTAAGCACAACTGTATGTGCTATCTCCAGGTAGGCTTCCAGGCAGTACAATTCCAAGAAGACAGACACTTCCTGTTTTGCAACAGATAAAACTGAAAAAAGAGAGAGAGAATTGAAAGAAGGCAAATGGGTGGGTACAAAAATGAAAAGAGATAGTTGGGATTAATTAATTCTTTGCTGACATGTTGTGGGCTCCCCACTCTTCATGGAAGTGTGCCTGAGAGTTGTGCAGCGAGCAAAAGACTAAGCTGGTTTGGATGGGGGTGGAAGGGTGCTAAGTTGTCTGAGAAGACTCCTGCATGATCCAGATGACAACAGCAGCGAGTGCAAACAGAGCTGTTTGCAGCTGCCAGATGGGAATGAGGGCCATGCTGATGACTTGGCTGTCTGTCTGGATCCCCGCTGCAGGCAGGCAGTGAATCTGCTGAGTGTTCATGGCATGCCTCAGGAGGAAATAAAAGCTTTTGTGAGGCATTTGCTAACCTGGGTTAGCAAAATACTGGGTATTTCCAGCTGGCATTGCATTCCCAGGCTTCAGCTGTCCCATGGTGGAGGTGGGTGAAGTCATAAGCCATTTCCAAAGCCTCAGCCCAGCTCCTTCCCCCAATGTCTGCTACATTCTCCCTGGAGGCTTGTGTATGCCTTTAGAAATGCTTCCCTGTGTTTTGGAATTTCTTGCTTTTCAGAAGTCTGTAAGGGATGACCCGTTTTACAAAGCTGCCGGTTTTTATCTTTCCATCAATACAGCAGGCTTTTCTGGACAAGGTGGAACTTGTGCCTTTTTCTAAGCTAAATGATGTTTCCGTCTGCTGTTGAATCTGGGGATATTTTCTTACTACTTTGTTACCTAACTTTGGGTCCATTGAGTCTCAGAAATGGCAATTATCACCATGTTACCTCAGTACTGGTACCAACTATGACAATAAGAGGTAAACCACATTCTTAGCAAGTTGAGAAGTTGGCGTGAAAGCCTGGGTAGAAGTATGCTAAACATTTGCATGCATTTGACTGGTCTTAGAAAGAAAAATGGACTACCTACAGCCAAGAAAACCAAATTTTGGATAAGTGGCTAAAACAACCCTTGCTTTATGGAAGCAATGAGCAAGAGTTCATGCCCCATATGAGCATAATGAGGATTTCCTCATTAGCTACTGTAGGGTAACTGTTAGGTCATGGCTTGAACCAGTGATTGAGCACCTGGTGAAGGGGTGTGGCCAGCCCTGGGAGCACAGGTGTGAGCAATTCACCTGTGTGACTGGAAGGGGTGGATCCAGGGTCTAGTCCTCCTTAACTCATTTAAGGGCTGGCAACTGAACAGGAAGGATCTCTACTTGGAGACTGGCTTCTTTAGGAGTTTCCAGTAAGCCCTGCTCCTTGAAAACTGGTAAGCTGTTTCATCTTTGTTAAGGGACTGCGTCTGGTACTTTTCTTGGGTGATCTGAATACTGATCAAAGGCAATTTTACCTGCTGTTGCCTATCCTTAAAGCTACAAAGTGAGGTTATGCTACAGTAGCTTTAAGGTACGAGCTTCCCTGTGTTTGCAGTGGCCGTATTGGTAGAATGTACCGATGAATACAGATTTCCCTGACTGCTCTTTCTTCCCTTACGTTAGTGGTGGGTATACTGCTTTCAGCTGGGTGCTGCTAAAGCATGGCTGCAGCACTGCTGAGATCCTAGATGAGCCAGCTGCGTGCAGAACATTCCTGCCATAAATTCCATTGTTCCCACCTCCTCTCCTTTTTTCTTGCACAGCACTTTGCAGGCTTTGTGTAACAGACCTGTGTTATTTGGAGCTTGATGATGCTTGAGGTTCTTTCCAACCTAAGTCATTCTATGATTCTACTCAGAGCCTTTAGGACACCCTGATAAGCAAACTACTCTAAAACTGCCCCCAAATACTGCTGACTGTCACTGCTGTAGCAGCTAAAGCTTCATGCCTTTACTGTAAGAAGCTGCATGACACTTCTGTGGGAGGCCAGCTGAGGCCTGCAATTCCCACAGAAGGTTGCATATAACAAAAATCTCTGGTCTGCAGCAAATGCAGTACTCTGCATGATATTCACTTTTACTTTGCTCTTCAGGCAAGGAGAGTTTGTTCTCTACAACACTTTAAAGTGAATTATCTGCTTGTAATTTGCACCACAGCGATAGCTGTGCTTGTCACTTCTGGAATGGAGAGCTGAAGAAATAGGATTTGTTTTTTGCAGAGGAGCAGTTGAGCTTTTTGGCACATGGTATATTTCTGCTGCTTTTATGCAGACAACTGGGCAGGGGGTTCCCATTAAAATTCCATCCTCTGATCTTCACTTAGTACATAGCTAAACAAACATTGTAGCAGAACTTTCATGTGGTTGCTTTGCTGCTTACTTTTTTTGGTATTAATGGCACAAGAGAATTTGCATTACTTCTCTCTTTTTTTTTTTTTCCCCCCTTTCTTTCAAATTAAGAAGCTGTATTAATGATGGGTATTGGATCACTATCTCAGATGTTGCAGTAACACTGTGCAAGGCGAAATGAGCAGAAGAACAATAGAGTTGGACTCTCCTTGCAATGTCAACCACCAGGCTGCCCTTCAAGCAGCCTGGCTGTGATTTGTGCATAGAGGTGCTCATACTCTTTCCCCACAGAAAGCACTGGTAGGGTCGCAGTGTGCAGAGGAACTTGCTGAAGAACTTAAACTCCCGATGAAAACAGGGAAAACAGCATTGCAGTTTTTTTTCTCTTTGGTGAAATATTGTGATTTTTTTTTAATGGTTAAAGCGAGACTTAGGCACCACTTATATTGTGTTCAAATAATTCCAGTAGGAATTCAGTGTTGATAAGATATTATATGAGTCCTTTGCAGAGATACAGATTAAATTAACAAGTGTAGGAAGAAGACTTAAGATTTTGTTCTGTTTATTTTTAAATGGTTTTCATATAGTATATTGCATCAAATCTTATTTTGATATTCGGGTTATTACACAGACTTGTAATGTCATAAGAGGATGCTTACAAACCCATCTGTCTAGTGCATAATAAACCTGTTTCAGTCAATTTTTATATATGGTAAGATATTTGATGTTGCAAGAACTTGGTTCAGCTAATTCATATGTAATACACAATGTTTGAACTGGGAAACTGGATCTGTATTTGTAATACAACTGCTCACTTCTGGTGAGGTGCAAATACTGTGCTTTGTATGTCTTTGTCTTTCTGTAGAATACTTAAAAGTGTTAGGTTAGTAAATTGACTGTGTATTAATAATGTATTGAAGTCCAATTATTGGACAGCAACAGCTTTCAAAGTGACAGCTGAGTGATTCTTCCTAGCCCTTCTAACACTGTAAAGCCACATCTCTGTGGGAAAGTGGTGGATTTATGTTTTCTGGGATGTATTAGCTCCATTCGTATGGCTATTACTAGGAGTTAACAAAAGGTGGATGTGTTTTGGAGAAAAGTGGGACTGAAGTTTCACAGGTATGTTCCACTGCGTAAGCAGCAGTGTGCTATCCATCACACATGATGTGCGCAAAGCCCTGATCTTCCAGTCATCCTTGTTCACAATATTTCCGCTGAATTCTGGTAATCCAGGAACTACATGTGCCTTGCTGTCCTAGAAACTGATTTTTTTTGTTCGAGCATACATGAGTGCTACTTCTGGATGTACAAGGACAAAAATCTTTAAAATTATTTATAGCACAGCTTTATTGTTTCAAGAGGGGAGGTATGGAAAGGATGCATCAGAATAGCTGGAACGATTGTGCAGGGTACAGAAGGGCATACCTAGCATTAATTTGCAATGTGAAACATTAAACGGTGCCTTCAGACAATTTGAAACCTCCAGAATACTTCCTGTTGGGGGGAGGAAGGGGGCAAGGCAACCTTCCAGTATAGTAAAGAGAGAAGCTTCCTTTTCTACTTGTTCCATTGGCTGTACTAATATCTTGCAACCATTATGCTGATTACGTTTGCGTGTGTTGTTTAACAGCCCTTGCCACTTTTCTTGGCGTCAACCAGCACAAGACTGAATAAATAAATGTTATCCTTTTTCACTGTTATGCAGATGATATATAGGAAATTCTTCATATCTGTGTGTCAATATGCAAGGGATCATTGGCACATTTGGGTCAGTGAAGAGTTCCCCTGCTACTGTGGATCTCCCATCAAAAGTAATAGTGCTTTTAGTCTGCTGTTTGATTACAGAAATGGAGGCAGGCAATGTACACTTTTGTACGTAGACTTGACCAATGAAAGCATATAACTGAAAACTAGTATTTTTCCATAATACTTCTTATGTAAATAACATATAATTCCCCAAGTGAAAAGGGGAAAAAAAAAGAACACATGGAAAAACAAAAACAAAAAAACAAATGAAAGCAGGAATAAATGTAAGCAAACTGGCTCTACCATAGCCCTATCCTTTTCTTCCTTTTCTTCCAGTTTCTTCTCCTATGACTATGTGAAACAGTTCTCAAAAGTTCTGCATCATTGCCTACTCCCTTAATTTCCTCAGTTCTTCCAACCTGGAAGAATTCCAATCCTGGAATTAAATGTGAATCTGTTTGACGTTTCTACAACCTTCAGTTCATTTGCATGCTTTGCACTGCTGTCTTTGTGTTGTTTCTGCACATCCTTTTGATGGCCCTGACAAGGCAGTAGGTTTGCCTCTGGTGGTGGTCTTTAGAAGTCAGGAGAACAAAAACATCTCCCTCTCCAGCCCATTTTTAAAAGTTTCCAGCTGAATTCTGCAGGCCATTTTCAGAAGCTGTCCTAACAGCTATCCAAATATTTTGTTACTTTTCCATACGTTGTTGATAAGACTGCTCTCATTACTTGTAATGCTTTCTATCTCCCAGAGCAAACATTTGTCAGTATGTTTTAATTTCTGCGACCCTTTTGATTGTATTCACCACTGTTTTGGAGCATTTGGATAAGGTAGCATTCAAAATTTGTGAATCTTTACCCTCTGAGTTATAATGTGATTGATCATTTGTCTGAAAATCTGTATTAAAAATGTACTGCATATGGAAGGCATGTCAGCAGCATACTTATAATTTACTCTTTTCTAGTACTGGGAAGCAAGAATGGCTTGTAGGATATTGTATGCCTTGCCAGCTAAAATGTTATATTGCCAACACAAGGAGTTTGTGAGTAAAGTATGCATAAAAATTTTCTGTGGAAATAACTGTGAATACTGGGAAACAATAAATGTTGCTGAATAATATTCAGATTGGATTGTAAATGAAAGAAAGAAGACAATATATAACTTGCAAAGAAGAGCATGATCATTCATTTTTGTCACTACTTTATCTTCTTGCTGCCACTATTCAGAGCCAATCAGAATTATTGTAGTCATTTCAAAATGACTGTCTGAGTTACTGGATTTCAGGAAGCACAAATCTAAACAATGCTGTTCTTACCTTTGACTTATACTTCCCATAACACAGATATATTTTTTTTTTTAATGCAATGAGATAAAAGAAAAATGAGAAGCCTCTCACAGTTAAAGTTGAGAAGTTCTGTGAAGTGAGGCTGGTACATGCAGCAGGGATGATGAAGGCATAAGGTGAGGAAGGACCAATGGGATCAAAGCCTGCCTCAACAGAGGCCAGGGGAGCATCATTGGGGTAGGACCTTACCCAGGCATACAGTGGGTTCCAGTGGGAAGTTACAAGTGAATGAGTCTTGTACAGAACTTTTTCACAATCGGTGTCTGTTTTTAGTAGAGAAAATACATATTATATAGATAGATAGATAGATAAAGTACAGTTTGCCTTTCCAAACAGGTTTAAAAAGTGCTGATTTTCAGCTTGCTTGAGTTTTTACCCTTGAGGGTATGGGAGAAAATCACAGGGGAGGAGAGACAGAAGCACCTGAAAGATGTTAGTATGCCCTCTGGTTCCAGTTGCAGTGATTTCTTCCAGCATGTTCTGCTTCTAGCATCATATTAGATATTTCATCTGAATGTACACAAATCTTTTATAATTACAAATATTTGCTCAGGAAAAAAAAAATCCAGGAAGTTAAAGATCTAAGAAGGAAAAGAGAAGAAGAAACAAAAAAGTATAATTTCACATAAAGAAGTGAAGCCTCATAGACAATTTTTTCTCTTTTTATTTTTTAAAGGGGGGAGGGAGGGGGGGGGAGAGAGAGAAGGCAAGTCAAAGGAAGCGCTACTCTTCCCTGCTCAGAGTGAGTACCCATGGAGCTGATAAGCATTTGGAGGCTGTGCAGAGCTTGATGTATTGGGAGCGAGGCAGGTGGTGTTTCCTGAGGGACTGTCAGGGGTGACACTATAACATGGCTGAAAGGAGCAGAGCTGTCTCCTCTCTGGAGAACAAGCAGAGTCAGAGCCTCCCTCTGGTATGTTATCAGTGCTTGCTGTAGTGCCAGCTTACGCTGAGTTAACATGTTCGCTATCTTGACTTGACTTTTTCATTCTCCTTTAAGTCAAGGAGACTCAGCTATCAGAGTGTGGATAGCATGCTCTGTGATTACAGCTGATGCAGTCACTAACACCTTCCAGATGTTTTATAGTCCCGTGCATCAGTTTTAATGACAAAATTCCTCTTTGTTGCTCATAATTTCTTTTATTTTCCCCTAAATCTAGACTGTAATTCATGAGTGTCAAACCTTTTGTCTATCCTAGGCCACACTGTGTGAAAAGGAATTGTCTTGGGCTGCATATACGTAGGCTGCTCCGAAAGTAGTGCTTCCTATCTATTCCTGTGAAAACTCAACAGATACAATGAGTACAGTAATTCTGTATGCTAAAGCAAATTCTCAGTTGTAAAACAATATTTATTAACTTAGTCACCACAATTAACTACACATTTTTGCCAGTAGCGAACAAAAACCTGCATGCTATGCTCTTCAAAATCTGTACCAGTGGAGATGAACTATGGTTGCTGTTGCCACTGCTGAAATGCACCATCCACTGTATCACTGCTCACATCCACAGTTTGATCTCCACAAATGTTCAGCATGCACTGATGAATTTTTTCCACTCAGGAATTCAGTTCCATATCTTTGCTTCATATGCACTTCCATGTCAAGCACCATTTTGTCAGACTGCCCCTCTGCTGCTATTTGGCACACAGCGACAGCATGTAATGGAATATGAGTGGGAAGGTTCAACCTCTACTGCCATACCAACATTCACCTCTGACATCATAGGCCAACATAATAAAATAGGAGGCAGTACTTTTTGGAGGAGCCCTCAAAAAATGCATACCTAATGTGTATAAGTAACAAAGCTTACTTTAATTGTTAATATTTTTTAGTAAAACTTTAAAAAAGAGCGGCAAAAACATAAAACAAGTGAAATTTGTGATGCTGTTTTTGTGAAACTAACATATCAGTCTGGTTCAGTGGCAGCGATTTCAGTTTTTAGTGATGGAACTTTAGTCTTCCTGTACCTCATTCTTGACAATAATAGTTCACAAGTATGTGTACTGCCAAAAATTGGTTATATGAATAATAAGGTGTGACTGTGAAGTGAGGGATGTCTTTCTCTGGTAACAAATTTTACATAAGTCTAGTAGAGAGACATGATCACATTTTGAGTTAAGTATCTGATTGCAGCTCTACACAGTCCATTTGAAAATTTGCAGGTAATGTATTTATGTAGACTGAAAATGGAGTAATGGATGGAAAAAGTAAAAGGATTTTTATACCAATCTTGAAACGTATTCTCAAATTCCTTTTTCAAAACATAAAGCATGGCTGCATGTTTTGTTGTTGTTTTTCTTTCTGTTCACAGGACTGTGCTTAGCCAGGGAGTCAAAATGTATACAATTATTTACCATCACTTGAGTTAGCACTGCACTGTGCCCTCCCCTTGCACTGGTTGTGATTGAAACAGTGCTAACAGCATACTGATGTTTGGTTGTTGCTAAGTGGATGGATCTGTGCCCAGGGCTGGGCCAGGCTGGTTGGTGGAGAAGAGCTGCCAATGTGATGGCATGGGACAAAGGGCAGGCTGCATTGCAAACTGGGCTGTGCTGCATGTGGCTCACAAGCCACAGGTTGGACTTATCTGCTCTAATGGATGCCTGCTTTATAGGATATAAACTAGTGTTTCATCAGTCCATAACAAATGTTCACTAACAGCTCTACATAAAGTTATTGAAATTCTTATATACTAGTTTAGCAGAAACAAGATTGAGTATTTGGTGAACCTATGTATACCTGCTAAACAAGAAGTCAGGGAAATCACTGTTTCTTAATGCAATTATATAAACCAGGATATTCCTGGACATCCTGAACAGCAATTTAACTCTGGCAGAGGCAGCCCTTTTTGGAGCTAGGGAGGGATGGGGCTGGGGATTTAGCTGTGAGTGGCTGGGAAATGCTCCAGCCCTCAGCACAAGACAGGCATTTCCAAGCCCTTCAGCAGAACAGTCTTAAAGCTTGGAAACAGATCTGCATGATTCAGTTGAATAAATGTGTTTGACATTGAAGACAAATACTGTACTCAGTAGACCAATTTTGAAGTGTTATATTCTCCTCTCCCAACTAATTCTAAGGCTTAATTACTGAATACCAATATTGTATAATTCACAAATAATTCCCTGGCTGCCTTTTGTTCACTTGTGACTTTAGTACCATATTATCAAATACTAAAAAGATTATCAGATAGCATGACTGTCTTGCAGATACTCAGCAGTGCCAAAAAATATCACAGGATGTTGACTTGCCAGTTCACAAATTGGTGTTCTTCTGCCTTTGTCGAAGGATGAATTATTATTCCCCTCTAGTTTGCCAAGCCTGATTCTACACATGACAGTAAAGCTTTTCCTTCATAATACTCTTAATGTCCTGAATTTGAGAGGCAGGTAGAATGAACTTCCTTTCTTTTTATGTAAGAAAATACATGCTTTGTGTGCATCAGGGAGGAGGACATCAGATCATCCTGTATGGACAGCTTCTGCTTTGGTATGAACAAATGAAGCTCAACTGATTTAAACTGCAGCCTTTTCCAGGACGGTTACATTTGGTCAACTTCTAATAGTTTAAGGTGACACATGATTTTTTTTTTTTAATTTTTAGTAAAAATTAGTTTCTTGAAAAATCAAGCTGTATGAAAGAAAACTTTGGAGTGTCAATTTTCAGTTAGTTTAAGTACTGTATACAAAAGGATATAAGAGCAATATATCTAGCAGTGGAAATCGTTAAAATTGTTTTTTTGGTACAATAAATTAATCTTTTAGTGATAATCAGATGACATCATTACATCGGGAGATTTGATAGATGTGCAATTTTTCCCCCTTTAATGAACAAGTGTCAGTCAGACTCTTAGCATTCCTGTGTTCCATGTGAAAGTGTGGGCTGGACTGGGATTTTCACTGTGAATATGTATCCCACCATCAGACACAGAAATTCACATATTTTAGCTGGTGAAGGATAAGACACACACTGAATTGCTACATAGCCCTTGGAAAGCAGCAGTATGTCTGCAGCCTTGCAGTCTCATCTGATGACTTCCTACCCCCAAGAGAGATGTAGCAGGCACCATGAAGGCCTTTCCTTATGTTAGTTTATTAACCTGTGCATCAGAATTCTGCACAGAAGCTCAGTTTAGTCATGGCTCTCAAATTCCCTGTGCCAAGCAATGAGTTCAGAACAGTTCTTGTTGTTTTCCAAGCTGCGGGCCTAAATCTATTACTGAAGCAGTATGTCTTTAATCCCCTTGAAATACCACATACGGCAGCAACAAGAAAAATAGCACAGAGCTGCCAGGCTGTCTAACGATGGCAGAGTGACATGGACCTTCTTTGCATAGACTTCTCTCCCCTGCTTGGCTTTTGGTGCTGATGAAGATGACAGCAGCTGAGGGTGTCACCCCAAGTATCATGGAACAGCAAATGCAGCAGCTTGAGCGCTAGTGAGCAGGGCTGTTAAGTTCTCCATCACCAAAGCCATACTTACCCTTCTGGGTGCTAGTCATGGCTGAGACTTCAGGGGACAAAGAGTGGTAGGGCTGAAGACAAAACTGTCTGAAGCAGTCAAGTTGATGAATTAAACTAAGCATGCTGTAAATCTGGGTTGGCAGTCATGGCTTTGGGTTCAGTTTTGTTTTCTCCAGTACACGTTTACAGAAGACACAGGCTATCGTGTAGGAAGGCGGAGTGTCCCTCAAGGATGGGCAGACTTTCCACTGTGCAGCATGGAACTGAAGTGCATCAGCGGGGTGTTTCAGAGAATCTGCGCATTGCTTCCAGCCATGTTAGGTCTACTGCACAAACAAAGGCTGATGGTTTCTAGGGCTCTCTCCTTACTTTACATATGTGAACATGAGGACATTAGGGCAGCAATTAAGTGAGGTGGCATTAAGGAGCCACAGCTGGCCACTTAGCTTGTCATCTGAGGCAGGAAACCCTAGAAATCTGCCTGAGAATGCCTGAATCAGCAAAAAGGACAGGACAGTTTTGAGATCAGATGTTCAAAGGATTCATTAACTTTAGGGAAACCACCTGCTAATGAATCCATACTGAGCCTGTAGTCAGGCCCACCACAGAGTGAGATGGGGTCCTAGGGCTCCAATATGGCCAAAGCCATGGCTATGCAATTATCCCTCTGTCTAGCATTGCCAGCCATGCAAAGTCAGTGTTAGAAATGCTAGAATGGTATGTTGAACCCTACCTGCTTCTCTGTTTCTTATTCTTGTATCTTCCAATGTTTTGCTGTCCCTACTTTACAATGAAAATCTTTTTACCAGAAGCTACCATGGAGTTCAGTTCATTAAGCTTTGAATTTCCCAGCCTCAGCAGGAGCTGAAGGGCTACGTGCATGTGAAGCTCTGCTGAAGGAACACAGCAGTGTTTGGTGAAAGCAGCCCAATCCCACAGTCTGGTACCTTTGTCATGCCAGTCCCTAGAAGTAAATAACCAGTTAGTGATTTTTAGAGGGTTTTTCATTTTCCTGAGAGAGAAGTGCTTAAGTAAAATATATGCTTTGGTCCTCTGGTAGCAGAAGACTTTCTCAGACACTTTCCCTGATTCAGTATTACTACAACAGGCAGGATCTTATAGCTGTTACTTCTGCACATTGCAATGTGTGACAAATACTGCTTAGCATACTGAATGGCACTGTCCCTAATCTGCCTAAAGCCCCCACTGCAAGATATAAATAGATTAAGAGAGAAAATCCAATAATTTCTCCATTCTCCCACCAGAGCAATACACATTACATGTTTCTTTCCACCTAATTGCATTACATGGCAGGGATGCAATAAACATTTAATGACAGTCGCAGTCATCTGTCACTTCCCTTTAGATTGGTAATGTTCAGTATGATTTACATGCTTAACACTATATGTTGTGGGGTTTTTTTGTTTGTTTTTTTGGTGGGAGGAAGAAATATGAATAACCTACATCAAAGTTGTGCTTTTTAGCTAAAAGATTTTTTTTTAACCGTAATTAAAAAAAGTAGGATACCGAGGATTCCTGAGGTTCCTTAATTAATCCCCCAAGAAATGAGGATGGCCCTTTCAAAGCATTGGGCCTGATTTATCTCTGGTACTTCAGTTTCACACAGGTACACTAGAACAAAATGAGTTGCATCAGGGACTTAAAAGCAAACAATTTGAAGTGTTCTAGGAACTATGATTGAATCCTACTCTAGCTTGTTACTCAAATATGTTCTACAAATTACTGTGTTTCAGAAGGAGATGTGGTGGGTGCTGGAAGCAGTGTGATCTGAAAAATTTATATATTTCACGACTTCCTGAATGTAATTGATTTGAACACTGAATTTTTCATTTAGCTTCAATGAGAACAGGGCAGTTCCATCACCAAAGTCTGTTCTAAACACAGACACCATGAAATACAGCATTCATGTTGAACACTTTAATGGAAAAGCTACAATCCCGTGTGGACGTGTTAATATCCAATTATATTATTTTTTTTCCCCGGGGAAGATGCTCAGCCACACTTCTCGTAAAGCTGCTCTGCTGTGCCGTCCACAGTTTTACCATGTGACAGGTACCGTGTTACACCACCGGAGGCAAAAGCAGCTGTTTCTAAATGGGATGAATGGAAGGGTTTTTCTTGCAGCATCAAGAGCTGTGCTTTTGCATATGCAGACCATTAGCTTTAGTGAGGGAAATTAAATGTTACCACTTCAGAAAATGTCCTCCACACACCACTGTTTTTCAAGTTTACTACATAGGCGTGAAGTATTAGAAACAAATCCCAGCATAGTTAAGACCAAAGCATAAACCAGGCAAAGTTAGTTTGAAATAGGACAGCAGTTTTTAAGGCAGATAAGGCACTGTCTCCTTCTGGCAGACCACCGGCAAGTCATCATCTGGTGAAAACTTTCAGCTGGGGAGAATTTGAACCTAACAGTAGCCTGCAGGTGACAGTCTCTGAAGCCCATTAGCAGTCCCTCGAGGCTCGCAATCCTGCAGCTGAGCCCATTTCTTTCGCATCCGAAGAGCTCGTTTCACGTTTGTGTTGGCTTTACTGCATTCCCCAGCAGCGTGGCACAATTTCCTTTCTCTGGCTCCTGGTGTCGGTTTTAACAAGGATTGCTGAGAGGTTTCTTCTCTCAGTTTTGCTTTGGTACTCTGGGTTTGTGAAAAACAAGTGAACAGAGGTTTAGTTTAGTCTGGCAGAAAGTGGCACCCAGAGGTGGGACAAGCAGAGAGAGATTGAGTACCAAAGTACTCCTAGAAATCATGCTTGGTGAAGCTGAAAACAAAGCTGATGGCAAAATTCAGAGAGGTGTGTGTGTGTAGGGAGTTGGGGGGGGGGAGAGAGAGATTTACTTGTCAGCAATATCTTCTCTGTAGTTTAGCAGTGAGCTACCTGCCCTATGGTGTTCTGGGCTTCTGCTAATTTGATAAGGTCAGTTCCTGTGGCACTATCTGCAATGCAAACAATTATCAAAGGTGGCAAGGTGTCTCTTCTTGCGTGAACCGCTAAATCATTAACTTCTGTGTCACTGCAAAATCATCCAGCTCCCTGTTGTGTCCTCCTCAATCAATATCCCCAGACAGAGTATCCATGTCCTCCATCCCCCGCAGGAACAACTGAACCTTTCCACCAGCTCCACATCACTCAGCTAATGGGCACGGGAGCACAGACCTTAATTGTCCCTGACACCAACACAACCGCTTTTCTCCTCTGCATATCAATCCTACACATCTCTGTCAGCAGGGGCAAATTGAGTTACAGAAACGCTAAGGCTGGTCTCAAAGTACATTACATCAAGTTTGGGGCATGCTGACTTGATTCTGCTAACATACCCGGGAATTTTAATAATCCCCTGAAAGCAGTTATTAGTCATTCATTGTTGAGCTCGTCTACGTTATGCTGCTTCAGTGTTGTGCAAAATGAAAAAGGAAAAAAAAATAGGGAGAGCTCTCTTAACTCCAAGGATGAAGCGCCAAACCGAATTTTCGTCGTAGGAAGTGGAGCGGGCTGCAGAAAACACAGATAGCCCCGACGGGAGCCACGTCAGTAAATGAAATAGAAGGGGAACGCAGGAGCAGCGCGGGGTTGGGAGCTGCGTCCCGGCGCGGTGCCGCTGCCCCCTGGCGGCACCGGCCGTCAGATCCCCCGGGGGCTCCGGAGCGGAATCCCTGCTCCTCTTGATAGCGTGCTGCTTCAGTTTTAATGCCAAAAGAGAGTTGAGGAGTGTATGGCATTTCAGCGCTGCCGCCAAATTCCCGTGAAACTACTTACAGGACAATTAAAAGCGAGGGCTGCAGCTGTTTTTATCTGGCCCTTGTGTTCAGTGGTTTAGAGATTTTGCAAGCTTGGAGAGCGTGGTAACAGTGGAAATGTTGATTGCCCCAACAGTGAAGCTCCAACACCTTTTTTGTGGTTTGAAAATTGCAGAGATGGATGGGACCAGCAGCACTGGAGAGCATGGCCATGGCTGCTGAGCCACTCACTTATTTTGGGAATGGGAAGTAGGAACAAGTGCAGTGCCCTCTCTGGCTGCCCATTTAGCATAAGTACATGCTCTAATTAATTTTTCCACTAGTGAGATATATTTTTCCTTAACTGAGGTTACAAGAATTACTCTGTCAGTGCAACTGGGAATTCACGGCCTGAGATGTCCGAAGCTTTGTTTTTACAGATAATAGGTCCATGAGGAGTCTTCCCATGCAGCTAGTAACAGAACAACATTTTGAAGCTGTATTTGTACTGGTAGTGTAAACATATGTGTCTTTTTCACCCTGTCCCACATGTAACACAGAACCCAACACAGTCACTGCCATGGCAGCCCCCATAACCCCACTGCAGCTGCTCTTGGGCCATGTGAGCACTGCTATTATGGGTGAGCATGATGTTCCCCAAATGTTCAGTAGTCACATGGCCCCCTCAAATCGGCCCTTTGTTCCCATCTCCTGGTTCTGTTTTCTATGGAAGCATCTGCACTTATGGGCAAGTGGGAGGAGATGACTTCTCATACATATTCAGCATTGTTGCCTGATTGTTATCAAGCTACAGGCCTTAGAAGTTTTGATAGAATATTGTGCATATATATATCGTCATTAATGCTTCTATTATTTGAAAATCTACAGTTAACTGCAGTTATTAAATAAGCAAATGTGAACAGCCTGTAACATTATTACTAAATTTCCTGGGATATTTATTTCAGTCAGATCCTGCAGTGGTGTAAACAGCTGTAACCCCACTGAAATCAGTGCTACCAAGAGATTTAGAGCAATCTGAAAATCTAACCACAGCATATATTATTTGTTAAGAATTTGAGGAAGGAGTTTTATTTATTCCTCTGAGGCCAATCTCAGAGAAGACTAGATTTAAAACCAAAGTGATACAACCTGTCATTAACTTTATAGGTAATACACATCTCGGCAGCGTATGCCATAAACCAGTACAAACAGCTCTAGCCCCTGGAAATCTTTGGGGAAAAAAAAACACCAAAAACCCACATTTTTGTATAGCATACAAAGCATGACTCCATCAAAATAATACAGGCTTGGTAAGTTGTTTTCCTACTTCTGAGAGGGTGGATTGAAATATTCTGTCTGTTGTGGGTGCTGGGAGAAGCCCATGGAAGCTTCCCTGGGGGTTTGGTGGCTGCACTGTGTGGGCAGACTTCTGTTTCCCCATGGCTGGTCTGCAGGGATAGGGGTGGGGAGGTGCTGTCTTTCCCTGTTTGTTTCCAGACTCACTCCGTCTGGCTGCCAGCTTGCTCTCCCTGTTCTGCTGTGTCTATCACTGCCTGTTCATCGGAAGCCTCCAGCATCAGCTGCTTGGTCCTCTGAGGCTTCTTGCCTTTCTTTAATGTATTTCTAAGTTGCTTAAAAGTTTATTTGTAGCTGTAACAGCCTGTGCTATCCTAATTTTTGTCTGCATGTTTATAAAATCATATGCCAGCAGCCACCAACGTTTGAAATCATCGCTAGCAGATTTCAATTATATCCCTTTAATGTTGGTAAGGGCTCTTTAAGAATAAAATAACAACCCTGCACTTAATGCAATCAAAGTTTCCTCAAAACAGGTTTATGCCATCATCACTCATTCAGTATGGTTGAAAACATTTTGTGTAATGCTATTAGAGTGAGTTGCCAGTGAACAGTACAAGTTAAATATTGATTTTAATACACACAAATGATTCCTTAAATCCCCAAATGCTTAATGAAAATTTCAGTGTATTCTTATAAAATAATTAATGGATGCCAGCTGGATAACATGCAAACAATCACCGATTCTTTTATTCCAGACTACAAACTGATATATGGCATACTTGTTTATCTTACCTAGCCTCCAGGTAAATAGATTCATGGCTCTATAAATATTTGACAGGCTCTCATATTTTTTTTCTGTTTTGTTGTTGTTGTTTTCTCTTCAAAGAAGATCACAGAGGTATGTTTCTAAGGCTCTGTCTGCACAGGGAACATTCAAAAGCTAATTCCCAGGGTTAGCAGCTATAGGAGTACTGGAGCTGACAATAATTCGCAGGCAGACCTATTTTTAGCATCAGTTAACAGAATGAAAACTTGCTGCACTGAGAACCAATGGATGTTTCTCTACCTGTCCTCATCCTCTCACCACATTTCTACTGTTTTAATTTCCAAGTTCATGTATGATCTGTGTTGCAATGGGTAATACATGGAGAGCACAGGTGAAGGGAGGTCTTAGCAGCACTGTCTGGCTGCTTTGTTGCCTTTGAAGTCAGAGACCTGAAAGTGCACTTTCATTCTAAGAGTAGAGAGCTCAAGTAAAAGATAAGGTAAATAAAAAATAAAGGGAGCTCAAAAGAGCTATGAGAGGGTTGTTCCAAGAAAATGGAGGTCCCACCTTCCAGTCTGCTTTGCTGCAGTTGGCAATTTTACAAGATATGTACAAGCAGGGGAGTGTTATGTGTAAAGATTCACCTGCGACTGAAAAATAACTTGTCTGGAAATCCACCAAGCAACCAGAGATAATCATATGTCTGAGTCACTGGTAAAGTAGCTTTGATTTGAATTAGTGACCTACAATAAAAACGTCCATGTGCTGCTAGCACTCTGGAGAAATGCATTGCCCTTTCCTCTGTGTATTCATTAAGCATAAGTTGCATTTTTATATCTCCAGCTTATGCATTAAAGTGCTAAGGGAAATGCTATAAACAGAAGAAGTACTTTATAACTCTACAAACTTGCTAATATTTGTGCAACTTGATAATTCTCACCTTTTTTTTTTTTTTTTCCCCCGTAGATTTTACTTTAAGACGTGCTTGTAGTGTGAAATTGCCACCCCCAGCTAGTTCACGTTTTTGCCCAGGCTGTGACATACAAAAGCATAAAGGTCATACTGATGCTTCAGTGACTGATGTTTAGCAAACACTGCATTTTGTGTAAAAGAAATCCCCACTCTCAATCTGGTCTGCATTTACCCTCACTTCCTTTCCTCCATTAGCAGGCTCACTGCTGCTTTCTTTTGCACAGATTCGTGCATGGAGAGTTGTTCCCTCTCAGAGGAAAGGGAAATGTGACCCTAATGGCTTCATCCAGTATAATTCAGTTGTGTAGTCTTTGCACTCCCTGAAGCCTTTAGTGCACCATTTCCACACTTTATTCTCCCTGGAATACCAAGGAGGGCTTGCAGTGGCATGACGTACCTCAGTATGCAACACTCTTGTGTCTGCACACTATATAGACACTATTGCAGAGTGTGCCTTAAAGCTGAAACTATTCCACTCAGTAAATTGCTTTGAGATTGTAAATTGCTTTTTGATCCTTTGGGATGAAAAGTTCTATATCAATGTGTTATTATTAATGACAACAAATTATTCTTAAGGCAGTGGCATTGCTTTGCTGCCACTGGTGCAGAATGAGCAAGCGGTTTCCTGTGCGTATACCCAAAACACAAAATGTGTCAAGTGCCCAAGCAGTCTGAAGTGTGTCTCCAAGTGTGGACACCCCAGTACAGAAAAGACAGGGAGCTGTTGGAGAGGGTCCAGAGAAGGGCCACGAAGATGATGAGGGGACTGGAGCACCTCCCCTATGAAGACAGGCTGAGGGAGTTGGGCTTGTTCAGCCTGGAGAAGAGAAGGCTGCAGGGTGACCTCAATGCAGCATTTCAATACCTAAAGGGAGCCTACAGAGGGGAGGGGAATCAACTCTTTGAAAGGGTAGATAACTTCAGGACGAGGGGAAATGGTTTTAAATTGAAGGAGGGGAGATTTAGGTTGGATATTAGGGGGAAATTCTTTACAGAGAGAATGGTGAGGTACTGGAACAGGCTGCCCAGAGAGGTTGTGGATGCCCAGTCCCTGGAGGTGTTCAAGGCCAGGTGGGATGGGGCCTTGGGCAGCCTGGTGTAACATTAAATGGAGAGGTTGGTGGCCCTGCCTGTGGCAGGGGGGTTGGAGATTCATGATCCTTGAGGTCGTTTCCAATCCTGGCCATTCCGTGATTCTGTGAAGCTTATAGAGAGGATGTTTCACCATCAAGCATCCTCATCCATGTCCTGTTTACTGGCCTAAAACATTAGGCAAGAAGGTGTCACCTTCCCTGTGCCTGGCCTGGCCCTGAGCCATGTTGTCCCTGCCACGCTGTTGTAGCCCTCAGTGGGAGCAGGCTGGAACAATGCCTCCTTTGAGAGGCTTTTGCTCCATTGCAATTTGGTTGCTGAAATGTTTCCACCGTTTATTTTTCTAGGCTCCCTTCCAGAGCTGTGTGCTCATAAAGACCTGGCTGTGGAAGGAAGCGGGGTAGGCTCCTGCTGAATTAGCCCCTTGTTCGCTCAGCTTCCCTGACCTGTGCAAGGCCTTGTGGCACTTCCAGGCCTCGGCTGCTCACTTGCACAGCTTAGTAGATAAGTCATTTTGGGTTAATGAATAATTCAAAGCCAAGTTGTGATAATGGACAGACTGGCCTTGTTTGGGAGCTGACAGTCTAGAAAGCAGGAGAGTGGGAAATATGGTCTCTGGCTGCCTTCCTCTTGTGGCTTATCATTGCTGTTAAAGCTGCTGGTCAAAATTTTGACAGGGATGCTGGCACCTGGTTCTCGAGGTGCTGCAGGAAGAGAGTTCAGCCTGGCATATAGGAAGGAGCCACCAAGGCTCAGTAGCATGCTATGCTTGATGTGCACCACAGCCAGGGGATCTCATCTGACGCGCTGCCCAGACACTCACCCTGTTTTTGATTGCCTATCCTACACTGGATAGGCAGAAGGCTGTTTTTAAATACTTCATTATTCCTGAAGTACTTGAAAACACTCCTATGCTATAATCACTGTCTATGGAACAGCTTGTCTTTTCTTATCCTGCCATTGACTTTAAATATTAAGAATTTATTGCTTTGAACAATGCCCTGTGCAAAGACATCTTTCAGAAGACAGAAAGGCTGACAGTCCTTAATGTTTGTTCTGGCATTTTGGGAGTGCTGTTAACAAAGTGAGCTTCACAAAGATGCATTTCAACCAAGAACAATAGTAATGTTCAAAGTGATATATTCACAGCCAAGCAAGTACAGGAACAGCTTTACACAGGCTTGGGAACAGGAGAAGCAGAGGGATGACAAGCAGTGTAATAACAGATTTGTTCAACCGTTCTTTCCCTTCTGTTTTTATAGGAAGTGAAAGGCTATTTCAGACTGTTTTGTGCCAGGGAACCTGTTTTCTGAAAGGAACCGGGTACTGTCTAGAAAAACAGCAAAAAACAGTTGTGAAACAACTTCCCCCACTAACTACTTCATACCCAGTTTTCAAGGCTGAACTAAAGCCAAATCATTAAAAGAATTCTTATTAGACACTGTAATTTCACACAAAATGAATTTATCTGCTTATTTAGAATGTCTGATAATGGAATAAGTTGAGAAGGCTGGAAAAATAATATGAAGTTACTTTTGTTTTCTTTCTGCTAAACCTAAAGAGATTCAGATAATGGAGATTTCTGAAAGAGGGACATATAAATGAGTTGGCAAAGAGATTGCTTTATCCAGTCGTAGCATGCAGGGATCCTGCTTTGTAGCAGTGTTGCAATACAGATGTTGATAGTTACTACACAAAGACCTGGAATGGAGCAATGATTGATAAGCTTGTTCTTCTGAATAATATACTTTGCTAACAGTCTGATAGGAAATAAGTACAGAAAGTCCTCTAAAGATCAGAGAAATATCCTGAACCACAGAAATCTCTTCTTCAAAAGAGAAGGGTGAAGAATACAGCAACTGTTGGCTTGACTTGCTGGGCATCAGCCAGGGGAGAATTGTTAGGAAATTTCTTTGGAGGATTTGTTGAAGAGTATTACTGAAAAATGCTGAAAAATAAAAAGAGAAAATGCTGAAAAATGACATTTCTCTAAAGCAGACAACAAGAATGATAAAAGGAAAGTCCCTTTTGCCCAAGCTATTGAAGGCCAGCACTAACAAAAAGTTGTAAGGTTTATTCACTTTTTTTTTCTTTTTTTTTTTTTAATGCATGTTTGTAATAATTTTCAAATACATAAACACAAGATTTTGATCCAGCAAATACTGAGCTACTCCATGTTTATGTTTTGGCATGAAATGGGAAGAGAATGAAGAGAAGGTTGGGTTGACATCTGGATCTCTGGGTTTAGTTGAGGCAAAGATGGGAGATTGTGATCCTGTGCTCAGGTGTAGCACTGGCTGCCTTTACAAGATGCTAATTTGAAAACCTAGTTTATTTAAAGAGGTGTTCTTGTGGACAGATATAGATGATGTGGACAATGAGGTTAACTGCCCCTGTCATTTGTGCCAGAGTAATCAAATATAAGCAGTAGGGGTCAATAGGATTTTGGTCTTGTAAGGTAGATCTTTCACGGAGTTGTTCCAATATAACCACATCTTTCAAGTACAAGAAGTCAGACCTCAGGCAGCTTTACATAAGAAGTAATGTCATCATAGAAAAGGCAGATAAAATAAAAAGACTCAACCACAGAAGCTAGACCACATCTAAAGTCCCCATACAGAATGAGCCAGAATGTAATGGCCATGGCAGCAAAGCATCCTTAAAAATGTTAGACTAAAAATGTTAGACTAGCATACAGTTATTTACAGAATTCATCAGGGAAAGGGAAGAATAGCAATCCAAAGAAGTGATGTTATTGAAGGCTGGAAACTAGACCTCAGGGACAGGAAACGGTTCTGATTTGCATGGGTGTTTTGTTGTTTTTTTTTTAGAACTGATTGCATTTGTCCTCCACTGAAAACAGGAGGACTGGGTGGCTAGGGACATATTCTCTTTTTGTCTCTGAGGACCTATTCTCCTTTTGTTTCTGCTTTTCTTCATTTCAGTTTTTCTAATGAGACCAAAATAAAGGAATCATTTATCTCTTTTCTGAGACGGCAATTTAATATGACCTAACAAGAGCATTAACAAAATAAAGGCTGAAAATGATAATGATTAAGTAGAGCACTAGTGATCTACTCACATGGCATCCTGTGTTTCTAAAGAGAGCAAGCTATGCAGTCACTCTTATTAGGAAATTAAGAGCAAAAGGGTAGTCAGGCAGAACTGTTCTACTCAGAGGGTAGTAAACATATGGAAGAAGTTGTTGAGCAAAGCTATCAAAACCAGTAGGTGAGTTGCAGAGAGACAAAGAGGTTGATGTATTTACTGTGAGCAAG
The DNA here is from genome assembly GCA_035772895.1 of Perdix hodgsoniae. Lineage (NCBI taxonomy): Eukaryota > Metazoa > Chordata > Aves > Galliformes > Phasianidae > Perdix > Perdix hodgsoniae. The sequence continues at coordinate 23,634,924 of JAPSGF010000002.1, forward strand.
TAGGGGATATTGAAGACACAGAAACAGATTTAAATAAGCAGGGGTGAAACACATTTAAAGGGAGTAGATTTGATTACGTGAGCATAGCATTTTCTTGTGTTCTCTTTTGTACCCTATAGCATAAGGGATAAATTTATTTTTACATAGTAGTATTTAACTGGATGGGAGCTGGTGTTTTCCTTTAGTTGCTTTTCTAAACTAAAAGAGCATGGATATGGAAAGCTTCATTTTTTTCTTGCAGCTGCCATTTTGAGAAGTTTAATTTCACATCCACAAGATCATTGCTGGACTTTGGTGTCACTGCTTCAAGTGAACCTTGGCATTTTACACTAATGAGCAGGTTTATGAGCAGGTCTTCCCTTTCCTCTGAAGTCAATGGATGTCCTACTGGAGGAAAAAAAAAAAAAAAAAAAGAAGGATTTACCGATGCTGTGATTCTGCTATATTTACAAGATACACAGCAGAATCAGAAATCGTATAAATAGGATGTCAGCTTCACAGTCTTCTGCATGCAGAGGGCTCAGCCCTGCCCCCAGAAGACTGGCTCCCTGGTCTTGGTGAGATTGCTAGGTGGACAGCCTGCACAACCTAGAAATGAAGCATCCTTGTGACCAAGGAAATGAATTGGGAATGGGCTTTGTCTTTTCAAGAGCTGTTCAGGAGGCTTGCTTTTTCTGCTAAAGTTATGAGGAAAGTGTGGGGTTTTCTTTAAATGGAAATTTTAATGATCTGAGCACTTCCAGGGAGTCCAACTTCCAACCCTGCCTCCCCCTGAAACATTGACCCCTTCCCACAGACAGTTCTGACTGCAGAGATAAGGCTGTTCTGTGAGAAGCCGTCCCTGCCCCCTGGGGTCTCCTGTGTGAAATGTGCCGAAATGAAGAGAAGGACACATCCTTTGGTCCAAAGTGATAGTGAGAAAGAAAGGAAGTGTGACCTGAGATCTCCTAATTATGGCTCGGAGCACAGAGATCCAAGGCCAAGGGTCTGGTCTTTGCTCCCATGCCTCTTTTTCCTTTATGTGAAACTATCCCCCAAGTGTGATCATTGGCTTGTGGGTATCCTAGCAATATCCTAGCAAACATGCAACCTGGAAAGATTGCCTGCTGCTTTGCATCAGAGCTCTCCTTAGTTAATGCTTAAATGTTTCACATAACATTGATCTTATATGGTGTAACTGTTGTGTCCAGGGCCTTTCAGCTCCCTGAAATTTCCTGTCTTATTGTCCAAAAAATCTATAGTGTCTGATATTTATTATAATTTAAAAGAGCATGTTAGATAATATACTCTAGAAAATTTTTCACTTTTAGGATTGTATCTTTTTTTACAAATTGATAAAAAAAAAATTACACACCTGAAAAGTTGTACCAAGCCTTATGCTGGGAACAGCCAGTCTTCAGCGTGAACTGGGTTCGCCCTGCTGAAATTTGCCATGTGTTTTTTCCAAAAATTGCCTGTTGTCCAAGAATGAATGTCATCAATAGAAATAGTTTATTTCTAAATCCACTGAATCCAATTTCTACTAAATGCACTGGGAGCATTGATTAATTGGTTGCTTCAGCTTTAAGGCTTGTGCAAGCGGTGGTGAGAAGAGGGGTTTGGGATGCTGGTTGTCTGCCAGGGGTTGTCACTCATCTCGCTGTCAATTCTGTCTCACTAGAAGGCCATATAATAACGTATTTCAAAATAAAAAGTCAGTTAAGGGAACATTCATCACTTTGAGAGCATTTTCAAAGTGAGTGTCAGGCTTGTAATTCAAGCCCGCTTCAAAGCAGAGCTCCCGAGAGAAGAATTAATGGGAGAAAGGCACAGTCAGGACACTGTGTTCTCTTTCCAACCTAACTTTTCCTAGCAGGAGAGATGTAGCTGGTAGTCTCCATCTTGCAGACACCAGGTCCAGTGTTAACAGCCGTGCTGAAGCACGGCTGCCTATTAGTGCTGGTGTGAGCTCAGATAGAGGTGTCCATACTCTCCTTAGATGGGAAAGGATGGAGCTGGTATCTCTGGTGATTTTCACATCTGAAAGGGATCTGTTGTTATGGGTCAGAAGTGTGCTTGCCAGCTGGTATCCTGCATTCCCATGGTAAGAAAAGGCAGCAGGTGTGGTGATGCATCTCTGTTAAATGGGCAGCAGAAAATGCTGTATCCTTCAGTTCCTTGTAAGCTTCTGCTTCAAGAGCAGACTACAGTCTCCGTGTTTGCCTCTCTTCAGTTACAATCAAAGCTGAAGTTTGGGGATCCTGGAACAAACCAATATTTTGCAGTAGCCTGCAGGCTTTGAGATTCTATGTTTTAGTCCATGATCTTCATGCAGCCATGTGAGTACATAGAGGTTACTTGAGTCCTCCAATGAACTGAGTGCTTTTACATTTTTGGGTTAACAGGGTGAAGCCAGAACATGCTAAATTGCTCTTAGTGCTAGTTGAGGCCAACTTTTGTTAGATCTCTATTCAGTGTTTAGGTTAGTCTTGCCATCTTTCCAGTGGCATTGTGAAATTGGCCACTGGCCTGATGAAAATATGTTATTTTTCTGATCTTGCTGTTTCTGTGCACTGTGCCTGCTAGCTTGGGTCTAGATGGAGGGGATCCTTCCATTGTTCCATGATGAATGCTTCGTTTGGTCTCACCATGATCTTATCTAACATCTCCATCAGATGAATGAGAGTTGATGGGATTTTTAAACTCAATTTCTCCTAATCATATTTGGAAAACAAATTAATCTTAGGCCTATTTGTCTTAAGTGTAATTGGGTACTGGCTTGTCAATGCTGCTGAGCAGAAGACCTTAGCTATTGCTGCATGTCATCTCCACAACACAAAATGTCTGATGCCTACAGGCAAGAGGATCAAGGTGTTATCAGTGAAACTGCACTGTGTTCACCTTTAGGTAGCTGGTAAATGAAAGTTTATCTCCAGGATTTCAAAGAGGAAAGTGTTAGAAACTCTTAACTAATAGCTTTCTCCCTGATAGCATTAGTTTCCTATTCATTTCATTGAAGGGACAGTTTTGGAGGGACTTGTAAATTATAGCATGCTCCTAACAAAATGAAAGTTTCAGGAGAAAACATGTAATAGCTGTTTGTAATCATAATAAGGGTAAATTGTTGTTTACCCAGCAGAAGAGCTGTTGATCACTAAAGCCTGTTTTTCTGTTTTTCACACTTGAACAATTGTACATTTTTGGAAATACATTTTAAGATTAATATAGGCATATTTCAGTAATGTATGTCCTTATTTGATTATTTGTTTGTTCTGAATGTGTTTATGCTTTGGTTTCCTTTTTTCTTTCTATGCTAATCTCCCTGTTCATGCCTCACCCATCTTCTTTGGCTGTGCCACCAGCCAAAAAGAAGCAACATTAAACTGTAGGATAAAACAGAATTCTACCCCTATGGGATAATGTAGCAGATATTAGATATTGTTTAGATACAAACCGATGTGAAAATCTCCTGTTGGAGTTGATCTATTACATGACTAAGACAAGATTCGTTCAAGTGAGAATTTCTGTGAGTGCTTGTGCCATGATACTCAAGACCAGATCGTGCTAACTCTGCATGTGTAAATAATTAACACAAGGTAGAAGGCAATCCAGAATTAAGCCACTGATGCTAGCTGAGTTTTACAGAGAACATTAGAAGCAAACATGCTGGAGATAGCTAAGGCTATGGTCTTCATATTAAAATAGAATAAATGTTTGTGAAATAACGCAGCAATTTAATAGCTGTAATTCCTTGCTCATTGCCTATGTATTCATAAGGACTGGCAGGGTACTAAGGCATATCTTGGAGCCTTCTGAAACCTGGTTACTTGTGCTCTTTCATTAAAACGAAGAAAAAAATGACACAGTAAGACTAGGGGTTATTTTTTAAAAGTTAAATACTTGGATATGAATTTGAAAAATGCAGGTGATTTCCACTGACTAAAGGCTGGCTAATTTGTAGTGGAGTAGTTGCAAGAAGGAAGGAAGGGTTATGCAGGGACAGGGCTGGACCGTGGTTTGCCATTACATGCTACCAGACCATGAGCACTGGCTTTTCCCATAAACAACTCATCAGTGTTTCTAGACTGCCTACATAGAATCCACTGGAAAAGGACAAAATAACAGTCCTTTGTTTGGACAAAATGAAGACTGGAAACTTATTCAATCTGCTTCATGTCTTTCATTTGGCTTCCTTGATCTGGTCCAATAAATATGTTTGCAGATTGCATTGTGGCAGGAAGCTGGAGTAAAGAGCTGGGGCCCCCTGCATCATGTCAGAGGGCACGCAACTTGTGCCTGCATCAAAATCTGACTTTTCATTGCTAATGGCTGACTTTAGTAATGGCAGTGTTGGTGCAGATGGAAGTAGGCAGAAGAAATCATTGAGAAAATGATGAAGAGCCATAATGTTCCCCAGAAACAGCTTTTGTCTTAGACATATGAGGTGTGGCATGCAGTGTTCTTGCCTATATTGTGTTCTCCATCTGGCTAGTTACTGAAAGCTCAGATTCTCCTGGGCTTTTCTGAGCTATTTACTATAATATTCTGCCTTTTATAGAAAAGATTATCTTACAAACTGGATTCTCCATAGTGGATAGATTTTTATGGTTTAATCCTGTTTTTGATATCTAATTCTGTTTTTTCCCCTTAAATTTAATATTGTTTCCCCTGACACACATACATAAACATGCACAGGATTTCATGTCTTATTTTTTTGGTGGTAGTGTCTCATGCAGAGATTCTTTTCTTACCACACTTGATTGAGAAATAGCTCCTGTGGGATTTGGAGTATCATTCTATATTTCCAGCCTATGGACTGAGAAATCCCCATACGCGTTGCTCCCTTTAAATGGGGACTACAGCCAGAACTCAATTAATACAGTGGGAATCCTTCCATTGATTTCGGTTACCTCTTGGTCAGGCTGTCTGTGTTTTATGCTTCTTCATCATAATTGCTGAGTATACCATCATACAGGTATTTTCTTACTACATGCCTATAAGGCAAGGAAGTGATAAGTATTTGCTTTCTCAATGAGGATTTGGAGTACAGGAAAATAAGTGCTTGATTTGGAAAGAAACTGAATTTAGTCACTGAAGTTGCAGCTTAAATAAATCTGATGCATTCTTACCCAAAGCAGGCAGGTACTGTTGAAAAGTATGTATCCTGTGCATGTCATGGAAGCAGTTTTAGGAGGGCAGACCGGGGTCTAAGACTAGTAGTCTTTCTGCAGTACTGGCCTAAGATGAGCATAGCAGTCATCTTTACAGTCTCTCCCTACTCCTTTTTTTCCTAGGTATGCACTCAAACATTATGCTCTTTGGCATCAATGCTGAATATCACTTGGTGACTCTAAGGCTCTAATAAGAGTTTATAGACTGGAGCTATCAGGAACTGAGCCTTGTCAGTGAATGGTCTGTGACAGATAATTCTCCTTTCTTTCTGTGCAATTTCTCTCAAGACATTGGCTCTTCAGAAGAAGTGTCAGAGTTGGACAGCACTAAGCTGATAACTATTATTGCTATTATTATTTTAATCAGAAGGTAATTAGTTGGTATGCGTCGTGGATGGTGATAGCATGCTTTGGATTGCAATGGAAAAAGTGCTTGGGATGTGATGAAGAAAGTCTTGTGGTCTATAGTCAAAACAAAATAGCTTGCATTTTATCAGTCCTGAGGTCACACCAGGGGCTGTTCTACCTCTATCCCACCCATTGTGCTTACAAGTATGATGCTGCATACTTGCATTGAAAAATGAACTTCATCTGTTATAGGTATTTAATTTTATGCAGGAAATTTTTTTCCTATTCTTTACTTAAGACTTTGGTGTAAAGGTCCTTTAATGCCTTAGGCAGACCACTGTGAGAGCTAAAGCAGAAAGCCTAAGAGTGTGTTTAGTCTTCCTGTTAGGCCAAAAGAGGTTTAGATTTCCACTGATTGACTGCTGAACCCCTCCTCCCTCCCTGCTCAAGCAGCTCCACTTCTCTGGCCCAGATCAATGTCAGTAGTTAAATGGATCGGTTATTTGAAAGCTGTCTATTGACCTTTCCTTCGTGACTGATTGCATGAAAAGTGCACAGGAGTGTGGCTTCCAGCTAGGAGAGCAGTTGCTGTTGATGGCTCTTTTTCACTGCTCCCCATAGCCCACTAGGATTTCCCACAGAGGAATAGGCTGCCTGCAAACATGCAGGGACAGAGAGTGCTCTCAAGTAACCATAATGAAGCTGAAAGCCAGTGCTAGCCTTCCTTAGTGGCCAAGAGGAATTATTTATGAAGAGAAGCACAGAGCTGAGTGGTTGACTGGCCTTTAAAACACTTCCTGACTGGAAAACTGGAATTGGAGAGCCACCAGAGCCCAGGGTGACATTTGCCTAAGGGTGCTGGTCAGTGTCCTGACAGAAATGGGGAAGGAGGACGCAACCAGGGCCTACCACTTCTCTCTGGTGCATACACTGCCCTGCAGCTCTCGTCTTACATGCTTGCCATCTCACACATGTCCTGTCCTAGTCCAGAGAAATAATTCACTTTTTTATCTTTCAATGTGCATTTAAATACAAAAACAGCCTGCAGGAGCAGGTGCATAGAATTAGCCTTTGTGCAACTTTTCTTTCTTATGCTTTTGGAGTCTAAAAGTAATGTTGTCAGGGTTTTAATTTGCTTTAAGTCTCCTGTAACCAATTCCATGGTAACAGGTTTTGATTTTTGGCATATGGAACATTTTAGTTGCTTCTGATTGTTAACATTATGAATAATAAACTCACCTTTTAACTCCTAAAATAAAGTTTGACAGTGCAGTAAGTGACGTTCTGTTTGCACAGAAGCAGAGAATACAAATTACCCCAAATCAGGTAATGGGAAGTTGATATATGATGATTGTGTTGTTTCATCACCTGTTTTTTAGTAGGTTGTGCAGGATTGGTAATTCACTGCTTGGTCTCCCTTTTAAATCACTTTCTTAATAAACACGTAACAACACTGTCCTGATGTAGGGCACCGCATGACTCCATGCTTAATCTGTATTTTACAAACCAGTAATACACGACTTGTAATTAAAAGGTTCATAATGTCAATCTTTGATTCTGATTATCAGGGAATTGCGCTCTGCAGAGTGCAGGGTGGCATAGGAGGCTGGGGAAGAGGTTGGAGCAGGCTGGGAACTGGGGTTTCTGTTGGAAATTGCAAGTGCCAAAGCCTAGAGCGGTCCCCAGTTGCTGGGACATAGAGCAGATCCAAGCCAGAATTTGCGAATTGGAGAAGATAATCCTTGACCATTCATGGCTGAACATCTGAAAGTGAAACTGTGGGAAAAATCTTTCAGATCCACCTGAAGGGTACCTGGTTCCATATAATTCCATCTCTACTCTCTCTCTCCATTTGGATCCACACCGTCTCAATTTTCCAAAGAGTCATATATTGCTTCTCTCCTATCCCAGTTGAGACATGTAGTTGATGAATGGCATCCTTCTCTTCTCACATGCTCCTCACAACAGGAGGCTTATTATGGCAAGACTTCCAATTTGCCTTCAATACCTTATTAATTTATAAATGTCACCTGCATGCCGCCAGTTGCTAACATTGGAAGGTATTGATGAAGAGTCTTCACTGTCACTTCCACATCATCTTCTAAAAGGCTTACTGAAAGAGAGGGAGAGCTGCTACAGGGTTAATAAAATAAATTGTAGCTTTTGTAATTGATAGTAGTTCTTGTTCATCAGTCCAGTCAAAACTTCTTCCTAAGCAGCGAGCAATCAAATGTTGACTTATCAAATCGTAGGGAAATTAGATTATTTCAGGCTCTAAAAGAATTGTAATTAAGAGCAGACAATTTATTTATTTTCTTGGTGCAAGATAAAGTTATTCCTTGTACTAAGGGGGGCCAGGGAAAGAGAAAGGAGACATAAGAAGAAAATAATAATAATGGCAATAAATAAACGCAAAAAAAAAAAAAAAGCCAATAAATTATTTCTAAAACATACTTGCCTGCCACTGAAAACAAACAAAAATTCTGTAGGGATGTTCTTTTATTGCAAAGATGTAATGGGAGACTTTAATAGAGCTAAAAACCTACATATCTATCAAAGAAAATAATTAGGATTATAAAACTGACCACTGGAGAACTAACTGTTCAAGAGCAGTCTGCACTCATTAGCTTGAGTACTCAGGCATAACAGGTTTGAGTTTCTCTTCTGACTTAGACTAAGGACTTGAATTTCACTTTCAACTGAGACACACCCACTGAGTGTCCTTGCTATCAGCTGCTGGTTTATTTCTGAATCAGAACTTATATCTTTGATCTGAGGAAAAAAACTACCAGAAGCTTCAGAGAGAGAAATATGTTTATTTCATCCAGATTTTCTTTCTGGATGCCATGTCAATATCCTTTCAATAGGAAAGGAAGTGAAGCGGTCTAAAAATCTCCAGCTTAAGAAAGAATGAAACGAAATACAGACTTTCATATCAGCGCTCACTCTCCCTCCCTTCCTTTCATTGCCAAAGCCTACACTAAGTCAGTGACTCTTTGCAGCAAGCCCTGGAGAAAATCCTTATTGCAACCCTTGTATCCTGCTTGAGGGAGAGCTTCTCCAGAGCTTATGCCAAAAGGAATCCCTGCGTCTCCCACTGATCTTGCCAGTTTGGTGAAAAGCCTCTGAGCTCATATTTGTGGCAAGGGCAGACAGTAACTTGGTGTTGATGTGGAGTTACTCCTGAACAGTGCTTGATTCCTGTACGAGGTCTAGAAGTAGACCTGAGACATCTGCACCTCACCTTTGAGTAAGACAAGGACTGAATAATTGTTTTGATGGCTGAATAAAAATGAAGAGGATGGGGTTCTATTTATCTCTCTGCTAGCATAGTATAATGATTCCAAACTTCCAAACTCCAATGTGTCATCTTGGAGGAAAAAAAAGAAAAAAAAGGCTAGGGAGTGGGGGAACGGGGGAGGGGGGGAACGGGGGGAGTATCAGGCAGTCTGTTTTCATTTCAGGTAGAGGAAAAAATTGAGACTTCTAGAGGGATGAAGTGATATGCCGAAGGCTGTGCAAAGGGGTTTGACCAGAGTTCAGACCTGAATTTACCGTTGCCCAATCATTTCACTCAAGTTCAAGACTTTTTCTAGCATTTGAGTAAAACCTATTTAAAGCAAACATTTACCATTCTTTCTGGCATGGCTTCTTTCACATCATCCCAATAAAACCAGGGATATTAGAAAATTTAAGAATAAACCTAGGTCACAATGTCCTGCTCTTTTTTTTTTCTTTTTTTTTTTTTTTAAGTCTCCAAGTGAATTTTGAGAACATAATTTCTATTTTATCACAGCGACACCTGTGATGTTTGTTTTTTTCTTTGCAAATGTCAAATCTAAAGTTTCAAAGAAGGCTTAAGATGAAATGAAAATGAGAGCAGAAGGCTACGTAGCTGTCATTAGCCTTAAGACTGTTTATGAGAACTCGAGATGACCTACAGCTTTAAATGACATTGATTGGCATACTTTAACTTTGTGCTAATGGACTAATGACTTGCAAGGCTCTGAACAGTCAAAGGAGAAAAAAAATACTGGCATCTGTGAAAGATGTTGATTGCAATCTGTGGTATTCAGCTGACTTTTCCAATAAGTGTTAAATATGCAGGGTACTGCACAGAATTGTAATTGTTGCTATTTAGAAAAGAAAAAAAGATCATTTCTCAAATAGCAAAGTTTTTTTTCATTGGTAACAAATAATATGCCTATTGAAATGAATGCTTTCAACTAGTGTTTTTAGAGTAGAGGCAAATCTTGCTAGAATTCAGCAGCATAGCTTCTGAAAAACTAAATTTTTAGTCTAAAATAGAGAGGACTAAGTGGATAAGGCTTAAAAATATCACATAAATCCTTCCTTCTTCTTCTCCAGAGCACCTACTAACTGCCTCTGATTCTTGTTTTCCTTGTAACTCAGTGGGATGCTTGGGATAAAAGGGAGGGTCGAGGCTGGCCTCACATTTCCTATGTGTAGTTGTCTGTTTCTTCTCCTTTCATTATCCTGAGTAAATTGTGCCACTACAAGAACCCTTTTGAGACGTGAAATACTGCCTAAAGGTCACTGTTTAGAGCACAGCCAATATAGCAGGAGACACCGCTAATCTATTGGTTCTGTGATGAATATGTTGACAAGCAGTTGAATTTTAATAATTAATCATGATAAAACTAAGGAGAGTTAATAATTTAAAGTCTGATAATGGAGAGTGGTGCTGCTACTCAAGTAGGCAGTTTCTGTTAAGTTTCACCTCTGTTAATTTTAACCAAAGGGAGCACTGTCACTTTTAATTAGCAATAAGAAGCTCTCGGTGCTGTGAGGCTGGCACAGAGGAGGTCAGCTCCAGTAAATGTTAACAGCTCAAAGAGAAAATGCAGGGAGAGTATTTTAAATAGCCTAATGCTAATCAGCAGGGCTGATTCCTCAAGCTGTATGTTTGCTTTACTGTAGCAGTGCATTACTGGACAGCAATAAATTAAAATTATGAAATGAGGAAGACAGGGAAAGTACATGTTTCTCATCCCAAATGTGTCACTCACAAAACATCAGTGACCTTCAGCAGAATTTTTATCTCTAATGGAGCCAGCGTTTACCCATTTGTAACCACATGTTCACCCAAATGTTATCATGAGACATCTGTCTTTGCAATTCCTCCTTTCTTCTTGAAGTGGACAGACTGAAAATGGGTTGGATTCCCAAAGGGATATAGGTACACTTTGGAGAGGTAACAAGTAAAACTTTATATTACTTGCTTTAAATAGCAAGTTTAGCTCTGTGATAATGCATAGCATAGCAGGAGGCAGGAGAGGCCCTTGAAATCGAGGTACTGGGTAACCTGCTGTGCTGCTGGGGCTGTGCCTCGGGAAGAAAAGTGGAGGGGCTGCAAGGCAGGAATTTGAAGGAAACCAGGCTTTGTCAGTTCTGCTGCTTATGGAATACCTTTGGTTTCTATATCCCAATGGGCGCATGCATCGTGTTTTCTCAGGGATGAATGTGCCAGAGTGAGGCACTGCAGTGCACTCTCTAAAATGGCCAGCACAGCATTAGGTGCCGTGGTGTCTGAACACTTTGTTGTGTTTCCCACTACTCACAGGAGGAAATTCCTAGCATACTGGAACTACTGAGCTACCTATTCAGTTATCAGAAGCATTTGGTGGGCTTCTAAGGGCGACCAGCATAGCTGAAATGTTATTTTAGTAATTTTACAAAGTCTTTTGATAAACTGAGCTTGACATTTCTAAGGCGCCCTGTTCTGTTCACCCTCATGGCAGTCAGAGTAAGCCAGGGGATAGGAAACCCATTACACAATATGGCTCAGGTTACACAAATCAGATGATTTAACAAACTTTTTGATGTTTGCTACTTAAATAGCTGATTTTGTTCCATGTCTGGCTGAGTTTTCAATGTGCTGCCATTCTCCACTATCTTATTTGCAAAAGTTCAACATTCATGTTAAAGGCACATTAACGTGGTTTTACAAGAAGGAATTATAAAGCAGAGCAGCAAGTAGTTAAAACATACTGTATGTAATATTCAGAGTTATGTTATTTGGCCTTGGCACTATATCAGTGGCAAAAAAATTAACACCAGAAATACATTCAAAGGCTGGGTGCTTCTGGAAAGTGCTGTGAGCAGTACCCGCTTGCCACTCTTACATCTCAGAAGTGTGTGATCTTGTCTCTGTCAGTTGTTTGTTTTGGCCATACTCCAAGGGATTTGTACTACAGGCAGTTTTGTTCTTCTAGCTGATATAAGTTACAGTTTTTGCCTTTGGTTTTTCACTAGAGGTAATTGTATTTGTTGTACTGCACAAAATTACTTCATCTCACTGTCTGTAGCTACATGTCATGTTGTGTTGATGTGTGACAAAGGCGCGTCCTGTCATGATTTTATGTCACTATATGACAAGACACCTTCCTCATAAATTTGTCATAAATTTGATTATGTTGCAGCTCTGTGTCAAGTTACTCCAGTATGTATTTGCGAAGTTTCACAAGTTCAGGAGACCCAAACTGATTCAGAACAGCAGCAGTGCTTAAGGCTGAGCCTGTGTTATGTGAGGTACTCCCCATAAAAATGTGGGCATCGCATGAACTTCTTTGTAGAAAATCTTTCTGTGATCTTCCAGCCTTAACCTGTTATTAAAACTGCTCCTAAGTTGCCCAGCAAGACTAGGTGTTGAAGTGCTTATGCTTTAGGCTTCCATTTTCTTAAAGACGGAATATGCCTGTTTTCAGTGGACTTGAAGAAGAGGAATTACGAAATATCATTCTAACTCCCCAAATCCATTACAGTGCAGTACAATAGGCTAGATCAGACATGTTGTACATTTGGAGAGTGATAGCCCATAAGGCTAAAACCTACACCCTGTGCACCATCCATCCATGGGCAATGATCTATTAGTCATTATTACATTTATGTTAGCAACCTGCTACATCTAATATGGCCCTCCAGGTATGAGCAGAGGCAGTGAAATATAGAGCCATACCTATTTTATAGTAAATCATAATTAATTGACCATGTTTCCAAAAAAATGAGCTGACATTTCTGAAGTCATGTGTGAACTGCAAGTAATTATGGACAAATATTTTCATGAAAGGTTTGGATGTGTTTCACATGCCCCGAGAAGCTGAGTTACTTTGAGCCAGACTTTGAGAGCTAAGTCTATATCTCAAATTCAACCTCCCCTTATGTAAATGTTATCACCTACTTTCTTGATTTATTTGTTGAGGTATGCATATGATATTACTCTACTACTGTAGATTTTTCATTATAATCCACTCTATAAATTCAAGGCCAAAGTAGACTGTACGTCTTATGATATTTTTATTTGTTATAGCTACATAAAAAGAGCTTAATAGCATTTTAAAGTATGTTTATTTGTATCAGCAGTCATCAGCTTCCTCTTGGTGAGCTGGAGAAAGAGTAATAGTGCATTCTCTCTGTAAAAATACATGGTTTGGGGTTAGTTTCCATGTATACCTGAAAATGTTTTTTGAGAATCTTGTGACTTTTTAAACTGTTCGGATCTTTTGTAGGTGAAATGAGATGAAAACATAAAATTGCAAAAGGAAAAAATAAATAAATAAACCCATTTTTTCTTTCTTGCCAGTCGTTCATCTCTTTATAGCATATGAAACTCTGGAGCTTTTTATTTGTCCAGGTTTCTTCTTGCTGCATAATATCAATAACTACTTATATCTTCAATGTAGTCTATGGACAAAAAGACAAGTCTAGGTTATCCATGATTTATTGTAAAAGGGCTAGCAATTAGTGTCCTGGTTTTGGCTTGAGTTATTATTATTTTTTTTTCTAGTAGCTAATATGGTGCTGTGTTTTACATTTAGAATTAAAATAATGCTGATAATGCACGGATGTTTTAGTTGTTGCTCAGCAGTGCTACACAGAACCAAGAATGTTTCAGCTTCTCACGCTGCCCTGCGTGAGTCTGAGGGTGCGCAAGGAACTGGGAGGGGACGGAATTAGCACAGCTGACAAAAACTGGCCAAAGAGATGTCCCATACCATATGATGTGGTAAAAAATGCCATATGCTATGGAATATCCTTCTGGATGCTTCATATTCCAATTCCAGTATCCTGTCCTAATAAGCTGTCTTTATCTCAGCCTGTGAACTCTATGATTTACCAAATTCTCTCCCCATCCCACTAGGACTGGAGGAGTGAATGAAAAGCTGTGTGGTGCTTAGCTGCCTGTCAGTGTAAACCAAGAAAATTAGGCTTTGGTTTCTGGTAAGCAGAAAGCCCTTACACATTATCTGTCCCTACTTAGTGAATAATATTGCAAGTTTTCTCAAGGCATTCAACTAGTACAGATACAACCATGGAGTTCCATCCTACAAGCTACTATATTAAATAGCTAAAATTGCCCCCCACGTTTTGGCTTTTACTACTTTATAAATAATGGATGTCACATTTATTTCTTCCTTAAGCAAATGGTGCTATAAAGTAACCCATTCTACATCACTTAAACAAAAGTAATGACTAGAGTTTTAGTGTTTAGCAGCTAATGACCTTGCTTTAGGATGGAGACTCTGGGAATGACAAGAGAAAAAGGGTAAGGGCCATTCCTTCTTAACATACCCCAAGTCTTGCACTTCCTCAGCTTCACTATGATTACAAAAGCCCAGATTTGTCCCTTCTGCATTAGATAACATGAAGAATTTAAGGTGCTCCTTTTTTTGCTTTTTTCTGTCCTCTAGTTGCTCACTAGTTTTTTGTTTGGCTGCTTTGAGGCAGCTGCAAGGCCACTGCACTGTATCAGTAGAGGAGTAAAACCTGTTACATAAATCAGATAAAGAAAATATCAGTCAATACCTTATGGGAGTTTATCTGTTTTAAATCACTTTCGTGTGACTGATGTGAGCTGAGCTGCAAAGAAAAGCTAGCAAGCTCACAGTACCTCTGGCCATTTTAACATCTCTTCTGGAGAATTTAATGCTCCTTTCGCAGTCCTTGGGCATCGTCTAGTTGGAAATGATCATAGAGAAAAGTAAAATAAAAAAAATGAAGCCATTGGTGGGAGAAAGTCAGGTTTTTGTGCCTGTGGACTCAGAACTACTGCTGTGTTGCTGCTTGCAGCTCACTGGTGATCACAGGTTGCTGCAGAAATAAACTGTATTTTATGTAGGCTAAAGATGCACTCCTAGCGTTTTTGTTTTGTTTTCAAGATATAAACATTATTGGGCTTTTGTTTTCCTTTATTTAGTATATTTTTAAAAAAGTGTTGTTTTTTAACAAAGCAGCAGGGTAGAAAGCACTTCTACATCTTGCAGCATAGAAAAATTGCAGTGTAAAACTAAGTACTGGCAAATTATAATCACTTGTTCTTTATACTAGAATAAACAACAGGGTCTATCCAGAGATAGTAGGAAGTGATGATTCCTGCATTACAGAGCTCCCCAAGTCAGTGCAGGCATAGAAAAGTAGATACAAGCTAGGGCAGATATAGAACATTGAAATAGAACTTAACTCTGCTTACTGTAATATTGCACGATTTCTTGAGAGTAATGCATGGAAAATGAAGCTAAACAGTTTAGTTGCATTATCCAAGCTGAGATAAATGCACGGGGAGTGCATTTTGATATATAATCTAAGCTTCCATGTGATTTAAGTCTTCAAACAAGTTATTGCCTGTTCAGCAAAACACTGTAGAATTTGGACATTTAAACACAATTAAAATTTCAGATTCCTGAAAAGCAGGCTCTAAATTTTTGAAAAGGATTCAGTGACTGACAAAGAAAGATTTTTTCCCTAGCTAATTATTCTGAGATCACAGCAGACCACTGTTATCTTTGGCATGTACCATCTTGCAGATTATGTAGAGCATTTGGACACTCTTATAGTAGAGAGAAGAAGCAAATTGAAGGGCAGTTGGAGTTGACGGGCTGTCAATACTGGTCAGTTGGTGTCTGGACCATGGTAGAAGGGGTGAAGACAATGTATTTTTTATTACATTAACAAAATCCCCATCCCCCTAAGGGACTCCTGAAAGCAGAATAGAACTGGGGCCAATGGGAAATGAATTAGCTTGATTGCATCTAGGGATGCAGAAATAATCCCAGGTCTGATATCTTCCCAAACTCAGGCACATGCACTGAGTCATGGTTTTGAGAGGGAAACTGATTCTGAATACCTGTCTCATGGAATTTTGACTTAACAGCATTTATTATTCCATATAAATTGCATATGTAAATTTCTTTAAATTATCTTTTAGCTTTTAGATTTTAGGGTTAATAAAAAAAAGTCAGTGATGAAATGTAAGATGACACGAAGACAGCAGAACAAGGACAGTTGTTGAAGGTTTGGTCTTTAATGTGACTACTGACACGCCTTGTGCTGTTCAGCCCAAGTGACTTGTGGCAAAACATCATTTTTGTTTCTTTCTGTGTAGTGTATGCACAGAGTGAACAGGAAAACATTTAACCCACCAACTCTGTTCTCCCCCCTAAGAATTCAGTGAGAAAACACTCACTGGCATTTGTGGAGACACACTTCAGTTGCTTGATAGATTTCATGTAGAAGGTAAAACTTCCCATTCTGAGGTCTTTTATAACCTTGCTAATTGCTGCTCATTAATGAGGCTCCTACTTCCCTTCTGGCAGTGATCAGAAAGCACGTGTCGGATCTTGAGGTACCAGAGATATCACAAGGCTCTATTTTGGCTCATTTGCTCTCATGCCCTTCTACGAGCTCAAAAATGTGCTGCAACTCTGTGGAAAAGCTATAATATACAAAACAAACATGGTTCTGGGGATGCAACATTAAGCAACTGATGATGTTAAGAAAAGTACTAATATTCATGTTTGAGCCTGCCTGATCTGGTTCAGTCCTCCTGAGCCTCTTTAATAGATGGGTACTGTGTATTAAACAGTGAAGCACTTCATGATTAAAGTCTTCGTGTTGGTAACTTCAGTGAGATTACTGTTAGCCGATTTATAGTTCCCTTGACTCTCCCTTCTTCGTATGTATGCATGTAATATGTTTATACATTTTGAAATGGAATCTTATATTTCACCTCTCCTGGGAAAATTCTGTTCCCGTTAGAAACCCGGTTTCCCCTTATGCAGGCTAGTAGCAGTGAGTTATTGAATTTTTTGCTTCTTTCTGGAAGAATTTTCATTAGAGACACTTCAATAATAGGGTAGTACCGGATGTAAATAGAATATAAATTTTACATAGTTGAAATGCCTCCTGCGATGGAAGGGGGAAGAATTAGAAATGTTGGATATTCCAATCTGTTTTGAGATTGCTGGGTTCGTTGAAATATTACATTGGTGCAGAGAAACAGCTTGGGGGGGGGGGGATTGATTTTGTTTTCCTACTGACACGTTCCTTCCACAGTTGTTCGTCTATGCTGAAATTTGCCCATGCAGAACGGTATGCACGGGGGAGGCAGAGTCATTGCAGAGCTTTTGTCTGATTTCTTCAGAGTATTTGGGTTGTCAAAAAAAAAAAAAAAAAAGAAAAGAAAAAAAAAAGAGAAATGCTGAACTGATCTTTCTTAAGCTTTAGAAAAGCAGCTAAGATTCATTTAAGCCTTTAAAATGTTTCAATGGCCCAGGCTTTCTGCAGCATATCAATGCATAGTTGCATCACTCTAAAGAATTGTTTCCAAATTTAATTCCTATATAATAGAGTTAGCCAAGGTACCAGTGTAAGAGGTAGTAGAACTGGGCAAGAGTACTGTTTCTCTTGGTTTGGTGTTTCCTATCCCCTTCTGAAAGCCCATCAAATTGTGCTGCTGCACATGGTCCTATAGCACGGAGGTCTGCTCACTCTCTCTGCCTTCACCCACACACCCTGCTGTGGGGTGGAAGGGAAGAGAAAGCAAGTTCCCCTGTGACAGCACTTTTTATAATGATTTATTATTTCTAATAATGTAGTCCTTAGAGGCCACATTTAAAGACCAGGGGTTAATTTCACTGAGTGCATTTAAAACATGCAGTAGAAAAAGGCAAGCATCATCCTGAAAATGCATGCTAATAAAGCTCCGCTGCTGGCTGCATGTCAAATAGATGTGTGAGGTGAATGCAGGGAGAACAAGGGTAAGATGAAACATGGGAGCAAGTTGCTGTGTTGTCGGCATGTACACATATTGAGGAGTGTCAGGATGCCAAACCAGAGGTGCTCCAGCTGTGGTGTGCAAGGGAAGGACCAACCCTCTCCACCACTTCCTGTGAGTGTGCCTTTACTGCTCTGCTCCACCTCCCATATGTACCAGTACCTATTGCTGCAGCCTCGAGGCCAAGCTTTTTCCCTGGCTGATAACGTGACAGCAGCTTGCCATGTCCCTCTGTCTGCCACTGGGTTCCAGCAGTGACAGGAGCTGAGAAATGCAGGCAGGTGGAATTAGGGAAAGGCAAAGTTATGTCATGAGTTAAGTTTAAGAGTAGTGTGGATATAGCTATTGCTTTCAGCAACAACACACAGGAAAGTAAATGTTGGAATTACAGTTTTGCTTATTGCTCCCATGAAGCAGTAGCCTGGTGAACCTGGTTATAAATCAAGTCCAAAGCCCGATGGTAAGGTGAAGTACAGAAAAAAACTGGATAGGAAAAAATGAAGACAATGGAGGAGGCATTGATTTAATTTTGATAGCTGCTAAATAAAGTGGGCTGACAAAAACCATTAATGCCCCTTTCAGCCGCCTACACAGGAGGTCAGCTGCCAAACAAGAAGGGAAATGGCGGGGGTGAGTTATGCGCTGGCTGGAAGGCTGATGACTTATGGTACTGGATTGAGACAGCATTATTTGCTTGTGGATGTTCTGCTGTATCAGAGAAAGGCCAAGACGTTTATTCTGGGGCATTCTGAGAGCAAGGCCATGCAATAGCTGTGTTTGCAGTGGGCTGGCCACATTTGCTTGTGGAAAATGTGAAAGCTTGGACATAGGAGACATGCTGGGACTACTTGTAAATGCCCCAGTCTTTCCTTGAAGATCCATTCTTACTGAAAATAATTTCCATGTTGGCTGTGATTAGAGATACAGTTTATTAATCTGTAAAGATGTTTGCCAAAGCACTAGATCATATTCTGTGGAAGCCCAAGTTGTTTCACTACTGGCAGAAGAAGGAACAGCCATGTATTGAACATCTAATTATTGATATTGACCAGTGCTAGCTCTTTCTTCTTTTTTAAATGTTTCTGTAGCTGGTCACTTGGAAGGCTCAACAAAGTCTTGCAGAAATCAACTGACGTGAAGTTTAACGGCAGTGCAGGACAATGTTTATGTTTGAGTGGTACTTGATGGGCTAAACAGAATCTGAAAGAATGGTTTTCCTTTCCATTTTAATGTTTTAGTCCTTCACTGATGTTTTCATGTTAGGCACCATGGAAAACAGTTGGTAGTCTGTCCTGTGTGAGTGATATTGTGTTAAAATACTGTGGATTTCAGCAGCAGGCCATAGTTAGCACCTTTATCCAAATGGTGGCCATTGGGCCAGATATCCAATATATATAGCTCACGGTAACTTTGTCACTAAAGCTCTGCATAGCTTTTAAATGTCCAGTTTGTTCCCATTTTGTATGGGGGAAAAAAAAAAAAGGTATCCTCCTCAAGGCTACCTTTACACATGTCCTTTGACTGCAGATGTCCAAGGTAGAAGTCCGTAAACTACTAATAAAAGGCAAATTGAATAAGATTGTTGCATGTTTCCTTAGATACATTATCATATAACCAAAGTAGTGTGACCTAAGTAGTGTACCTCTCCTTGGCAGAAAATGTGGCTTGGGGGGTGTCTCTGTGCTCTGCACCTCTCCACTGCTTACTCTTGATCTGAGTTGAGAAGAAAGTCTTAGAATCACAGAAACACCAAGGTTGGAAGAGACCTCCAAGATCATCTAGTCCAACTGTCCACCTACCACCAAAACTTCCCCACTAAACTATATCTCTTACTACAATATCAAAACATTTCTTGAACCCTTTCAGGGTTGGTAACTCAACTACCTGTCTGGGCAGTCTGTTCCAATGCTGCACCACAAAAAAGAAATTTTTCCTAATATCCAACCTGAACTTCCCATGGTGCAACTTCAGGCCGTTTCCTTTAGTCCTATTACTAGTTACATGGAAGAAGAGGCATCACCTCCCAAACTCTCTTCCCTCCTAGAAGAATCTTTCCACATTTATCTCTTTCTTTATAATATTCCCACTCACCTATCCCTTACTTTCTTTCCCTCCTCTGCAAATATTTGTTCTTGTTCAATTAATTCTCTGAAAATATTTCTAGGATTTTAGGAATTCTTGATTTTGTTGAGTATAAGATAATGCATAAACTATCAAGGAGAAGCTGTAAATAGCAATCTCTTTAAAATTCATTAAATTATTGAGGAGGTATTTTACTTAATAAAGAAACAGTTGAAGATTAATTTAGAATAATAGAATATCCTGAGTTGGAGGTGACCTGTGAAGATAATCAGGTACGATTCAACTTAAAACTCAATACAAAGAGCTTTAAAGAATTAATAAAGAAAGGCTGACCAAGGCCGATAGTCTGGGAGTAGAAAAAAGACAGCTTTGAACTGAAAACATAGCACATGGAGTATAAGAAGCAGTTCCACTTTTCTGGAACTGGTGCTCAGAGGAAACAATGTTCACGCTACTGCTCTAGAGAAACAACGCTGACCTCATTAGACTAAGAGTGGATATATTTTTTTTTTCTAACCATATAACTTTGTATTAAAACCTCAGTGCTTATTATTAGCATAACTAGGCAAAGAGTGAGCTATTTTCCTTATCCTCAAGTGATGGAAATAATACCCCAGGCTGAAAATACCACAGGTCACTTCTCCCTCATTCTAGAAGCTACCTTTATTCTAGCACTTGCCCTGTTATTCTCTTTCAATTTTCCTTGCTTTCCGTAAGTATCTGAAAAAACAAGCAGCTTCTACATGTGTACAACAGTGCAGACTTCCAAGATTTTTATTTCCGTTATTTGCATCAGGACAACACTAATGAGGTATGAAATCATGCTGGCCATGAGACATTTTCTGAGCAAATTCTTCTCCAAAATAAGCAGGCATCTGGGCTTGATGGAGCAGTGAAAGCTGTGCAGCACAAGGAGGGCCTTTGAGAGCCATATGTCTGAAGGCTGGTGGTGACATTTTCTACTTTTCTTCCTTATATGGTCCATTTCTACAGTTTGTTTGCTTTCTTAATTACTCTCTGTTGCTGAGTTTGTGTTGACTGTAATGCATGTAGAACAATGTGTACAGTTCAAGGGAAAACAGGGCTTGCAGTGCATATAGATATGTGGAGTATTGTGAGCTACAGACTATAAGTTTATGGTACCCACTGTCTGTTCAAATAAATCCTCAATTGGTCGTAATTTAACTTTGTGATTTAATTGTGATATAATATTTCATATGAGCGGACTTGTGTAGTGGTGTTGGGCATGTGGCACTTGCAGAAGACGATGGTTTGGTTGACTGGCTTGCTGCACACACTATGGATGTAGCAACAGAGAAGAGCTTGCTTTGTCTGAGCAGGTACCAAGTCTCGGGAGAGGGAAGTATTTTTGCCTTGTTTGCAGAAGGGATTGGCTAAAAAAATTAGCACACCTGCCCGTAATCTTTTGACATCTTCAGAGGTGTGCTGGAAATTGAACCTCTTGAGTCCTGGCACATCACTATCATCACAAATTGTGAGCTAATCAATAACATGTTTATTTGTCATCCCATAATTGCAGCGATATTTTGTTGTTAAATACCCTACAGTGTCATTAGAAAAGTGGTCACTTAGGAATTATAACCAACACAAGCACTTGAAGCATTTCTCAAGGAAATAGTGTGTGAGCCATTCAACGGAACCAACAATAAAGCTAAGTACTTGAGTAGCTGGCTATGCAAAACTGAAATCCTTCCTGAAGCAGTCTGGAAAAAGCCTGGAAGTGTCTTACTGGCATGACATGACCTCTTTATGACTCTGCAGAGCACAAGGAAGTGGACTTGAAATACAAGAGTAGAAAAAGTAGACTTGGGCTACCTTGATCTGAGGCCAAGAAAAAGAGCATATGGCCCCATAGCCTGCAGTACTCTAAAAAAAAGCCCTATGGCACGTAAGGCAAGATCCAAAATGATGAATGGGAGCCTTTAAATTGTAGATTAAGCATTAAGGAAGATTGGAATGTGGTCAAACAGACTGATGCTCTACTGGAGATGCTACCTGCAATAGTGTTTTCAGACAAAAACTCTTAAGAAAGCCACAAGGTCACTAACAGAGGTGCAGAAAACTCATTTTCCACTTGTGCTTTCATATAAGTAGTTGTAAACTGGGATTCCTTATCTTAGAGTCAGAGCAGTGCAAGGAGATGATTAGGTGGTTTGATATGAGATTTTAAGATGCTTAAACATAAAACAAAACAAAAATTCATCATGTTGGACAACAACTCAACTATGTAGGTGCCACGAAGCACATTGTACTTTCTCAGCAAGAACACATGAGATAACACAAATACTTCATGTTCACACAAAGAAAACCAACGTGCCTCATCCCAGTGAGGACAAAATAAAAAGCAGTTGTCCTAGAGTATAAAGGCAAGGTCAGCTAAGAGGACCAGTGCATTGGGTTTTATAACCTACAGAGAACCAAGGCTGTTACATGTAATCTTTACACAGTAAAAATCAGATTAAAACTCTACTGGATTATGATCCAAAGAACTGAAGCTAAGAAACTAATGAAGGTGGCTAAGAACTATCCAACAAAAGAAATGTCTGCAGATAGTTTTCCAAATCTCAGTAGTTAAAAAAATTATGAATTGAACTGACATACGGATAATATGGTCTCTGTTTCTGAACAGGAACAGTACATTAATTAGATTTTCAGTATGTGTACTTGCCATTAGAAATGGATTTGGATAAACCCACAGGGAAGTTTGTCCTTACTGTATTGTTTTAGCAACATTCTTGTTTTGTAGCATTCTCATAAGACCAATATTTAAAGGCTGTAAAATCACTAAAGTGATTTTATTTACAACTTTGAATGAACATTTGGGGGAAATATTATTCTTTTTTAGTTGCACTTTTTCCCATTTGGTTATCAATTATGTTGGAGATAAGAAGACTAGTCCTGTTCATCTGCTATTGATTTTGGACTAAGCAAGCAATCAGCCTCCGTAGCTCTGCTTTATCACATCCTGCTATAACATCTGTAAAAGCAGAGTTGTAATAACAGACGTGAAGATCAGATATGGGTATCCTACCTCTACAAGGGAAGCAGGAAGAATGAAGTGAGGATAGAGAGTAGGACTTGAGGTGGGAAGGATGTGTGCTGTTGAAAATTAGAGAAACAAAAAATATAATTTCACCATAAACCATAAATGTGGAAATTTCTTCTACATCAAAAACCTGAACTGAGAATATGAAGCAATTAGTGCAAATATACTACAGCGTTACAGAGAACAAGCATATATATTTTTTTAATTTATGACAATGGAATAGGCCAAATACCATTATATATTACATTAATGAGATAGATTGCTACTTTTAATGGAGTCCCTGTGCTCTGCACTGCACTGTATGCAGATTTGCTAGTTAATAAGCTCTAACAGTGTTTCTCTTCATGGAAAATGAATCTGAAACATTTTGTCAGATTATCTGTTTGGCATGCCTGACTGGTGTCTGGAGTGGCACTTTGCTAATGTGCTATTACTCAGTGTTATTAACGCATAGAAGTGATTGAAAGGTGAATTTATATTTACATCATGCTGCTCAGAGCAGGCGGAAATCTGGATTAATGTGGTGCCCTGTGAAATGGTGCTGCATGAGATAAAATGAACCGTGCAGCTCAGGAAGCACATCACCCAGAGTCTTGGTAGCTTTTCTCCTTAGAGGAGTGTCCTATTGTGGTAAAACACTGTCTTGGAGTTGCTTGTGGGAATGTTTGTTTGTTAGCTGTCTGCTCAATACTATTAGAAATCCAGAATTTTTCTAATTTCTGCAAAAAGCTTTACTCTTCAGCATTAAAACCACATCAGATGTTTTGGCAGCTGCATTATGTATGCATAGCTTTCAAACATTGCGTGAAGAAAAGAGGCTCTGAGAAATGCAGAGCCAATGTTTTTCCTTATTGATCAAGAAAGTGTATCTGTTTGCATGCAAGTAGATTATTCTGCAGCATATTTCCCCTGCACTGAAATGGAATAAGTCTGATTTGCTTTCCTTAAGTGGATCCATCACGTTAGTTTGTTTGGGGTGAAATAACCCAAATGCTTAATGCTTTGGATCTTAACATGTTTTTAAAATGATTTTTCCTTGAAAATGCTTATTAAGAGGGGTTTGACAAGTAAATGCTGTAGTTCACAGCCTTTCATTTACATTTATTTTGGAGTCAGAGTGGGGTTTGCTACATCCTGTTGGGGTTTGCGAGGCAATACAAACCCACAAAGCTGTTTTGTTTGAGTTTTTCAGCTCACTCAAATTGTAGAAAATGAAACTGGAAGAGCAGGGGAAGAGGAGGAGGCCATGGTTATTTTACATCTTTCCCAGTTTGTTTTATATCAAAATTTGAGGCTTGAAATAATTAGCCTTTGGAATTTATTTTTTTTTAATAGTTTTGAAATATCTGAAAATCTATCTATGTAAAAAGAAAAAAAAATTAAAACAAAGTCTTAGCTCATTTGCAGCATACTTTACAAAAGGCAGAGGACTGTGATGGACCATGATAATCTCCATTTCATGTATCACAGCACTGGAAACAGATTTAGACACCCTGTGAAAGGGGATTTCAATTCCTACATCAGTGGAGCAGGGCTCCACTTCCACCTCTACTGCAAAAGTGCACATCGAACTGCACAGTAAGCATGAGAAAAAACGGTGTAACGTTAACAAATGGTTGCCAAAGCATATTCAAAGCTGACTGAGAGGTGTCATGATCTTAAATGAATTCGGTGAATCGGGATGATGGGCTGGCATTTTCTGGGTCAGGCTGTGTGTGCCCCCCTGTGCAACACCATGTATCCACATTCTTACCAGTTGTCCTTCCTGTCAGGTTTAGGGCTGACTCCATTTAGGAAGTTTGACTTCATTCAGGGACTGAAAAATAATAGACTTGCTATTCTTCTCAATTAGCGCTCCATTTTGTTTAATCAGATGGGGATCAGTTTTCTGTTGTCATTCCTAATAACAATAATAAATGCACTGATGAGCCTAATTGCTGTAGTAATTAGACCTCAAACTGGGAGCAGTAACCCCGAAGTTTCATTGTTGAAAAAAGGGTAAATGCAAAGCAACCTTGAATGTCTTTTCTTGCCTTGATTAGCTGCGTACCCTGAGTACTGGGATTCTTGTATGCATTATTTTTACTGTTATTGGATGGTAAAACAAAGAAAAGAAATCCCAAGGAGTTCATCTACATTGACATGATAGATTACAAGTGCTTCTCCAGGGCATTTGTTCATCACATATAGATAAATTCAATCTCCCTCTCCTTTTTCTGTAATGGAAAGCTTGCTTCAATGTGGGAGTTAATTAGCAGAGCTGTTTATGAGAAGAGGTTTTTTTTTTCTTTTTTCTTTTCTTTTTTTTTTTTTTTTTTTAATAGGCATGGATAGATGCCTGGATGGATTGATGGATGAATAGATAGATGCTAGGATGTTTTTATATTTAAAAACAATCCAAGTGTATGGTATACATGGGTCTGCAAAATTTGGAGTTAGCCTATATTTATAAAAAAATTAACCTGCTACTTAGTGTCAGCCCTAGAGATGCGTTTTACAATAGAGAGATTTTGTATAGCTGTGTGTGCACATGTGTTTGTGTTAAATGAAAAACACTGCTTGGACCCTGTGGAATTCCCCTCACTGAGCAGCTCAGTGTCACCCAGTGGAAGCAGGATGGGCAGTGCAGAACAGTACAGGAAAATAATCACACAATTTAAGAAATCTGTATGGATTTCTTAGACAAAAGATAAAACTTGGTTGTATTTTGTGTGTAATTCTTTGCTATAGTCTACATTATTCAGTTTGGAAAAATGTTAAAAACTTTAACTAATGCATTTGTTTTTCTGCATTTTGCTCTAAGGAGGTTAAGGCAAAAGCCTTCTCCTATTTCCACTTTAATGGTTAATACTGATATAAATCTCAACAAGTTCAGGGCCTTTCTGTTTCTGATTGGTTTCCATTCCTGCTTCTCCCTCACTAAGAAAACACTACTGTGGACTTGCATGGTGCTCTTCTACTCAGATTTCCATTCCTCTGTTCTGATGTTTATTTCACTTAATACAGTTTTTAAATAAAGCCATTGTTTGAATTTAATAATAATAATAATAAATTAGTAGCTCTTGAAGTTGAGATATCTCATAAAATGTTCCCATTTTCTTTTTAAGTAAATACAAATTTTTAAGATATGAGTGAAACATGTTCATTAGACTATATAGGTTTAGCTCAATAATTTTTCTTTTATTTGAATTTATCCACAAGAAATGTAAATGTTAAAAATAAGCAGAAGTCTTAAAAGCGGTAGAATTATTTCTAAAGCACGTTAGCAGGATGTATATATAAATACATATAGCATTCCTTTGAGATTTAGGAGGGATAGCATAAGGTTCAAAGTAAAAACTCAACCAAAATTAACTGCTAATGAGCCTCTTTACAATGGCATGTGTAAACATGTCAAACAAAACACATTTGGGGATTGTACAGAAGTACTTTGAGACTTGCCATGGAACAAGCCTCCATTGTCCTGTTGATGTAGAAGAAGCTGTCTTACTGAATATGAGACCAGAATCTCTCTGAGCCTCTAATGCTTTTGTTCTGTGATTTAGTACAGAACGTAGTGTGACTGTGTTTGAGTGAAATCTTCAGGAATGCTGTTCAAGAGGAATGAGAGCTTTGTCCAGAGTGAAAATTCATCTACACCATTCACTCCTTCACTATCCCATGCTTGCTCTTGGAATTTCGTAATTCTTCTTGCCCCTCTTGAGGTGTGCCTTCAGCCTGCAGCACCATTGCTCTGCAGAACATGTCTTTCTTCCAGTGCACATCACCCCTTGGTTTCCTGTTCTGCTCTTTTTTCCAGCAACTAAATCTTTATTTAGGGACACTGGGAGATGCCTGGATACCCATAGTCTCCTCTTTCAGCCAGTGTGTCTCCTTCAGCTATCTGATAAGATTTTCTGTTTCAGATTGCTGCTTGCAAGAGTACAGCTTGGTCACAAACATGTTGTATGTCTGTATATTAGCCACTGTGAACAAACAGTGCCAAATCGTTTCCCAAAACACGTTTCCCAAATACCATATTCCTACAGAAAGTGAGAGTCCTTCCACTGGGATCTCATCACAGAGAGACACTGTGATGCTTCACATTGAGTGCTCGTATAGGCCATGTTTTCAAACATTATGAGCTGAGATCCTTCTCAGTATTGAAAAGGAAGGTCATGAGCAGTTTTCAAGATAGTAAGCTGGTGAAACACACTTAGGACACACTACTGTTTGGAAAATAAAAATGCATTTAACTTCACATCTGGAAGGACTGGCCCTTGGGATGTGGGGACTCATTCCTTTGTCCACACAAGAAACCCATTGTGCTTTCTCTTGAGTGCTCTGGGGGCTCTGCATTTGTTAGATTTAAATTTTTTATTGTTTTGTTAGCTTAACCTGCAGTTGACCCATGCAGATTTCATTCAGAGTGATGCCACTTAGTAGTAATGCATTTTCTGACACCCTGTAGAAACGAGGCTGCTGGTGTCACAGTCTTGGCTGTCAGAGTGGGCTGAGAACTGGTGGGCTCATCTGCAGCTGGGGAGCCTTGTACAAGATTTCTTTTTTATTATTTAGCACCTTGTTTATGGCATTGCACTTGAACTCTGGAACTTTTCAAGTCCACTTCCTTGGAGTTTGAGGGCAGTTATTAAACTCTGCAACACCAAAAAATCTCCATGATGCAGAAAGCCTATTAGTATGTGTGTTTGTGGTGTTGTGTACAGTGTTACTGCTTGAAATGAAGGCAGCAGCCATCTTCTAACACTACCTTATAGACACCAGTGGCAGTCCCCACGCAGGGCTGGACTACAAAGAATGGGCTGTCATTACCCCACACAAAGTCTTAGCAAAGTCCTCGCCATGGACATAGGCACCTAAAGGCAAGCTTCTGATAGTCATAATGGGGCCAGGGTTTCACTCCTGACATTGAATTCCAGAGTTAGATGCTCTCTGTAGAATGAAGCATTTAGTGCCACTATTTTCAGGGCTTGCCAATATATGTTACTGGTTTATTTGAGTGGAACTTGTACCAATATCTATGTGAAATATGCCTGTTGAAATGTAATGAAAGAACAAAACAGGCTCATTACCAGACTGATTACATGTTGAGCAGTGAATACCACACCTTCTTGCAAACACGATCCTTTAGGAAATCAATTTTAATTAAAAAAAATAAAAAAAAGAGCCAAGTTAAAATTAATGTTTCGGCTGTGCCTGAGCCTTTGGACCAAGCAAAGCAACTTAGAATTTAGCTTTTGAACTAGAATGTGTGAGAAATTAGTGTATTTTATCTAATGAAGTAGAAGTTATAAAAAAACAAGTGAAACTGTTCGTATTTTGTTTTAAACTTGGAGCTGTAGGGTAGGAAAGACAACAGTAAGAGAATAACAACCCTGTACCACACAGGGAGGCTGTTGATGGCTTTGTCATTATGGCAAGGAGATGCTGATAGTGAAGCTGTGTTTGTCCTGCAAAGCCAAACAGGGAGATATAGGCTGTGCCTGGGGCAGCACCTTCCTGCAGACACTGCTGAGACATCAGGCTCTCTTTGTAGGCTGCTCCCAAAAGAAGAGGCAGACACGCTTTGACACAGAGCTGCAACCATGGCAAAGGCACTTTAAATCGGTTTCTCTTTTATCTTTTGACTCCATCTGCTTAATGGAGAAACATTTCTTTTGTACCAAATAAGCTGGATGTAGATGGCAGCTACCTTTAGCTCCTGTGCAGCTATACTTTCAGATCTTTACATTTTGCTCACTTTTCACAGCATAGGCATAGTTCCTCAGATTAGCACTACCTACCAGCCAGCTGCTTTTTTGGCAAACCACTCTTGAAAGCACACGGGGCTGATCCAGCCTGCATCCTTACAGCAGCTCTGTCTGACCTTCTCATGGTGCAGTGGAAAACTTAAACTGTCAATGGTACAACACTGGCAGGTATTTTGTTGTGAACAGGTCTGTGCCTCCATTGTAACTGTGAATCAAAATAAAACGTGGTAAGGTGTTATGCAAATGAGGAAGGAAAAAAAAAAGTATTATTACCTAAATGCCAGTTTGTGGCAATAGATGTCTGAAGACTGTCAGGCCCCCGCCCTCACATGGAGCTCTGGAGAGCTCTGCAGGAACAGGACAGGGAGTCTTTCTCATGCACCCACTTGCAGGAGTGGGACTGGTGTATTAACAGCATGGAAAAATATCAAGTCCTTTTTGTTCTACAGAACATTACTGTTTGGAAAGGTTGTTCTATAGGCAGGCTGTAACTGCTTCAGAACTAAGTGTCCATGAGATACAAAACCACTGCAGTTCCCTTGTTAAAGGGAGATTAACTTTTAGTGGATATGAATTTAATCCAACCTTTCTATTCATATTAGACAGATCATGCATTATTGCTGATGATTATTACAATTCTGCTTCAGCATTTGAAATTGCAGTAGGATGCTATGAAAATAAAACTGAATAGGAAATCACTGCAGAGAACTGTGAAGCCTGAAAAAAAAACATTTTAAGTCTTGAGAAACATGCTAGGTGGTCAGAAAATTTGTTGTTGATAATGTTAATATGCTTGTATTTATGTGAACTTCCAAATCAAAAAAATTTAATACTATATATGTTAAAATGCATTCCTTTCATACAACAGTATTTTTCACCTATAAGTCTGGATCATAAAATTCACTAGTCAGTTTGTGGGGAAACAGCTGGGAAAACAAAAACTAATGAAGTTGCCAGCAGGCAGCTCTTTGACCATCCCTCACAGACCAAGACAAGGGGAGAGAGAAGCAGAAGCTACCCACTTCTAAATATAGTTTGTTGGTTTACTGGGTGGTGCTTGCTGTTTAGTGACTGAAGTCCCTCTGGTAGTATCTGCTGTGCCATCCTATGTCATTTACCAGGGCAGCTGGCAGGAACACTGCTCTTGCCATTTATCTCATCAGTGACTTGTACTGAAGTTTTGTTAATGCTGTAGAAATAGTTAAGACTGACTTTCTAGTTAAGAGGACCTGTTTTGGTTTGTTTTCCACTGCAGAGAAGGTTATTTCCCACCTTTCAAAAATGGGAAGATGAATCTGGATTGCCTAGTAAAGAGCATAAGTTGTGCAGTAGAGAGCAATTTCTTTAGCTCTGTCTCATTCATGGTGTGCCATAAATAACAAGCTTCTCACAGTCAGCCACAAGTTTTTAGTGCTTTCTTCTTTTCATAAAATACTTAGAATTGTAATTCTTCAGCTCAAAGAACTGTTTGGGGAATATAATTATTAATATTTATTCATTTAATTTTCTTTCATTAAAACTAACAGCTAGTATTTTAATTTTTAATACTACTCCTGGTATACCTGGTTCTAGAGGGAAAATAAGGATGCATCTGGGAATCTTGTTAAATTTATAGCTGACCTACCAGTATGAATCATCAGACTTCCAAGAAAACAGAGGTTCATTTTGGTAATCCTTTGTCTAGAGTTTTTATACGTAGAGGAGGGAGACTGGGAGTGCTTAAACACTTACTTGGTCAGTAAATATGTACAAAAAATAATTGCAAGTTCATTTACAAGTAGTGGCCAAGCAGGGGTGAGTTTGTTCCCATATGTAGGAGAGAAAGGGACATAGTCCAGTCCAGTGTGCTGGGCTAGTCAGCTGGAGAATGCAGATGAAAAGAGTTGTCAGGAGCTAAAATACAACAGTTTTTCCTTAAAACTGCATTTCTGAGGATGAGCCAGCTCCAAAAGAAAGATGTAATTAAAAAATAATGTTTATATCCAAAGTCTTCTTTGGGTATTTACATTCATTAAGCATTGCCTTATTGAAACCAGTTTTGCTAAGTTGCTTATACCTCCAGAAGTACCGTAGAGCCCCAGTGATCAGAAGAAGTTGTGCTATTGAGATTAAGGTGAGAAACAGGACCCTGCAAAACAGCATTATGGACTATGGATTATTTTTTCTTAAAATTTTGCTTTTAAGAGAAAATAAGTTTTTCTTTTCAGTGTTCATAGATAGTAACAGGTATTTTAATAGATACCGACAGTTAACAGATAAAATAGATATTGACAGAAATGGCTCACAAGTGAATGGCTTCTATTTGAGAACACTCTAGGGAAATCTGAAGGTCTTTGCCTTCTTTCAAAGACATTGAAAGCAAAGCTACTGTATGACTCTGAGGATCAGTTTCCCTATATTTAAGTTTATATTCAAGAGTTTATGAATGAATGTGCATGGATACAATATCATAGAATGGCCTCTGTTGAAAAGGACCCCAAAGATCATCTAGTTTAAAATCCTCTGCCATGGGCAGGGTTGCCAACCACTAGACTGCCACATCCAGCCTTGCCTTGAATGTCTCCAGGAATGGGGCATCCACAACCTCCTTGGGCAACCTGTTCCAGTACATCACCGCCCTCTGTGTGAAAAACTTCCTCCTAAAATCAAACCTAAGCCTCTCCTGGTTTAAAACCATTCCCCCTTGTCCTATCACTATCCACCCTTGTAAACCCCCTCCTGTTTATACGCTGCTTTCAATATGCACCTTTGTTGCTCATGTTCTTCTGTGTTCCACCCACTGCTCTTCACAGCCCTTCTGGATTTCAGCTCTTCCTATGCCTGGGAGTGGTGTTTAGGACCACCCCTCCCTACCAGCTCCCAAATCTGCACCAGTGCAAAGGATGAGGACCTTAGCAGGGCCTCTGGGCCTGGGTGAGCTTCTAGACTACTAGGGATTTGGGGAAGAGAGAACCTGACAGAGACAGTGCTTGTGCAGCTCCCATTGAGTTGAATGGAAATGCTGTGTGCCTTAGGCAGATGGTGAGGTCAGGGTGTGTGTGGAGCAATATTTAAATTACAATTTGCAGAAGAGAATATTCTGACCTTTTTGTAAACTTTTAGCTACTTGTTCTTTTCCTTTTTATTCTTCACTCACTGATGCTTAAAAAAGCCAGCAGAAGGTCTGAGACTGACATTTCAGAGTGAAAGAGAGAGTACAAAATTTCAGTTTGACCCTGGCACTGCAGCTGCTAAAATATTAACGGCATTAAATGCAGGTGAATCGGAAACGTGTGTGCAGGCCAATGATTCCTCCAGGCGCTTTCCTTCGAGCTGCCTCTCCCCCCTGCCCTGCTCCCCCCGTACTGCCATGAGCAGGGAGCCTCATCTGCCCAGCATGCCCAGATGAAGAGTGACAGAGTGACAGGGATGTGGGTATTGCCGCAGTGCTTCTTTGATAGCAAAAGCTGTCTGTCTGCTCAGATTTAGCAGGTGACACAGGCTCTCCAGGCAGGGCAAAACTGCCCCTGGGAAGGGCAGAGGAGTAATAGGGAGGGTGCTTTGGGGGACTTGGAATTTCGTGGGTGCTTTGCTTGCTTTTCTCACCATTAAGATTAATGTTCAGACTTGTATTAACATCTTCCCTCAAAAGGCTTATTCTAACAATTCTGCTCTTCTGAAGGTTATCTGAAAATAATAGAGCCAGCCCCCTCAGAGCTCTTTAGAGGGTGGGCAGGAGAACAACGGGCCAGGTCTACTTCTGATGGATATTGCCTAAGATGCATTCGATGCAGCCAAGATCACATGTGTATTTTTCATGGTCATCCATTTTGGTCGTGAAAAAAAATGACTAAACCTGTAAGCAAAAATATTGAACACAGAACAGCAGATGTTATCTATCAGTACTTGCAGGGGCTTGGAAACACAAATGAACTGTTTGAGAAGGTCTGCGACCTCAGACTGTGATGCACTGCTTCCCAGTACTGAGCTTCACCTGTGATGTTTGCCCATGAATTTGTGATTGAATTTTGTGGACTGCCTCAGCACATGCCCCAAATAGAACAAAGGTAGGGAGTGAAGTGGTGTGGGCACAGGGTATAGGCAGGACCATTGTTTTGTGTAATAAGCTATCACAGCTTGAAGTCTAGAAAGACGTATTTGATGACTAAAAAAAACCTGCTCTGAGCATTGCGAGCACTGAAGAAAGCAGTGGTGCTGTGCATGACTGTCAGGCATGACGTTCTTGTAGCTGCAAGGTTTTGGTGGTGTTAGGAAGTGTAATATCTTGTGGCTCCCAAAGACATTTGAATTGTTAATTTCCATCAATGTCACATGAATTTTTTCACAGAACTGGTTAATGAGGTTCAGGAGTCATTTCGATATTGCCACATTTAGATTACTGGAAAATCTGCTGTGACATAAATGGATTTTAAAAAAGCCAAAATAAAATGTAATGTCTTTAGCTGTCCCCACCTCCCATATTTGAATGAGATAAAATACCAAGAAGCAGATTTAAGTGACTGTATACATGCCCAAGGCATGAGTTTCCCTCCTTTTTATTCTCAGGACATGAATAAAAATCACAAGTTTGTTTTCAAAGTTGGTTCTCCACCAAGAGTCTTGTCTGATTTTGCTTTAGCTTTTTTTCTGCTCTTTTACCCCACCAGTCTTCCCTCCCCCAACTGCCATCACACACCATACTTGCTAGCTTTCTTGCAAAGCTGCCAAGAAACTGTGAGCAAATTTAATGTCTGAATAACTGCTTGGTCTCTCAGTGACCTTGAAAAAATTACTTTGCATCATTAAAAATTCATAGAAATGAAATTTTTGTGAGGAGACTGGCACATGCAAAATTAGTACTTGTTGAAATGCAGCTGGAGTAATCCAACCTACTGAACTTTCAAAATTGTAATTCTTCCATAAGCTAATTGCAGCCACCTTACTACTTGGATCAAGTGTTGCTATTTGACTTTCTAAAATAATATCATCCTGTGCATGATATACCTGTAAGCATATGCAGTAACTGCAGGTAGAACTGATACATAGCTTCACAGGGACAAAAATGTTTCAAGACTGTTAAGTGCCAGTATGATGTCTGGTGCCATAATAGGATACAATGATCGAGTGGAACTGTTGGGAAACAGGTAAATTATAATGTTTTTCTACTGTTAATAAACTGCACGTCCTTCCTGTGCCATTAATTAGCTGTGGTGCTGTGAAATTCAAGCTCATGTCAGCTGTGACTTCTTGAACTCTAAGAATGTACCAGTCCAGTTTTTGTTCCATTGTGTTTGCCATCTGATCTATAAAACTCAGTTGTGCCTTTGAGGAAAACATAAAAAAAAGTTGCTTCAAGCATTTTTGGGTGCTAACCATGTTTCATGTTGTCTCAATTTCCTGTTATATGTGAAGACTGTTTAGATGGAGAGAACTGTAATTAAACGATAACCACTGAAGTACAGCATGTTGGAGCAAAGTGCACTGCTCATCAATGTGGCAGGAGAAGGCTTTAGCAGATGTTGCTTGTTCAGCTCAGGGAAATGAAGTGTGATGTTCATGGGCCTGAGCAGCCCATGAACATCCAGGAGTGATGTCCCAGGAACCGAATGCACCAGGTTGTTTGCCCAACTGAAGCAGTGTTGCTATTGCATACAGTGTTTGCCAGGATCAACACAATCCCTCACTGTCTGGCTCTCCATTTTTTCTTTTTTCTTTTTTTTTTTTTTCTTTTTTTCTTTTTAGGCTGTTTGTTAACACAGAAAAGCCCTGCAGTATGCTGGATGTGAACCCAATTTACTTGATATCAATTGGAGACTTTCCATCTACGCTGCTGGATTTGGGTTTCAGGTTTGTTGCACCCATGAGAAAAGAATGAGAGGTCTTTTAGGCTTACAGTCCACGGAGGCTAGTTTAGACTCTCATAGTTTAAAAAAAACAGTGACTATTGAGTAATTTCCTGTGGAATCAGTGCATGTCACTTAGAAGTGTGATGTGGCCATGAGCAAGCCTACACCAATGTGATAGACCCGTGGTCTAGCAAGAGAACACCTCTGGCAATCCTGGGCTCTCAAACAGAGCTTGGACCTTGTGAAAGAGGCTGTGGGAGTTTTCTTTCTATGTAGCTTTTGTTTGACTAACTCTGGAATCCACCCAAAGCTCAGTGGACACAGTGGCAGCTCTGTCAACACCCGTATCGTGGTCCATTTTGCTGTCACATAATAATTAAAATGTCATTTCCCTTAGTAATGTTTA
The DNA here is from genome assembly GCA_035772895.1 of Perdix hodgsoniae. Lineage (NCBI taxonomy): Eukaryota > Metazoa > Chordata > Aves > Galliformes > Phasianidae > Perdix > Perdix hodgsoniae. Next base: position 23,669,625 of record JAPSGF010000002.1, read on the forward strand.
GCAGCATGGCTGAACTAAAGCAATAAGTAGCTCAGATTGGACGTGACTCAATGAAGAAGTTTGGTTGCCCAGCACATTTTCAGCAAAAAGTCTGCCAGGATAGCAGTACAGTCATAATTTTGAGGAGTGAGCTCCCACCCCTTTTTTTTTTTTTTTTTTTTTTAATTTGCTTTGTTTCTGGGTGTTTTCCTCCTGCCTTTGTTATACAGTGTCTTTTTGTTTCTGATCACAACCTGGTATCTTCCTTAGCTCCTGGCTGCTGGATGCTATTAGCATATATCTGAGCCATCCTTTGTGCTGAGTTGTCCCCAGGTGAACACCCTCATGGTCTGGGATGGAAAGAGGCTGCAATTTACTGAGTCCATTATCACCTCCGGACGTGTAGAATGATAATGGAAGTGACAGAGGTGCAGCTGAAAATTGGTTCTTAATATTTTATGTGTTAAAGCTGAGGATTGGAAATCTCACACTGCTCTTCAGGGAAAACGAAGTGTGTGTGTCTCTTTCTTCCTCTTTCCCCTCCCATCAAATCCAACCATTGAGCAAAACAGCTCTCCTTTTACACCTACACACAATGGAAATACTGTACTTCAGTAGCAATAGTTTCAAAGACAATGGCATGAAATATTATGAAGAATGAGAAATTATATGGCATGGTCACATGGTGCTATTTGTATCACTGCTGCAGTGAAACTTTGGAATATGTATGTACAAGAATACTTCCTTTCTTCTTTCAAGTTAGGGATGCAACAAAATGTCAGCCTTCAAGCAGCATCCTCAAATTGTTTTCCTTCAAATCTCATAGACCGTAGGCTGGATGATTTCATCACTCTCTTCTAATGTTGCAAATGGTGCACTTTTTAGCAAGGCAGTTTCCCATTCCTCTGCACATACATACCAAACCATTAGTCAAGATTACTTTTTGTCTGTTCACAAGTAATTTGACATGGATACAAAATTTTAAATGGTTTCTTCTTCTAACTGACTTACGCAAACAGCCAATTAGCTTCCCAACTTTCAGTAAACTCTGTCTCCAGACCTTTTGCATTTTCTTTTTGGTAATGATTACAAGCAATATTAGATAAAATTTGTTCTTGAAGTTTAGCTTTAGTAATTTCTTATGTTGTTACATCAGTTAAAACACTTAGATTTGTGTGTTGTCTTGAATTCCTATTGACCTGGAGATTTTTTGAGTGCTTCAGAGGACTCCTTCTCTTTGCTTAGCCTTGTCTATGTCTATATCAAGACAGAGAGTAAGACCAATCTGCTGAGGGGTATTTGCATGCATACGAAAATGTTTCTGACTTTTCTGATGTGCTCTGCATTTTTGAATGTGATGTTCCTATTCCTTTCACTGCAAAGTCTTCCTGTGCACGGTGTCTGGCTTGTTTTGGAGCAGCCACTAAATACAGTTCTATTCAACTTTACATCAAGGGCTGCCTTACTCTGCTGTTTGCTGTTTCTGATATCCTGCCCACAACCAGAAATGTTTAAATATTAATGCAAACCACCATTTTGTTGTTTTCATTACAGTACAGGCTGTGAGTTGTGTAGACAGTGTAACAGACTTAGATTTAGGGAGCCAGGACCCTTGTTGTTGTGGATTTGCAGAGACTTCATATCTTGGTCCATATGCATGGTTTCTCCATGACTCAGTTCTTTTTTTAATGAGAAGTAAATACACTTCCTCAGCAGAGTTGTTGCGGTATAACTAATTTGAAGATTGCTCAGATATTACGACAATAGGAATACTAAGAAAAAGCTTATATTACTCATCGCTTTACAAATTGATGAAATAAAGACGTCAAAGAACTTCAGCGTAAAAGAGGCTGAGGAATTATAGCTAATCCTATGTTTTTATAGTGTGACGGACTAATTTCACTGAACAGAAGAGCACACCCACCTGCACTCTGATTCTGTTTCTGTTCTCAGCGTTGATGGACAAAGATACAAGGAACAACATCATGCGTAGCTGTTTGCAGCTGGAGTGGGAGAGAGAGAAGTAGCAGTTTGAGGAGCAGGGAATATTGCCAGGATAGTAAACATGTTTTCTCTGTTGGTTCCCACTTGACTATTATGGAGTTGGTTTTGGGTTTTTTTTGTTTGTTTTTATTAAAATTTGTTGTTACTGAAGTGAGCAATTGTAGATGCCATATGGGTGCACATAAAATAAAAAAGTCCAACCTTTCCATACCATTTGTCTTTTTGCTTGTTCTGTTATAAATAAAGAATCAGCCAATCACCCTATTAAGATCCACTGAATTCACACAAGTAAAAGCCTAAGAATGAGGAGCAAATATTTCTTCTATTTCTAGCAGCTTCTTAACCAGTATAGAAAAAATTACCCAGATTCTGTTATTTATATATTACTCAGATTTTGTTATTTAATCACCAAGTTTGTGCCCAATTTCTGTGCCTCTTGCAAAGCCTACTGCAAATAGGCAATGAATTTTCCAGTGGAAAGCCCTGTGCAGATGGTCAGAAGGAGCAGTATATTTGCAGGACATTGTAAAAAGGCAAAAAAAACGGAAGATGGTCTTGCAACCTAAGTGAGGTAAGCAGAAAAGAATGGATGGAAGTTAAACTGTGCAGCTGTAGTCTGCTATCCTTTTTGAAGGTATTGGAAAAAGTTGGCAATTACAGGGGAAAATAATGATAAATATTTTTCTCCATATTAGATAGTGAAGATGAGCAAATAGAGCCACAACATGAAATATGTAGCTCCAACTCAAACTTCAGACTAAATGCATCATGATTTTTGTATTTGTAGGAAATTCTGCTGAAAATAATGTAATTCAGATGTTTAGGTTTTTGCATTATTACATTTACATCTGCTTTCCAAAGGCTGTTATTTAAATATGTCTAGTGTTTTAGGGTTTTAAAATGTAAGCAGTACTTTCTTGGACACCTCAATAAATATTTATCAGAACAGGGTAAAAATTATATAATGAACTGTCCTGAGAAGTAATTGTAAGAAGTAGGGTTTCACTGTTGTCTAGTGCTCATGGGTATGGTTAGCTCAAGACATGAGTACTTGAAGTAATGACAAGTAATAGTCCGCCATTTCAGCACTCTGACCTTTCTGAGGACACTGCTAAGTTTCTCAGACATGAGGAGCTTCATGTAAAAGTACGTGCAGTTCTGGCTTCCCATGAAGTTAGCAGTCCCAATTGGAAGCTGCTGCAATTGCTGTATAAAAACAGGAAGGCTCTTTTGTGTGTCTGCCTTGTTTCAGAAAGGTGGAAATGAGCTAGAAATTTTTTTCCTGGTTTTCTGCTATCTGATGCTCTTGAAACTTAACATCTTTGGGACACCTGCCTGTGCAGTGGACTTAAGTCTTGTTATCCAGATGTTTTAGCAAAGATGAGGAAATAGAACTGGATTCTTTAATGGAAAGCAGAATGCCATGGTGGGACGAAATAAACTCCAGATCTGTGATATGCCAGATCCCTGCCTCCTTAGCAGACGACAGCAACACTGGGACATCTTATTTCAATTCCATGTACTTAGAACTAGTGTCAAGTATAAATAGAGCTATTCATGCTTCGGTATCTGGTGGTTTGGGTTTTTTTTTCCCCTTTCATTTTATCCAGTGACTCTAAGAGTAACAAATGAAAAGATCTTGCTTCTCTTTGGTCTTTATTACAGCCACGCAAAGGGCTGACCTGGACAGCTTTGTAATTTAGAGCACAAAACCATTTTAAATCCCTTTACCTTTTTCTTTTCTAATTGCTTTCTTTGACATGAAGTTAATTGCCTAATGTTCTTGAGAGAGAGAGAAGTAAAACAAAAGAACTGATAATACTTGTAGCACTTCTGCATGCTGTGAGATTTGAGTTCCTAAGGTTTGAAAGACCTTGGAGACCTGTGTTCCCAGTGCACCCAGATTTCATGACACATTGACGGTGTGTGGATTCTTACCTGCTCTCGGTTATTTCTTAGTTTTTACTATTGTTGTAATATTTTTCACTGAATTAACAAAGAAAAAGGGATTTAGGTGACTGATTCTTCTAAATTATTTTGCAAATATATCCCCAAATTCAAGACAAAGTGGCACTAATTTCATTTAAAGAAAGGAAGCCAGCAGGCTTACATGTGAAATCCATTTTCATATGAAATAATTTTTGCAAGATTTTATGCACAAATTAATTGTACGTATTTTAAAGAAATGACTCTTTTAGAGATAATTGTGGTTTTCTTGTATAATTTGAAGGAACAGATATTATTGACTAGTCGTTATCAAATAATGCTCCCTTTGTCCTCATGCTAATGGGGGAAGAAATCCTTAGGGTTTCCAAATAGAAAAGGAAATGAAAAAGTAAAATACCCAGTATAAATACTTTGTGTGAAGAGACTTGTTAATTTAGGAAGAAAATGAGAGAGTGAGAATAACTCTATTGCAGCTGTTGGTCTTCTGAGCTTGTCTAGAGCAGATGGCCTAATGGTCTAAGCATCTGGTTTGAAATATCTGCTTTCCCTAGGGACATCAGTTCGAATTTAGGCAAGCTGGGTTTACACCTTTATTTTCGAAACAGATCACTTGATCTGACTCTCTGGTTGGTTTTATGATGGTTTTTGCCCACCACTTATGCTGGCTCAGAAGGTTTCACACAATTCACAGGGCAAATTTTCCAGGTTTGACCTTGAAAGTGGAAGTTGGCTACATGTAATTCATACAAAGGAACTTTGTGCTGCTGAGGGATTTGTCCTGGTGTCATTGCTCTGAATTTCCCTTTTGTTCCTAATGCTAAGCAGCATTTCTTGGATGGATGATGTATAATTCTTACTTCTCTTTCATACTTGTAGTATTAACTGAAAAGTGCTTTGTCTTGGAAAATTTACCTGAATTTGGATGGAAGGCTTAAGTGTGAGAGCAAGAAGGAATAAAATTCCCTCTTGTATGGAGAGCAACATGGGAGCATTGTATCATCAGTGCTCATTGCATGGGATTTTCCAAGATAAGGCTTGTTATGTGCTCTGTGTCACGCTTACATCTTTCTTTGCTTTCTGCTATCTGTTATGCAGAGCGTTCTCTCAGACATTTTCTAATAAAACATAAAAGAACATTTTCTTATTTATTATAGAGCCAAATCTGAAACAACAGTAGGAGAATAGGAGGGCAATGGAAGGGCAGGTTCATTTCTTGATCATTGTGTAAAATTGTTTATGTTATCATGTATTCCTCACTGCTGAAATCATCTTTCTAACAGATTTCCTGCAAATTTTGTATTATGCTGCGCTACAGCTGGTGACCTATATGCTGTCATCTGCGTGGTTATTATATTAAGAATCTGGGGCTGAATTACTTTCCTCCTCTATTATTTATTGACAGCGTGTTTTCAAAAAAGGAAAAAGAAAAAAAATGAATAACAGGGAGATTTATAAATCAAATGATGAGAACAGAATTTAGTCTGCTGTTTGGTAATTGAGTGGCAAAAACAATTCCCCCTGCTAAAGAGAGATTAATCGAAAGATTAACCAAAAACACTTGCTATCGGAAGTTCTTAGGACAGTCCAGAATATGTACGAGGCAAAATTAATCCTCCTAAATTGCTAGGAAACTCAGAGACTTCAATATTTAACTCAGAGCTCTGTGCTTAGTAAACCGTTTCCAATCTGTCAGGTTTGTAATTCTTTGTTTAGTTCTGGACATATATATAAAATAGATAAGGAGGTTGGCAGACTTGCCTGCAGTGGGGAGGTTGTAGCTTGATGATCCTTGAGGTCCTTTCCAAGCCAGGTCATTCTATGATTCTATGAAATCTCATCTCTGTGCAGGAGGTCAAACACTTGCCTGAGCTGTGTCACCTTGGTTCCTGTCTGGGTGCTGCAAGGCTGGGCTCTGGAGACTGCTCTGAGGCAGCTCTTTGGCTATCTATCTGACAGAATATAGTGGACACTGTTGATTTTTGTCATGTGGGGAGACCTTCTTTAGCTTCTGTCTCATTGATGCCTTTTCCTCTTTCTGGAGCTAATTGCAGAGTAGTTGGTGCAGGCACTGAGTTGACAGCTCTAGGCCACTTTAGGTTCTGACTACATAGGCAAAGGGATCCTTCGTCAGTCAGCTGTATTCATTTTATGGTGGCTTTTCATGGTTGTCGCCTCCATGCAAAAGTATTCTTATTCCACAGCATTGGATGCCAGAGAGCTATGGCATTACTATCCCCAGAGTTGATCAAGGGCTCCAATGAAGAGCATGCCTTATTAAAGGATTTCTGCGTAGCTTATCTTAATAGATGACCAGAGCCTCAATATAGAATATTTAGGATGAATACATTCTACTGTGATTAGAATTTAAAATAATCTGCTTCTTATGTTTTGTTCCCAGTGGGTTTATTGTGATCAAATTAAAATTAAGAAGGAAATGAAAAATAAACAGTACTGAAAAGGAAAATGGGACTCCTGCACAAATAATTTAGCAAATTATTTTTACCTCAAATATTTTTCATATTGCAAAGAAGGAAGTGTCAGGAGGACAAGACTTCTGAAAAATTCACTTCGATATTGTGTTTTCTTCATGCTCTTTCCACTACCAAGGCAACCCAAAAATCCACATTTAACTTTTTTTTTTTTTTTTCCCCTTTATCTTCATGACTGGCAGTTACAGTGCTTCACTTTCCAACTGTCACTTTCCCTTCTCAAATGGTTTCCAGTTCCCAAGGAGGCCCTGGGAGGGAGTAAGCCTGCCAGGCAGGCGTGCCTGCCTGTCCCTGCCAGCTACATGCACACAGACTGGCAAGTGGACTTAATTCCTCCCTCTGTTGCCTCACTTTTCTTTCTCTCCAATATTCTCAATCCTGGAAATGCTTTTCATAAGTAAGCAAAGAATCCTTTGCTCCTTTTCCAGGACTTCAGTATTGCTCTATTGTGGGTATCACAAGTTTACCATTCCTTTCTCTCTTGCTGAAATTTTTGCTCCACAGTATTGAATTACTCTGAGCATACAGAAAATGAGGATAGAAGTATGGGATGATTAAAACCAGACACTGGAGCAGTGGAATCCTATAGACTGTCTGAGGTTGATATTTTTCTTTTTTTTCTTTTCTTTTTTTTTGGGGGGGGGGGGGGGATAATCTTTTTTTTTGCTGATGCTTTTTTTTTTTTTTTTTCTTTCCAGGTTAGAGATCTTTAATAATGTACTTATTCATTACAGAAATGGATTAGTTCTTGAGTAGCCAGTTTGTTTTCTAAGTGATTGCCAGATATCTGATACTTACGCAAAACTGCTGCCATTGATTCTTGGTCACTTACTCTGATTTGTTATCACACACTTTGCATGTGATTATTGAATTCCTCTTTATGGACTGTTACGACAAAAAATAATCAGCATTTTTACCATTGCAGGTCCCCTCAGTATTACGAAGGGAAATTGAGGAGGAAAACCAGACCAAAGCAGTATTTCTTGAGTAGTGAAAGGCTAAAACTGCAATGAGCACAGTCCTGCTGCTTGGCCTAACAGGGCACTTGAACATCTGCAGAATTTTGGGGATGGTGTATTTGCAGTTCATGTGTGGTTTTCATCTGACATGCTGCAGTTCTGAGCTCCTGAATTCCCCAAGGGCTTTATGTGGATTGAGAGAGCCTTAGTTAAGCTTGATTTGATTCAATACTCCTGGAGCCAAGACAAAACAAAGCTTTCATATTTCCTAAAGAGCATGTTATCCTCCGATATTTCATTTGTACCCTACACTTCTGCTAGCAGAAGTGGCAGTGCAGCTCTGCAACGCATGGGGCAGCATCAAGGCTTTATTCCCTTCTTTCTCCTCTGCACATCCAGTTAGCCGTTAGAGTTTATATTATTCAGCCGTATTTGCCAAGATTATTGTGTAAATAAGGTGATAAAAATGAGGTGGAAGACAATATTTTGCTTCGAGCCTAGTGCACACCTGGAGACTACTTGTTGTCCCACTATGCCTGTTGCAAAAGGCTATCTCAGAAAGGAGGGAAGAGAAAATGTGCACTTGTAAATATGCAGTAACGCTTCACAGATAAGAGAAGTGGCAGAAAGGCGAGAAGAACATTATTCCCTGATATTGTGATATGTGTAGAAAGTCTTATATATGAGCTCTCTATATACTGAAAATGTAATCCCCTGGATATTTTCCCACATGTAATCTAATGGCCTTTTTCCACTGCTGACTGTTGTCCTATTTTATTCCTACCCTTGGCCACAACTCATGAAGCAAACAGAAGGAGGGATGGAACGATTCTCTTGAGTTTCTCAGTCCACATATCAACTCATAAATATCTCTCAGATGCATGTGGCAGACTCTTAGCAATTGCTGCTCAGCAACTGGGGGAAGTAGCAGAGTAGCTGCTTCTATCATATGCCTGGGAATATGTTTGTGGCATGGTCTCTGGCCAAGAAGTATAAAGACAGGGATCCTTCTTATGGCAACATGTGTGCCCTGCCCAGCACAGACAGATGCTACTGATGCACATGGACCTGCAGATGTGCACCTGACACAACTCCAGCAACTGTGGGGGGCAGCTGCTGATGGGCACAGAATGTACAGGGTGAGAAGCAGGTCCATGCCATCAGGCATTACAAGCCTCCATACTTAGGCCTATGCGAGTCATGGTCTGGAATAAAACCAGCATGCAAAAGTTCCATGTAGAGAGGCTAAGGAGAGATGAGGCAGGAGCTGGGAGCTATTTTTCTTTACTCAGCATTCAGCTTGGTTTTGTTGCATGAATGTAGAATAGAGATATTAGAACAGTGACAGATACTTCTTTTTAATTCTTAATTTGCATCTCTAGCTTGTTTTATTAGGATTTGCATAAATAAATTAGTAATAAATATAAATAATTTGTTAGAAATGTATATAAATACTTGCAGTTTTGCCTGGAAAATCATGGCCCAGTGTCATATTCTATGAGAAGCCATGGCAGGCAGAGGATTGGGGAGAGGCGTGGATATTGCACAATTGCAGCTTGTAAGAGGTCAGAATCATACAGATGCTCCTCAGGCCTTACAGTCCAGGAGGGCAAAACCCCAGACCTAGGCTTGCTCTTGCCCTTTCTCTTGCTTTCAGTATTAAAAATTAAAATAAATTAAAATAAAAAAAAAAATAAGAACCATTCTAGGATCTTTTTTTTCTTCAAGCTAATAAATGTTTGCAGTGTGTCACCATCTAGTTTATTTTAGATCTATGTAATCTGTATTTATGTGTCTAAGTAATGTGTGTATTCTGTACATATTAGACTCTCATATTTTCTGTGCTGCATTGCTATTGCTCTCCATGTCCAAGATACCCCTCTCTAACACCGGGATACTGACTAGCAAGATAAATCTGATTTACCTGCAGTGCTAACAAAAGTGTTGCAGTAATGTTCTGTGGAAAGAAAGGGGCAAATGCATTAAACTCATTTTTCATACAGCAGAACTCCTTTGTTGGTTTCTTTTGGTTCATTTTGTTTTGCTTTCAGAAAGTGAATAAGATCTGCACACATTATTAATAGTCAGGAGCATGAGTGAGCTGGCTTTTACCCACAGCCCTGCTGTTATCTCTAACACGCAAATAAACTGCAGCTAAATTGCAGAATTAATCACATAAAATTTTTTTGTCCCTGATAAGGAAAATGCCACTCTATTTTTATTTATTTTCAGCTTGGAAAACAATTTAGCTGAGTTCCTCTGGATGTGCAGTTTGCTTCCATTTCAGCATCCTATGGCACTACATTAGATCTTATCTTTCCTGTTGCATTAGCTTTGTCTAAGCAGCTTTCCAGTGATTATATCCACCTTATTCAACTCCACTGCTAAATGAACTGGGACAGAAAAGCTAATTACACCTTTGTTATGGAGGAAGTTTTCCTATTATTCAGTGTACCCTCTGCAAAAGAAATGCACTCCTTGACATCTGTTTCTTTTTTCCTGTAGGTTTTGGGGGCTACAACACAATGTACATTTTAAGGGGTTGGCTTTCAGACATTGGTAGTGGCAGCAGCAGCTACTCTCTAAAAGATTCAGAAACCTTTTAGTACATTATATGCCTAAAATGTTAAAGGACTCAAAGTCCAGATACAATTTTTCACATTGCTTGGTTTTCTCACTGCCTTACCCAGGTCTGCAAGGATTGTTAAGTACTGCTTGCCTTTAGGAAAGGCTGGAGATGGTGAGAAGAGAGGAAACTCACTGGTTTTGATGGAGGGAGGCAAAGGAAACTGCTAGAATCAGGACAAGGCGGCTTGGAGCCAGGAAGGAGTGCAGCCTAGGAAATTGTAGGAAATTGTTAAGCCCTAGAAAAGTAGGGGCAGGCTCCAAATCCAAAGCCACATCCTTTATGGGGCATTGGTAGGTTTGCTGTACGTGCAGATTGAATCAGCACTATAAAAATCATAAGCCATAGTCATAAAAAATAACAAGTATGTCTGAGGAAACCATGACCTGATTGTGAAAAAGAATTCTAGTTTCACTGAATGAACTATTTCCTGATAGTGATTAACTTGGATGTAGTAATAAATGAAGTAATAAATCTCTATGTTTGATCCTCTGGGTTTAATCCATGAGACAAGATTTATAACTGGATCCATTAGCTCTTATACTGGGAAAAAGCTCTTCATCTCTCATCTGCATGCTATTCCTTTGGAAGGTTTGCATTCAGACAGGTTCATTTTCAGTTGTAATAGCAGGAACTTCTGAGAGTATTTCACACTACAAGTGTGGAAGATATGGTCCCAAAGCAAACCTCTTCTGAGGTGCGCAGCATTGTGCTGGATGTTGTGAAATTTAAGATCTGGATGAAATGTAAAGCATAAGTAAAATCCATTTACAGCTTCAGCCCACTCTGAATTCATGCTGCTGTTGCCGAATGTGATGGCTACTGGTGGATCTAATTCTGCAGGAGTGAAGAGCGTGTGAACGGTGGTGTATTGTTCTAGCAGGATAGATTTAGAGCAGAATGCAGGACTTAACTCTACATTTCACTGCCCCTGTGGATTTGATTCCAGCTGGTCTACTGCAGGCATGTTCAGGCAGTCTGAAGGTTCACTATATGTATTTGCACATTTTGATAGTCTGAATTCCCACCATCAGAAAGATGCTAAAGTTATGAATGCATCGTGGGAGATTCAGCTAAATCAGGACATTATATCCGAACAGATCTGGGCTTTAGAGTAGTTCAATACAAATAGAGAAAATGGCCTCATATTTAGTCTCTTGTAAGTGCATACAAAATGGCAGTGGCAATGGTTTTGTTGTGCTCTTTGTGTCTGTTGTAGTTTCCATGGAAATAAAGAGAAGTTACTTTTGGAGCAACCTGTGTTTGTGTGTACATAGGTATATATGGAACACACTGTGCTTGGAGTAAAAAAAAATGAGGGAACATGTAAGTGCCTGTTTTCAGGTTGTTACTTCTGACAGTAATGGGAAAATAACTTCTTTTGCAGTGTGGTTTCAGACACTAAAACAATAAGCTTGTTACTACCCAGAGTATTCAAGGTCCCTTAATGTCAGTGAGAGCTTAATTATAAAATATTACCCCATAATAAGGACATGAAATGTTTTCTAAGTGTAAACATCCTAAGTGTAATAGGCTGTTCCTATTACAGCCTCCTCTGTACCTTCTTTGGAAAGACTCACACTTCTTTGCCAGCTTTCTGTGGGCAGAAAAGGGTGCAATCCATGCTGTGGTCTGATCCTGCATGCTCTCAGCTGTACAAGCTGAATAGTCCATTGACATCAAAGAAAGCCTTCAGAAGATAAAATCTCAGCATTTTGTGGCCAAGTAGGATTTCACCTAGGCTCTGTAAATTAAAGTCAGGATGTACAGTTTTTTGCAGATTTTGGACCTTAAAGACCAAACATGGCCCTGAGGTAAGACTGCACAGCCCTTTTGAAGTCATTACAACTGCAACGTGTGGCTTGTGGCTGTGCCACTAAATGTCCGAAGAAGAAAGATTTCTTTCTTCCTTTATTTATTTATTTATTTATTTATTTCCAGTCTGGTGAGGTGTGAGACTCTAAAGGATTGGTCTTGGGTGAGTATCCAGAAAGTGATTTAAATTAGTGAGCTGCACATAAATTCCTGCTATTTTTATTTGATCGTTACTGACATTGAGTCTTAAGTTCAAAAGAGTAAAATGTTCAAAGGGTGCTCCAAAGCAGGCACTCTGTCTCCAGCTGAGCACCCGCATCCAAATGGCTGGCATGCAGAAACACTCTTCTGTCAGCCCAGCCTGGGGTCCTTGCTGGGAGATTCTCCTTCTTCAGGGTGCTTGTGATCTGCTGCAGCACCCAGACCTCTGCCTTCCTGTGTGGGTTGAATGTGATGGGATAGGGGTAGATGTGCACAGCACAGACGGGAGCAACATGCAAACATCCCTCTCTACTCTGCTTCCTGAAGCAGTGACCCATGCCAGTGGAGAGGGGAAGGCAGGCAGCACCAACCACATCTCACTTCTGTGTACTTTAG
>JAPSGF010000002.1:23682140-23692870 GCA_035772895.1 Perdix hodgsoniae
GCCCATGTCCTTGGGAATAATGTTTGCATCTTTTTCTTCCAACTGCAATTGAGGTGACTGCATGCATCAGCTACGTTCACAAGCTCAGCCTCCTGGGTTTGTAAAACCTTACATAGTTAAGCTTTGATGGTAAACTTCTTTTCTTCCTTGCATCTACCCCAGAGAAAATGGTCAGAAAGTGTGTTCCTGGCCTGGAGACTCACTAACCTGCCACTTAAAGATGGTTGAAAGGGTTCCTCTATATTTATGGAGAGTGCAGATCAATAAATCTTTAATAAACATTCAGTTTTTCAGAAAATGCATGTTTTCATCTACGGGAATACTAAATCACTTGCAAAGATGAGCTTCACTACAAAAGCTCATGTATAAAATTTCAGCCCTGGGAATTTTTTGTTTTAATCAATTTGCTTAATAAAATACAATAAAGCTATTAGAGTTATCAAAAAGATACTTTTCAGAAATCTTACACCTACAGCTGTCACATTTATTAATGTGAATCACAAAAATAAATAGAAAATGCACAGCATTCAGCGTGAGTTGTGTTAGCTGCCAGGATGCTTTATTCCATCGCCTCGCTAGCTGAAGTTTACAATGACAGCATTGAAGATCTGATGTCTTTGTACTGAATTTTTTAGTAATCCTTAGAAGAAGGAAAAATCAGTCATATAACCAATTAAGACTATGGGTTTTGGATTCGGAGTTAGAGACACTTCATAAAAGGCTCAGTTTGCCCAAAAAGACATTTTCTCTGTCACTTTTAGTTCAGATGTGAGATATGAGATACGTTTGTAAAATGGTTGCTTGTTTAGTGTATAAAAACCATCTAAACAAGCTTGTGGTTGTAAAAATGATGGTCATGTTTAAAAAGTAGTTGTATATATTATAGCGTAATAAGATAATAAATAATACATGTCTGTCTATATCTATCTGTCCACCCATCCATCCATCTATCCATCCATCCATGTAAATCCGTTCCTCTTAACTGTGAATTACAAGTAGCAAAAAATGCTCTTTCTCCCTAATATGCTCTGTTTTTTCCCAGGAATGACTTTGAACCTCAACCTCAGATGTAAAAGCACTCATTTTTTTGCTCAGCCTTCGTTACAAATCTACATGCTCTCTGTGTCACCACATATGTCAGCATGACCAACACGTTGCCCTGCACTTGTATTTAGAAATTGCTTTTTGTGTTTTGTCTTTCTTTTTGTGAGGACTGTTCTGAAGGACAGGAATGTTCTTTTGTGCAGAAAATGTTGTGGAGCCCTGGCCCTGTCAAAACCCTTGGTCTTTGCATAAATCTGAGGAGCAGGACCATGGGTCCAGGTGCCAGCGGCATCTCCCATGTGCTGCCGTCAGCTAAATGGCGTTTTCTGTTTGAGAATGGAAGTCCCTGCTGCTTGTGGTGGGGAGCTGCACACTGGCTGAGGAAGGTGACGGGGGAGTGTCACCACTTGGCATCGTGGCAGCTACCACCAGCTGCATGCTCCACTTTTAATAATTGAAAGCTTTGCTCCCCTATGCAATATACTTTATACCCTCCTCCTGCAAAAACTTCCCAGTTCCTTTGCCAAGCTTTTATGTTGCAGAAATCATCTGTGTGGGATATAGCAGCAGAAAAGAGAAATAGCTAAGTCTCCTCTTTCAGACAAAACTTGGGCGCTGCAGTGGGGAGCACACAATGTACGGATAAGCACAGTGAAGCGGTGGAAACCACAGCCAATGAGGCCAGCACTGTGGGGCAGGGGAGCTCACATAAATGACCATAAATCTTGTTTGGTTCTGTTTGCATTCCCAGCATGGATTATTTTAGTTCTTCTGCGGATTTATTAAATGCCTCTTGTACTGGTGGATCAGTGCTTATTTGTCAAGTTAAAGCAAGCAATAAATTGCCTAAGCTTGCCTAGGCACAATGGACAACAAAACAGAACTTCAGTTGTTGTGCTAGGAAATAAAAATGAATAATCAGAATAATTTAGAGAAAATTTGAATGCTTTTAGTGTATTTCTTGCTTTTGCGTTCTTCTAGATCTCTCTGGAAAGAGGGATCTTTGCTGGATCCCTCCTGCAAGCAGCCCTCCTCTAGCCCTGGGGCACTGATCCCAAGCAGCCCCCTGGCTGATGAATAATCACTAATTTTCTTTCTCTGAATATTGGCTTCAGCCTGCAAAGGCTGACCCAGGCCAAGCATGTGCTCCATCCTCTTACTTTAGCTCCACTTTTTCTTACACTTTGGAGTTGCAATGGGGCTGCATGTCCTCCTGAGATTCACAGATAGGTCATCTCTGAGCCTGGCATGCAGGAGTTTTGTGCTGCATCCACAGTTGGCCCTTCTCCATGCAACCCATTAAAGCTTTTACATTATAATTTAGTCTAAGAAATTCTATTTTATCAATTTTATTTTCCTTCAGGTATCACGGTGAAGGTGAGATTAAGTTATACTCATGAAGATGGTTTTAACAGTCTGTTAAAGTCTCTCTGCTAGTTTTATAACTGAGTTTATAAAGCACTTCTGTGAGTATTGACTTTGTTATAAGCAAAAATGTAGAGGCTGTTTGGTCTTTTGAACACATTTCTTCTTGAGAGAAGCAGCACATTGTGGGGTTTAGTTGAGAGCATCCAATAAACATACTGGGTTCCCAGCATTTGTTTGCCCACAATCCCCATATATTTTCTATGCAAACATTTTCTCTTCTGCTTGTTTTTGTTGATCTTCTCTAGTTGTGATCCAGTGCCCACTTATTTATCTCTACATCTGAGATGTTTAATTGGCTTCTGCAGTTTCAGAATGGATTTTGTCGTGTTTCGGTGGAGAAAATGTTGCTTTGACAAACCACTGCAAAATCTGCTATTCCAAGAAGGAATCAGAAGAGAAAGCAGAGATAAGAGACCATCAAACAGAATGCCTTTTGTAATTTCAGATGGCCCATTCCTTTCTGGTGTGGGCAAAATACCAAACATTACAGAACAGAATAATGTAACCATATATCTGTATGGGTGATATTAGTGGGAAAAGGATCGTGAACATACAGTGTTAAGTAGAAAGCTCATGTCTTTGGGATAAAACAGCAGTTTGTAAAAAGAAGTATTTTTTCTGTCTACCCAGCTAGCTGTAGAGTTACCGAGTTGTTTGTAGTTATACCCATGCTACAATCTATTGATAAAACAGGCAGATGAAGGCAGGCTCCTCTAACGACTGGAAAGAGTCCAGACTATGTCAGGAATTTCTGAGAAGCTTTCTGGGGTATACCACAGCTAATTAAAAACAAGGAATAATCAGGGGAAAAAAAAACAGCATAGAGGAAGTGCAAATACAGATTGCAGAGCTAACCTCAAGGGTCGTTCCAATTTCTGAGCTGTCTTCACTTGAATTTTATTTTTTTTTTTTTTCAGAGGGGGCAGGGAATAACTGCATTTACTTGCATTTCCATGTACCTTCTACTTCCCTTCAGCTTTCTAGGTTGAGCATCCTCAATGTGGCACCCAGAGGGTTGCACACAAATAAGAATAAAATAGTCTCTGTAGGATGGGTGCTGCCTTCCTCCTTACCTTGCAGCTGTTGGAGCAGCTCCGTGCTGGTGAGGTTTTAAGTGCCCCATCAATACCTGAAAATATTCTGTATCACTTGCATGTGTAGGATTCTCTGTGAGTCACACTCTTGCTCCTTGCTGTTTGAAGCTGTCTAAGCATCCAGACACATGCTGAGAGTCACCTAACAAAATACAATTCAAGAGGTGTGCATGCAGGTTAGGCTTTAGGAATGCAAAGACTTATCCTATTCCTGCAGTTGACAGCCCACTCTGGAAATCAGCAGGCTCTTGCCACGCTCAAATAAAATGAAGAGAAAGGCTCAGGGGGAGCCAAGCATCAGAGTGGGGAGTTGCAAGGCTGGCCCTGCCCTTCTGGGAACTCATAAAGCAACAGATACACATTTTTGCTTGTTGTTTATTTTCTGAAATGGGGAAAGAAATGAGCCTTTCTGCAACTCCTCTGTTCCAAGTCTCTCAAAGAGCAAAGCAACCTGTTGTCAGCAGTTTGTGGTATTGGCATGCCTAACTTCATCACCAAGTTACCTTCAGCACTCGATTGCACTTGATCCATACCTGTAGCCATCCTATTACTGTGCCTGCATCCTGTACGTGTTAGTGAGCATTTATGACTAAGCTATTGTTGGACAAAGCATGCAGGAGAAACCTATGGAGGAGCCTCACCTACATTTTTGTGAGGTTCCTTCTGGTCATACTGCTGAGAGCTGAGCACACAGCTCCAATCCCATTCTTACCAGTGAGCAAACACAACTGGCATGATGCTCAGAGCTCACCAGAGAGAGGGGTGGGTAATTAACTTTAATTTTACCTTTTTTTTTTTTTTTTTTTTACTTTCGAAGTTGGAGGCTTTGATTGTCATTAGCACCAAAAACCTCTTGGTCGGTGAAAAACTGGATTCTTTTTATTCACAGTTTATTGAGAAGTGGCTCTCAGTCTGGGTTATCTCTGCTAAAAGGGAAATAAGGTAATGAGCAAGGTAATGCTTTTCTTTGAGATAAGTGCTTGAATAAGAGAAAAAGAATCTCCTGTGTTCCTGTATCTGCTGATGTTTTGTTTCCTACTAAAGGATGTGAAGTTGTAAGGCATAGGGGTAAAGTGGCTGCAAAAATTTAGGCAGAATTACAGTGAGGATAAAGATTTTGAATTTGTAAATCCTTGGGATTTACAAATCCTTTTGGGCTGGCTGTGGAAATTTCTTCTGGAGTGAGGTTTTGGACTGGGCATACAGATTGCAAGATGAGGTACTTTTGTGATTAATAATGCCCCAAATTTTCAGTACGAACAAATAAATGCAGGTAACAAATCTTGTGGCAATAAGAACCCCAGGAGCCCAAATGCAGTGTCAGAAAGCCCCTTTTTTTCCTCATTTCATCTGGTGCAAGGCTTTGTTTCAGATTTAGACCTTTACTGCAATGCAGTTTGGCAAAGCTGAAAGCCCACAAGCTGCCTGCTAACCTCAGGCTGTGCACTCTGGTCAGAAGTAGTCTCCTTTCAGTGGCAAAAGCTCAAGCAGAGCTTTTCCGTTTCGTTCTTTAATGCTCACTTCTATCCTCCACACCTCTTGGAGGATGGATATTTTCAGAAATA
This sequence comes from Perdix hodgsoniae, assembly GCA_035772895.1. Taxonomy (NCBI): domain Eukaryota; kingdom Metazoa; phylum Chordata; class Aves; order Galliformes; family Phasianidae; genus Perdix; species Perdix hodgsoniae. The sequence goes on from JAPSGF010000002.1 coordinate 23,687,272, forward strand.
TAACAGTAATCCCATTGGGCTATAAGTACTGAAACTTTTAACTGTTTTTGCTGTGCTGGCTTTCCAGCTTTCAGGCAAAGTGTCTTTTTTATATTTTTTTTCTTATGCCTCATTCTATGTGTCTGTGGCTCTTCCCTCCTCTAGTGGCATCTGCTTATTTTGCTTGGTTTTATGACTTAATGGAAATGTGGGAAGATGCCAGCTTGTCATGTCCCACTGATAACTATAGGAGCCACGCTCTAAAACTTTGGTTGTATTGTGTAGAAATAAGGTCCTGATTTTCATTTGCTGGGTAAAACTTGGAAAAAGCTAGCAGACATAGGGCATATCTGATTGATAGCCATTGTGGGCTCTTTTTGTGCCCTATTCCTTAAATGCAGTGTAAATGGAGAGGCTTTCCATGCTGCAGTGACTTGGTTTGCTCTTCAGTAGCTGCAGCATGGGAGGACAGTGCCTGGAAAGGGAATGTGATTTGTGGAGTAGAAAAGAGCTTTCATGGGGTGCTTATGAGTTTTGCAGTATTTGGGGATCCAGTTGCTGCTGGTGTTTGTGGCAGATACATTTCTAACTTGCTGTCCACCTGAGCTCAGCAATGTGACCTAGGGAACACCACACCATCTCTGCAAGGGACCTTGAAGAGATCCTTTTTTATTTTTCCTTTACTTTTCATTTCTTCTTTTCCATTTCCCACTCTCGTAATGCATCAGACTGGGAAGTTTCAGTGTCCTCTGAAGAGTGTCCCAGTGTCACCAACTCAGGCCATCTCCAGGGAGGCCAGGCTTCTTGCAGGCTTTTTTTATGTTTTCATATCTCATCCAGCTACCACATCTCTGCCCATTGATTTCCAGAGGCTCTCCTCTTGCCTAGCAAGTGATGTGCCTGTTCTTCATAATATAGCAGCAATTTTTCTCCAAATGCCATAACCAGATTTTGCCAAGCTGAAACTTCAAGTTCATAAACCATGTTTCTTACATCACTCCTCATCTTTTAATAAACACGTGGCTCATCCCCTGACATTGTGGTGCTTTTTTCCATACTGATTACACTGAAATTCTTACTCAGTATTATGGTTTATAATCCCCTGAAACCCCATTATGAAACCTCTTGTAGTAACAAGTACCTGGCTGCCACGTATGGAAATGCCTTATCTGGTGAGCACAGCTGAGCACAAAGGGTGCACTTTGCCAAACACTTCAAGGTATGTGCTGAGGCAGCTTCTTTCTTTTTCTGCAAGCTTATCCCAAAATGAACCTGCCCTCGAAGAAATCAATAATGCTTCTATATTTGTCTGGGGCATTTTGTGGGTTTGTTTAGCTGCACCAACACAAATCTAAACCAGAAAAGTTACTGAAGCAGGAAGATAACTTTTGCCTGGCAGCTATCGGAAATATCACCTTATTCCAGATGTGCAGGACCCGCTGTACAAGGGTGCTAGATGCGCAGCCTGCCATGGCTGGGATGATGAGCAGCAGCATATGCTTTCAAGCAGCTAATTTTGTATGTAAAATCCAGGATTTCTTTGTAGCCTCCTTCACTACTTTTAGGTAGTTTGAGGAAATGTGCAGGGAGCAGACAGCTCTGCTGCCTTCCTCATAGAGGGGATCTTCACTTACCAGAAGCACCCTAAAGGTCTGCATTTCATACAAACTGTCCAGTCTTGTCTCAAGGCTTAATTTGTCTCTTTAACACCTCTATGCCCGCACCTCTGTACATCTGCTGATAGTCATGGTTCTTCTTTCTGCAGCTCTGGGGAAACAGTGCAAGCTCAGAGGGCTGCCCCTAGTCCTTGCTGGAACAGTAATTAAGGAACTTGCTGCATTAACATGCACAATGGAAAGCCAGATTGCATCCTCTCTTGGGAACCTGCAGAGAGACAGATACTAGGCCTTTATCATAGGTCTTCGTCTGGCCTAATTGAACTGTCATAAACTATACATCAGTTAAGAAGGTCAGTAACATCTCCATCACAAAATCCACAGTTTACAAAGCAACTTTCTTTAGGGCACATCCTAGCCTTGATCCAAGGCCTTTGGCACTGGGGGTGGTAGGGAGTGTTCTAGAATAAGAAAAATGGGTTAAAAAATAACAACAACAAGAAACAACAAAGGCCTAATCGAAATCAGGAGTGATCCTGTCTTAGAGAATGTTTTCTTAACAGGTTGCTGCAACACTCAGCCTCAGGTTTTGATTGAATTGCTGGTGACAAAGGAGCTCAGTTAGGGCTCTCATTTCCAAAGAAGGATTTTCCATTGACTTTCCTCCCTCTCTCTCGCCCAGATCTCAGGTACAATACTAGAAACATTAACAGGACCCAGAGTAGGCCAAGGGGATGAACTTTTTATTACTATGCAAATGTAGGCAATCTGGGAAATTAATATTTCATGTGTGCCTCTTCACAAGGAGTGTTTTGATTACAGACTCCCTTCTCCCTGGGCTGGTGTCTGTGTAGAGGGCTCCTCACACAGGCAAGGTCTTGAGCTCATTTTCCTTTCCTGGTGGCTGTTTTTGGAGGAGCAGTTGGGGTGTCATGTTGTGAGCAGATGCATCCTTATCCTGCATCACCATCTCGTACATTCTTCCCAAGGCATCCAGATGGAATAGGGAGCTCTGCAATGATGAGAGAAGAAATTGTTGCCTCTGTACTTCCCCAGCAGGTATCGAGGCCAGATGTCCCTGTACAACTAAGATATGAACATGATGAGCTGCCATCCGGTGGGATAAACCCGCTGTGTGCTTGCACGTTGTCCTTTGCGCTCTGCTTCCAGCGGTGCACTGGTGATGCCAGCGGGGCTGCGGGGCTAATAGAAGTGGTTTGAGCAAAGAGCAGGTCTGCAGGCGCAGATGAAGGTGCAGATGTCCTCAGGCTCCCCCAAGGGCACCAGCAATCTTTGCACCTGCCTTGGGAAGAAACAGCACATTGGTCCCCCAGCACCCGATACACTAACCACATCTGTGCCTGATTTGCTGCAGTCCCCCAGGGCTGAGGCTGGCTGTGGGCATACTGCCCAGAATCCTAATATCCTCAGGAATACAGAACTGGGGCTGGATCCTACCCCCTTCCCTCTTGCTCAGCCACTCTGCCAGGAGTAGATGCAGTTTTGCATTCATTAAGCCTCATAGTGAGGTAAGTAAATGCTGTTGTATCATTTGCTCTGCAGCCGCTGTTGTTAAATGGCTTAGCCAAGCTAATGTATGAGGTGGTTGAGGACAAGTCAGTGGACTCGTTTCCTTGCTCTTTTCTTCACCATGCTTTTAATGAATGCAGATCACAATACACATGCAAGATGAAAGCCTGAGTCAGTAGGTACTGCAGCCTGAGAGCTCATAGACAGCATGCTGCTTCAGGTGCACTCACCCAGAAGGAGTAAGAGCCTTCTAATGTGTTCGAAGCATTAATAAGCTTAAAGTGGATTTGGAAAAAAAAGGTAAGAGAATTGTGAATTAAATATTGATCCTGGTATTTCATTGTTGAATTACAAACATTCAATTGCTCATGGATTATTCTACCATTGAATCATAGCAGCTAGAGATGGAAAAGCTGTACAGTTATCCCATTCATCTCCTTGCCAATGGAAGAGTGTTCCCTACAGTACATTCTCATAGTGGTTGAAGTTGATTACTTAATTCCAATTACTGACAGTCTACTAATTGCTTAGGCTGTATTCCAATTCTTTTCAGCCCTCCCATCACATTAACTCCTTAGCTAGAGGTCTGTCCTGGTTTCTGGAAGGAGAGCATGGGAGTGGTTTTGAACATGAACTTTTAAAATAAGCTAAAGTTTTCCCTTGATTTTTTTTTTTTTCCTCATTTCACCTTCAATTCTGAACCTATGTGCTCTTGATCCACCTGTGCAATCTAAAATTTCTCAAAATTAGTTCTTTAAGGAGAGCAGACATTTTGTTTGTCAGCCTTTCCCAACCATGATTATTTCTCTTCACTTTTGCCCCGTTCACTAAACTCCAGTGGATGTCTTTCTGATTTTATACACTTCTAAATAAACTGAGGAAAAGCATTTTTGTCCAAATCCTCTAGAATCAGATTCACATCATTTTTCCACTTGCCACTATCCTCCAGCAAGCCCTAGTTTCAGAAATTAGTCTCGGTTAAGCAAGCAGAAATAGTAATTTTTTTCATTACTCATTCTTAAATGTATGCCTCAGCCTTTCACTCCCTTCTCTCATCTTAAAGGTACTCTGTTTTACTCCAGGTCACTTTTACTATCAGGGAAAAATCAAATGTGCTCAGTGAACATCAGGGGGCAACTGGCACCTTTTTGATTGCCCAAACTGCTTTAAATCATTTATTTACTCACTCAGACTTTTGGCCAGCAAATATGTATGAGCGAGGTCTTCTTGATAGGCCTGGGCAGACAGAAAGGTGCCAGATGGAAAGGCTGGCAGAGACAGGGGCACAGGAGATCAGGAACGAGTTTGTGAAGTTTATTTAAAAAGGGAAGAGCTGGCAAAGGGGCTGGGGGGTAAAGGCTGATATGGGTCTGGGGACAGCATGAAACAGCTGAAGGTGGATAAAAAGAATGTTCTTGTGCATATGTGTGCACTGCAAAAGCACATAACAAAAGGCAGCCAGTTGACAGCAGCAGGCTGGGAGGGTGCTCAGTATCCCTGTGCACTGCTCAGCACCCCAGGGGAGCAGTGAGAATGAGGTGCTGTGGACCACCTATCTGCGGAGCTGAGCTCACTCTAGGGATGAGGTGAGCATAAAGAGGCTCTGCAACATCAGGAAGACTCTAAAGGGACTGTGGTAAAGATGCTTAGTTTTGACAGGTGAGTGCATGGCAGTCCCGGATGAAATGACACCAGATAAACGACTGTCATATTCAACTGCATTGCTGGCACAGAATTCTGTGAAGGAAGATTTCCAGGCACAAAGGGAGGAATCTGACTGTTACTGGGGGTTGCAGACAGAAAAAGTAGAAGAAAGTCCACTTTTATAAGAAGTTTACAGAAGACAGACAGTCGTGTGAAAGCAAATTGTTTAGACCTTCATGCACGTGACATTAAAGAATTCTGCTCAGTCACAAGATGATTCAGAGATATGTCAAGCTTTCAGTCTGAGAGCTTATAAAATGCATTAAACTCTTGGTTGATCTCTTCCTTTGAACGTCCTCATTCAGTCCTGAGGTAAAGGAGGGCCAAGGAGCAAAAAGGCTTAAAAGGAGCCTGTGTGGCAGATCTGCTGCTCTGGGGGCTCGTGGCCTCTCACCGCTGCACGGTTTCATTGTCCACAGCTCACTGAGTATGCAGCCTGGTGAAATGGTCAAGGCAGAGGGAGGGGAAGAAGCATGAAGGACAAATGTTATATCCTTCTGTCATTTAAATTGAACCTTGAGTTCAGTTTACAGAGTAATTTTGCAGGAGTTGTTTTAATATTTCAGTAACAGTAGTGAAGATCATGGCTGTAGTTACAGCTGGCAGTGTAGAGATAATCTCTCTGGAAGAATACATGGTATGAGACAGGGCTGTTATATGTAAACTCAGAGTGTGATGTTAAAAGGATCTACTATCTCCCTTGATAGTTGCTTAAGAAAGAAATGTATTTCTGGTTACTGTAGCTACGCTGCATAACTCCTCCCCCCCCC
>JAPSGF010000002.1:23692970-23743418 GCA_035772895.1 Perdix hodgsoniae
GAGTGAAAAAAGATGATAGAACCCTGGCGTGTTTTTTTTTAAAAAAAAAGAGTTTTTTTTTTTTTACTGCCCCCCCCCCCCCATCCCCCCCCCCCCCCCCCCCCCCCCCAAACTAATCTTCACTACCACCTTCGAACAATAGCTTGTGGATTTTTATCTTCCTCCCTTTGATAGTTCACATTGCTGTTCTCTCAGAGTATGAATTGTGTCTCCATTAGTGCTGGCTATCTAAAGCAAAATATCATTTCATTTTATTTCTGCTTACCTTATGGTAATGTATAGCTTATACACCTGACCAGTTTCAAACCTTAAGGTATCCTCCATGTTATGAGTTTGAGCAAAAAAGATGATAAGATGATGCTGGTGATACAGTCCTGTTGGTCTCATACATTTATATTAGACAATAATTTTTTGTTTCAGTAGTGCATCATTTTATGCTCACAAGTATGGCATTCCTTGATTAGGGACAGCCTATATTTAGATTTTCAGAATTCAATTTCATTAATTTTCATATCAGTTCTGATGGCTAGATAACACTTGCATAGACTAGATAACTAGATAACATGCTTGCAACACTAGATAACTAGATAACATGCTTAAATACATAGGTTGCTCTGAAAGCAATGCCTCCTATTTTTATTTCCATTTAAACTACAACTGATACAAATATCACAATAACATATTTGATAGAGCAAATTCTCAGCTACAAAATACTGTTTTTCAATATAGTCACCACCATTAGGTATTCATTTTTGCCACGAATGAGACCTGAATGCCTCATTTGTAAAAATTTGCACCAGCAAAGATGACCCCCACTCTTTCACAGCTACTATATGACATCATTACTAGGAAAATGTTGCCCACACGGTCCATCTTTCATCAGCCCAAACAGTCAGAATAGAAGAAGGTACCAAATCTGGACTATACAGTGGGTGTGGTAGGACAGTCCAGCTAAGATTGGAAATATTCTCCACAGTCTTCAAACTGTATGAGGTATGAGGCTTGTCATTATTGTGTTGCAAGAGAAAAGTTGTCTTCTTCTCTGGCCTGAGTCTGGAAGTCCAAGCCTTCAGCTTAGTCTGATTTGTCTGGGTTCCAGGAAATCTAGAAAGATCACGCTTTTTATTCCCAAAGGCAATGGACATCACTTTAGCCACTGGAGAGCTGAGTCTTGAATGATTTTTCAGTGGGGAACTCGTGTCGCCACCTCAAGCACTACCATTTTAACTCCTGCTTGTACTGGTGATACCACATCTCGTTACCAGTAATGATGTGATCCAGGGAACTCATCTTCAGCCTCATATTGGTTCAGTAGGTCCTGACAAACTTGCATATGGTGTTCTTTTGGTTTCCGTATGAGCATTTGTGGGACCAACCTGACACAAACTTTGTGATATTCCGATGTTGCCATTATAATTTCCAGTGCATTGAAGCTGATGTTCAGTTCCATACACTGTTCCCCAGTTATAAATCACCAATTTGTGCAGATGAGCTGACTGAAATAGTCTTTGTTTTGTTTTGTACTTGACCGTCTGGAACTTGGCTTGTCTTTGACATTGCTATCACCCATACTAAAATACACCACCCACTGCCTCACAGTGCTCACATCCACCATTTTCTCTCCAGAAATGTTCATCAAGCGTCAGTGAATGACTATAGGTGCTACCGTCTCTGTATGGAGGAGTTCAGTGACACAGCATTGCTTCACATGCACTCCCATGTCAGACACCATTTTGTCAGACTTCCCCTCTGCTGCCACCTGTCACATGGCAACAAAATGTACTGGAATTTTGGTGGGAAGGTTCAACTTCTACTGCTGTACCACCAACTCTGATGTCATGGGCCAACAAAATGGGATACACTACTTTTTTGATGATAAAAAAAATGCTACAAAAAAGGGATTAAACATCTCTCTGTGTTCTCATGAGACAAGGCTGAGGAAAATGAGATTACAGGGTGGGGCATTTAGGTAGATATCCTAAAAGTCTTTTAAAAAAGAATAATTAATCACCAAGTGGTCATGTCTGCACTGAGAGCAATTAAAACTCTTTTGGGCATGTATTGTAAGAGTGATCCAACCTGAACAGATCTTGCCCATGGACTAAAGGGTTACATCTGATTTAAGCAGTTCCCAATGGTCAGCTCCAGTTGCTAGATCTGTTGTGCCTACTGCCTCCTTCCTGTGCTCCAGCATGAAGTTCAGTGCTGCACCAGCAGGGCAGGTAGACAGGTAGGGAAAAGCATGGAGATTTTTCTCCTATCCCTCTCAGGGCATCTCACTAGTCTGTGCATGCCACAGCTAGAGAAGGAATCATATGAATGAGCAAAAGCAGCAATATCAAATTATTTCTGTCCTGCTGTAAACAAGAAACTCCAAGGTTTCACACTGGTTCCTACCATCCTGCCCGGATTTAAATCCCCTTGTCTTGATTGGGTGATAGGATTATAAAGCTGTAAGCCTCAATAATAACGCTGTCTTTAGGGCAGTGCACTAGTTTCATAACACAGCATAATTGCAAAGAAAGGTCAATGGCCTTATTCAGAGTTAAGCAGAAAGATACACAAATAAAAATAGCCATAGTTAGGAAAGCAGAAAAGAATAACTCAGTGGACAAATGCCCTTTTGTTTCTTTTTAAACTGTAATGGTCTTCTCTTCTAAGTTTGTTCTCCAGTTGAATCTTAAATAGTTGTGAACAGAAGTTTTAGAATCTCCTTCCTGAATAAGTAGCAGGTGCGGATTTACAGGGTGGTGATGAATGACTGTAGAGACCATTAACACTGGATGTGCCTCCAAATCATGCAGTGTAGTTCACAGCTCCTCCAACCACTCTCCGCAAAGCTTTAAATAGCAATCAACCTCCAGCCTGTTGTTATAGTGAACACTTGAAGAGGATTACAGGGTTCTGGTCCTGCATCCCTTCTCACAGGGGATGTTGTCATCACAGCCGTTACGGAAAGAAAACAGCTTGCAGAAAGCTGGACTTTGCAGAGCATGGTCTTGAAAGCCTCTTTTTTTCTCAAGAGGAAGAGGAGCTAATTTCTAGTTTTACCTTCTTTCTTTTTGTCTTCCTGTCTTTAGCTATCTCACAGTGAAGTATGGAAGATTTTGCTCCTGATTCTAGGGACACCAGGACAAATGGCGATGGTTGTGCATGGCCCATCTGGCTATTAGGAGCTTTCCAGCAGCCTACACTGCCCAGAAGCAGCAATGCCATCATTCCTGCTTGCTGGAGAATGGACTCCTAAGCTTCTCTGTGTGATTACTTGCTTCTATTTGTGCTACGGAACTAAGTGCTTGAAATGAATATGTGCAGGTGATCATGGAAAACCAAATGAGCAGAAGTGTGTTTTCAAATCTTATCAGTTTTTTTCTTTGGCTTTTCACTTGCAGGAAAATGGGGCTGGACTATCAAATAGGAAACTAAAGAAGTATGTCCACACACATGAATTTTAGAAATAATCATCCTTGTTTTGGATATTGCTTCCTGGGTGAAGCAAGAGAGAATGAGCAATGAGAGAAGCATTCCCTTCTCTCTGTGCTCAGCTCTGACACCTTGATGTAGTGTGCACAGGAAAAAAAGAAATGTTTGCACCAAAATTATTTCCCATATCTTTAAGAGAAACAAGCAATATATTCCCTTTCCCCCCAGATTCTTAGCACTGAGAGCTCTGCCTTTTCTCTTTAACAGATGACTGCGTTTGATGAAGCTTTTTGAACTGGTTAAATGGTCAGGTGTCAGAGATCTATAGGCAGCTGGTGCTTGTTTAGTAAATGATGTCCCTGCTATTGCAGTAAAAGACAAGCCTCAGTAGGCTATAAATACACTCTTTTCCAGGGTATCATCATTTTATCCAAAGGAACATTTCAGACCTTTAGTTGTTTGGTCTTCAGTTTTTTTCTATTACATTTTTTTCTCCTGATTGCCTACCAAGTTATTATGCTGAAACATGACCTAAGCAAGTAATTCAGGTAAGCCTCTCATAGGCAATCACAGTTCTCTGTACACAAAAGTTGATGTTGTAGTCATTGCCATTTGTGAACAGTCAGTGCTACTGTGTTACTTGACTAATATGGTAGAGATAAGAACAAATATGTATTGGTGGATATCGCTATTGCAAAATGCTCCTGTCTGCATTGCTAAGCTGGGTGGAAATACTGGATCTTAGTTGTTGTTTTTTTTTTTTTTTTTCCAAATTTGATTGTGTGTCTGCATTTAATTGAGTTAGAAAGGAAATTCACCTGGTCAGAGTGCATGGGATTCTGTGATCAGATGGATGCTCAAAAGAGAGCTTATATGGAGGGGTTGTGTTTCCCATCTGTGGCTCCTCATCTTACTCCTATGGTGGTTGTGGAGGAATTATAGGTAACTTGCTGTAAGCAGTAAGGTCAGAGGCGGATGTAGCTTTTGAGGGCTATTTTTTGTAGAATTTCACTTCCTAACTGAATTTATTTTGTAGTCTCATATACTCTGATAATATTTAAAAACAGATTGTATTGTGCTGTTCTGATCATTTTGTTACTGAATCTGTAATGGTTAGAAGTGAGAATTTGATTTAAGGCTTGGAAGAGTCAAGAGAGGGACTTATGCAGCATATAAGTGCTAACCTTTCTTTGTTTTGTATGCTGTGTGATCCTTTTTCTCATATCAAGCGATTTGTAGTCTATGGATTGTCTCATCCAATTTGCCATAGCCATAACATGAAGCTGCCAGTCTGCTTGGCTGGAAATGTCAGTGAAGTGAAATTTAGAATAGAAAAAAACTGAACAGATCTTGCAGGTGGATTCAAATCTGCTCTGAATTTAAAGACATCTGAATCTAGAAGGAGAGTATGTTTGAAAGAGGAAAGTGGGATTTAAACACTTAGAACCTTGGGGAGGTTCATATTCTCATAAAATCTTTAGCCTTGTCTTTCCACTAACAATGATCTCTGCCTTAATTCTTCATGCAGTAAACCTGAACATCTTAAGTTTTTCTTCTGGTGAGGAACAGGCAGAAAGCCTGGGAATGTGGAGCCTTGAGCTGTCCTCTGGTTAAGATCTCAAAGTCTTCAGATCTACAAGTAGGAAACCAGCATCTCATAGGATCTGGGCGCATCAGAGTTGCTTTTGACCATGGTTTAATAAATGCACTCATGATTTAAAAATTGACTTATAATTTAGAATCACATGCAATTGCTCAAGGAAATTCCTTGGTAGGCATGACATTCACCAAAAGGTCATGAAGACAAGAAAGAATGATGTTGTAGGTTTTCTGATACTCTTCAGAAAGGACATAGTCATTTGTGCAGTATGGAGGAGAAATGCATTTGGAGAAGAAGCACAAAACCTTTTTATTGCTGTCTTTTTTTTTTTTTCACTTCAAGCGTATCTGGTGGGATTAGAACTTCAATAAAACTGTCCTGATAATGATGCAGATCTGTGAAATTGTAGATCTCCTTGAACAACTTTGTGCCCTTACTGAGTTTCTTTTCAGCTTTCAAGCTGCTGATTTTAGCCTCCCATTATACTGAAACAATATTTTATTGATGAAAAAAATATTTTTTTCTCACTTTCTTTGGACTTAAATTTCCATCGTCTGCATTTATACTCCAAAGGATGATCTTTGAGGGAACTGGATAATTGGAATCTTCAGGGTGCGGATTGTTCATTTTCCACTAAGTATGAAACTCATCATTCTGAACTCCGAATGCAGCAGGATACACATAGCAGGTGTATAAAAATGAAAATAAAAGGATACTGATTGAAAAGAGAGAGAAAAAAAAAAAATGAAAGTGACATTTTCTCAACTCATCTTAAATACACAAAACTATTTTAGCTGCTTTCATAACAGATACCATGTAAAGAGACCCAATTAATTTTATCTCCATGCTGCTATACAATCTGTATAATTCTTTTGGTCACCAAAGTGTCTGAGGTACATTATATTATTCATACAGACTTTACTCCTTAGAAAAAGAAATCACATTTAATCTCTTTTTCTCTTTATCTTTGGATAGATCTGCCCATGAGCAGTTCCAAATCTTAGCAGGAAAAAAAGCATAAGTAATAACAACCTGATAAATTCTGGAAGAAATCCTACAGAGAGAAGCATGTTCACATCAGACAGAGACTGACTTATAAATAGAGGCACACATACTGTGTGAATGTAATTGCATTTAAGGGCATAATGCCTTTACACTTAATATATTGACGAGATGAAGTACATTAACAGGAGCTTGCAGTAGTCTTATACTTCCTACCAGGATAAATGGAGAGAACATTGACAATAGCCAGTGATGCCCTGATTTTTGTCTATAGTTATGGGGAGCCAAATCCACTTCTGTGAGTCATTCAGCCAGATTAACTTTGGGTTTCTCCAGCCTTATGTATTGGCAAAAAAAAAAAAAGTGGTTTAGGCCCTCAAGCGAAAGCACTGGAATGTTGATCATCAGGCAGTGGCAGAAATTTTAGGCAAGTTCTCTGAAATGGTATGTGGGATGGATGGTCCTGTTTCCTTGAAATTTGTTGAATAGATACCGTGTTTTCTTTGCAAGGCTAGAGCTAGACAAGTTCTTGCATTTTCAGTTCTGATCCTCACTGCAGGTCACTTCAGCCTATAGCAAATACTACAGGCTGCTCAGTATGCCTGAGCTGAATATATTTATCTCCAAGGATGGTGGAGAGAGAAAATGACACTATCTGCTGGAATTCTGTTATGGTGATACAAATGAGTATAATTTACAGATTAGCAAATGAATGCTCAGTGATTTGTTCTCCAGTAATATCTGAGTAAGTTGATTTCATAATTAAGCATGAAACTGCCTTATTTTAGGGTTTTTTTATCAGTTCAGAATGGAGCCATTCTGATGGGCTCCATTTTTCTCTGGTTTGCAAAGTTTTCAGGAAGTCTAGATGCAGTTTCAAGAAATCTTGTGTTGAATTTAGCTGTGTACAGTCTGGATAAATCTATATTGGTGTATGATTTCATGCATCTAACAGAGAAATCAAAGCAAAGTACATAACAGTACTTCTTCCATGTAGAGACCAATGCAGGGAATAAAAACTACAGCCAAACTTGTGGGGATTTCAGATACTGATTGGGTATGTGGACCCATACTGTGTTTTAAATGCTTGGGACCCAACATTTGATGGTTTGTGTTTATTGTCTTATCTGAATATGAATCACAGTATAAAGCTTGCTGATCTCCTGCAAAGTGAGAGCATGAGAATTGTTCTTGAAATATTCACTACATTGAGCCTGCTGATTCCAGTGGCCAACATGTACTCACTCAGCTGGCTTTTGGAAAAACCTGAAGAATACCTGTGGCCATTTGGCATGAAATAGGGCTGGTAAACTGTCTGAATCTGCTTTCAGAAATGGAAAAAGTAAATGCCATAGAAGAGATGATAGTATCTCATCTTTCAGCTACAGAATTCAATGTCTCCTTTGTATTTAGAGGCTGGAGGTGATTTGGCAGATCTTTACTGCATTCACAATGCTGTTTCCTTGGAAGTAGTGGGTGAGTGCCCAATGTTCAGGTACCACTTCGGTACACAAAAAGTGATATCCCAGGACCTAGAAATGATCCTTTCACCTTGCCCAGTTTCTTCCACCTGGTTCACCCATTGCTTTGCAGGTGCAATAATGATCTTACGACCTTTGGCTGTGATAGGAAGGATGGGAGTAACTCCTCTGTACCCTCTTATGGAAAGCAAATAGACTGGCAGAAGAAAGGAGTAGATATAGGATGGACAAAACCGTAATTGTGCATCTCCCATACTCATAGTCTAGCTTCTGAGGAAGGGATAACCCACGCTGCAGATGGAGTGAAGGCACATTTCCTCCCTGCTGAGCCTGGGACTACTCGATGCAGAATATCACTTGTCTTCCAGTCTGATGCCTAGGCAGCTCTGCAGCTCCCTGCCCTTTCTTTGAGCAGGTTACACAGCTACTATCTAGTATATAACATGTGTGTTCTTTTAAAAGATAGCAACATCTTCTCCAGGCTGCCCTGATGTCAACTTCATAATAAGTTTGTATTTGTAACAGTGTGGGTGGGAAGCCTGTTGCAATATAGGACAGAGGGCCTGTCCTATATTACGGTGTTGTTTTTTGTTTCTGTTTTTTTTCCACTTAATAAATGCTAATTTATCAAGCTGTTGGGGGGAAAGAAACCCAACTATTTTCTGGCTGTGTGCTCGAAGGGATTTAAAATATCCCTTTAAAGGTATAAACATACTTGAAATCCCAAAGGATTTAAACACAGGCATGAATCATATGTAAGTTTTCAGAAATATAAGCTCTAGACTTATTGTGCTTTTACTGATTCAGGAAAACATCTTAAACTGTGGATTTAAGAATTCTTCCTACATTCCTCTTCATGCACATTGCACATATCTTTGCTTGGTATGCACATTTCAGGGAGCTTATTTATTTAATTGTATTGTGCTTTGCTTGTCTTTATTGTAAGTTATTTCCTTGGCAGTGATTGTATTTAACATTCATGCCATGCCTCAAATAATAGGCAGAATGAATGTTATGGGCTACCGTTCTCTTCTCTTTATTGGTCAAAGGGTAACTGTGAAATTCAAGTAATTGTGTTGCTCCAAAACAGCCATTAGAGGCTTGTTATGACTTTTTTTTTAATGTGTTCTTCAGTATTTTTAGGGTGGTTGTTGTGGTGTTTTTTTTTTGTTTTGTTTTGTTGCTTATAACACACAGAAAACTACTTGAAGAATTGTATTTATTTGTTCTCTACTTGCTTTATTTTTTATACAGCTGTAAAAGAAAGAGGTAGGCTAATTCCTGTTTGAGGACATGACTGATCACAGAATACTGAACTGTACCTTTCTTTAAGAGTTTCAAATAAGAACAAAAGTCAAGAAAATTGAGAACAGTAGGGAGGGCCTTCCTGTGCAGGGGTAGATTACTTAGTTCTCCTTCTTGGCCTGATTTGATGCACAGTTTTATGCATTCATGTACACACCTACTTATACAGCTTAAGTTTCTCTTCCCCTCCTTCAGAGCCAGAAGCATAAATCTTGTTGCTCTAATAAAGGCATTTAAAGCACAAAGTTATGAAAATAGTCTCTCTATTTCTGTGTTGGATATGTCATTGGCAGTAGGAAGCATTTATCTTCCCTGTCACTTAGTTTCTCTACTGAAGTCTCCAGAGTCTGTAACATTTGGTTTTCTTGAAATTTTCAATAAAGGACAGGCAAATAATGTTTCCTCACTATGATTTCCCAAGCTTAAGCCTACCCAGGGTGTCTTGCAGGCACAATTAAGCTGCTACTGACTGAGCTGGGCTGGAGAACATTATTGCTGCATTTTTTCCCTTCCTGACAACTCATAGAATCTGGGTTGAAACTCATAGAAACTGGGTTGAAAAGGACCGCAATGATTATCTACTTTCAACCCCCCTACTACATACAGGGTCACCAGTCACTAGACCAGGCTGCCCAGAGCCACATCCAGCCTGGCCTTGAATTCCTCCAGGGATGGAGCATCCACAACCTCCTTGGCCAACCTGTTCCAGTGCTTCACCACCCTCTGTGTGGAAAAACTTCCTCCTAATATCTAACTTAAACCTCCCCTTTCTTGGTTTAAAACCATTCCCCCTTGTCCTGTTGCTATCAGCCCATGTAAGCAGTTGTTCCACCTCCTGTATATATGCTCCTTCAAGTAATGGAAGGAACTCACATTATTCCCGTGTTCTCTGGGGAACTGGGAGATGATGGTGAGAAGCTGCTTACCCTGAGCAGATCCTGTGCTCTGTGGTGCTCAAGAGGGTAAGCAGTGGTGCTAAGGAGAGTAAGCAGGAACTCTTCTGGAGCTCTTAGGCTTGCTTCTCTTAGCTTTGCAGCACTACACTTGGAAGGGAATATTTTCTATGGGTTGTAATCATCACCTATGCCTAGAAATAACACTGCCTTGCTAAAAAATGTCTAAATAACTAGTCAGGACAGCAGATGTAATGGTTCTGCTGAGGTCTGTGCAGTGATAGTTGGAGCTTGTCACCTTGGGAGCAAATGGAGCCTTGATGCTGCTTGTTGCGTTAAATTAAGAGATGTTAGGTGATAGTTTTCACCTTGACACACTGATGTGAGGAAGACAGGAAAGTATCAAGAGCTCAAGAATTAAATTCTTATCTCAAGGTGAAAGTCTTCCCCTGTTCAATCCTAATCCCAAACATTCAGCTGCAAAATCCCCTAGAACAGTTTGCAGTTCTCAACTGTTTGTCTCCATGTCTCTTGTTTAAGCCTTATTAATGCATTCTTGTTGTTCTTTAACTATGGATGTTTCGAATTCACTTTTTGACATACGGACAGGAGAGATTGTGCATTATATATTTCCTAATATATAAGTATTTTACTTTACCTAAATAGGCTGCTTGGGAAGTGAATGGGTGTGCTTTGAGAGGTAAACAGTGTCTGATCTTCTCCCTGATTGCTTTAAGAAGACTGCAGGAAGCTGGTACTTTATCACTTGCAAGGTTCTTTCTCTTTGCTTTCTTTCCTCAGAAATCACTCCCTAGAAACAACACGTACGTGTTGCTCTCTTCCACCTTCATATATACTGCACTTGGGAGAGAATAGTCTTATGCTGTGTTAAAATGGCTGATTTAACTTGCTCAGCAGTTCAGTTTAGCACCTTAACTTCTAGGCACAGCCCTATTGATAACTGTTTCCACTGGAAAACAGATGTTCTCTCCCTCTCAGAGAGGCAGGTAATTTGTTTGATGGGCTCGTTCTCCAGGAACTTTTATGTTTTAATAGCATTTGCTAGCTACACTTTTGTTTCCCTAGACAAAATGCGTACCCTACCACATCAATGTTATGCACATCATTGCTTTTAGAATTTATATAGGGTTTAGGTGGAAGCACATGAGTCAAAGTGGTTAAATGGTTAATATATAGCAAGGTATGATTTGTTCCTTCTGTTTTTTCTTCCTCTGATGCAGACAATGCCTTATTTAGTACAGGTGCTTAGTTGGGAGTCTCAGTACCTTGCAGTAACAATAACTGCAGATAATCAGCCTCTGTCTACAACAAAAAAATTACTGTGATTGGGTAACATACTTTATCTCCTCTGGGATATCAGATTAGTGTGTTGGCATAGCTGCACAGTCAGCCAACACACTTTACACACTATACAGACTTGTGAGATGCTGCTTTGCTCAATCAGACTGTAATGGTCAGTCATCCGCTGAGGTTGCCATTCCTACTGTCATTAATAGTGTGGGTACTGTATTCCCAAAATATTCCTGCCGAGGACCATACCTATAGCTAACACTCCCACAGTTCTTCCTTATGTCTGCAGAGCTTCTCTGCTTGTGAAAGGGTGCGGAGCCTTGGCTTTGGCATTGCTCTGCTCTCGTGCCCTCTTTCTCTAAACACAGCACATAATGGCACATAATACTCTGTATTAGCATGCCTAAAAATAAATGCTGTATGATCAGTGATGAGACTTTAAAGATAATTTGGTGAGGCAGTATGTTATATAAGGTTACTGTTATGTAGCTGTTTTGTTGTTGTTTTTTTTTTTGGTGGTGGTTTCTTGTTGTTTTTTTGTTTTTTTTTTTTTCAGGAGTTCACCTTTTACTTGGTGTGAAGAGTATGAGAGTGTGTGATTTTACTTTCATGCTTAATTGGATATAGCTAAGCTTTAGAAGCACCAATCACTTCGAATATATGAGAACGCACCTTGACTGTGTCCTAAACTTTATTAGAGTAAGGTCTGGGAGTCCAGGCATGCTGCAAGAACTGTAGGCTGGCAATAAGTTCCTATAGAGGCAGTGATAGAGCAGCTCACAGATGATAATGCATAGGGGCCTCAAGATGGAAGATGAATCTGTGCTGATGTGGCCTCACCTTGAGTACCTTGTGGATATGCTGAGTACGTTGTTGGTGCACTTTGTACTTTTGTACCAAAAGTACAAAAAAGACAAAACTATTAGGGAGAGTTCAAAGGAGGGCTACAAAGATGAGGAAAGGTCTGGAGGGCAAGACCCTGGGTTTGTTCAGCTCAGAACAGAGCAGGCTGAGGGGAGGCCCCATGGCAGCCTGCAACTTCTCACAGGGAGCAGAGGAACAAAACTGAATGCTGCTCTCTGGGGACAGCAACAGGGCCCGAGGGAATGGCATGGAGCTGCATCAGGGGAGGGTCAGGGGGGTATTAAGAAAAGGTTATTCACCAAAGAGTTCTTGGGCCCTGGAACAAGTTGTTCAGGGCAGTGGCCACAGCCCGAAGCTGTCAGAGTTAAAGGAGGACAACGCTCTCAGACACAGGATTTGAATTTGGGGTTGTCCTGTGTAGAGGCAGGAGTTGGACTTGGTTATCCTTTTGGGTACCTTCCAACTTGGAAAGAAAAAGAACAGAATACCCCTTTTGAGACCAAAAAAAGGCTTTTGAGAAGAATAATAAATAAATAAATAAAGTTTATACTTTCAGATTTGCATCTGTGCTGTTTAGGTGTACATCCATGATCTATGAGTTAAGACCTTGATTGTGACAGTAAGTAATGCTGCTTATACACTAATTTGGTTGAATAAAATACAAAATAGAAACATTATCTATGATGAAGAATGAACTTCTTTACTTTTAAATAAACTTGATAAATTTGTAAATCCAGTTGGTGTTATTGACTTCAGTGAGTCTCTCTGTGAAACAAATAAGCCTATTTTTAATTCCTCAGTCTTTCTTCAAAGCATTGTTAGGATATTTATATATAGGCAATATTTATCTTGATAACCTCTTATTTGAGGTTAACGTCAGATAACATATTAGAAAATGAATTCAGCTCATCAATCTCATTGTAAAGCCATCTAAAGTAAGAATTTCATTTTGATCTCTTGCTGTAGTTTCTCCTTCCAGAAATTCACTTCTTGGCTTGGGACACAAATTACCACCTTCATCAGGAGCCCTGGCCTCAAGATGCCCATACACATGTGGCATCACTAGTGCCACTGACTGGGAAATGAAGAACATTACTAAGACCTGAGTAATTGAGAGATTCTGGCCTTGAGCAATACTGCCTGCATGTTTTAAGTTGAGTTGAGGATCTAATGGAGACAATTCTGATATGGGGTTTTTATTGTTGTTTTCGTTGTTGTTGTTGTTTTTGTTTTAATTCTGTTTTGTTTGGTTTTTTTTTGAGGTTGTTTTTTTAGTATTTATTCTAATTAGCTCTGTTAACTATGGGCATTGGTAAAAGAAAAAATATGTTTATGTTCTGCTTTGGTCTGTTAGAAACCACTTAATACCTTGCTAACATATCCCCTTAAAGAGCAAATCATGCTACTTGAGAAGAGGCATTCACAATACTCTGTAGAACAAAAATTGAGTGTTTTCTCTTAAGTTATTAATTCTTGCCAGTGGATGCATGTGTTATAAGAGAGAGCATTTCAAGTGGCATTATATACCTATGCTTAGGCAACTGATTTAAGTCTTTTGTATGGTGATGGCAGTATGATTAATTCATACTATACAAGAAAATATACATAAGTAATTCATACTGAATGAAAAGTGACATTTTTTTGGTCTAGTGTACGTAGAAAGGATTGGGGCTGAAATAAAACTTAGGAGTTTTTCTTATATGTTTTCATGCATATGGAGGAAATATGTTTTTTTTGTTTTTTTTTAAATTTCTTGCGGTTTTGGTACATCATCCAATGCAAAAACTGATCTCAGCCTTGAAAGTAGTGTCAAAATTGGAAATTTGTCTTAAGTTCTTATGGTATGAAATAAAATTTATTGGAAGATAAATATTAAATGGACAGTCAGCAGCAGCAGTGAGAATAGGGAAAGGCTGTAAGCCAAAGGGAAATGCTGAAGTGTAGCAGGATCAGGAAGCCATAGAAATCATCAGTTCCCTCATGATACTGGGGAGTAATCAAAGGAGATCAGAATGTTGCAGATGCTTTTCATGATTCCTTTTTCTTGGTCTTTGCCACTGAGAATGATGAATAAACTTGGAGAATTCCAGGGAGTAAAGGTGCAATCTCTTTGACAGATGTTTCCTAAAAATTTCTCCCTATATATATGTATTTGTGTGTTCTTGTATAAAAAGGAAGAACTCAGGAAATTAAATGTCAATAAATCATTTGGACCAGATGGCATTTGTCTGAGATTTCTGAGAAGCTCAGTAGCAGTTACTATAAATATATATAGATAGATTTTTCACTGAAAACAACCTCATCTATTAAACAAGTACAGTTGTCAATTGAAAAGACTTTTAAAATGACAAGAATAGTGACAGGGGTTCTGTGGTCCCCACTGAATTCCGTCTCCATGGCAGGAAAATATATTTATGATGTTTTACTGAATTAGCATACTACTGCATTTGATTGTTTCTGACTGAGCAAAAAAAAAAAAACCAAAAAACCAAAAAGAAACAAACAAAAAAAAAAACACTGAAAAATTGGAAAAAAGGGAGAAAAATAAAACCAATTTTGGACACATGGACATATGTATTTTTGAATGCTTTGTTTTTAAATGTTTTAATGAAATTTGTTAGTTGGGGGTGCGGATAGAGAGATATGATCAGAGATTAAGGGGGGGGAATTACATTACCTAGCTTACTGTTAGAAAAACCTGCAGTCAGAATATTGAGAGCCAGAATGGGGTCTGTTGAAGACGCAATGGATAGGGTCGGGAGGGAATGATATGGCTTGGCATATGGTAGGCAACTTGGTCAGCACAGTGCCTTGAAAAGTCTAAAGAAAGCTAGAATCTTGGGTGATATATCTCAAGGTAGACAGTGCAGTGGAGCATCTGCTGGGAAGTACAACTTGACAAGCACTCAGGATAGGTTTGATTTAACCCTGGCCCACCCTAGAGAAGATAAAGGGTTGGAGGTGAAACTGTCCCTTCTTCAGCAGAGCAGTGGTACTCTGAGTCCTTGAATAAATGAATCCCTGGGACTGGAGGGAGGAGAGACAGCGGTGCATGCTGTGGGGTGCTGAGGTACAAAACACCAGTTAGCTTTGTTCTTTGGGCATCTGTCAGCTCACTTTGCCCAGCACAAACTAGCATAATCATCCATATGAATTCATGCATCATTGAAGGTAGGCAGTTACAGATACCTGTGTGGCAGAGAAGAATGAGCAGGGTGCTGAAATGCTGTGCATTGTTAGGAGGAGATAACGTTTTCTGTTCTACATTTTTCACTTTTGTTAAGGGATTCACTTTCACTCATTTTATTGTGACAAAAAGAGTAAAAGATAGCAAAGAAGAGTAAGAGAAGGCTTCCCAAAAGGAAAGGATAGTAGATAGGAGTGAGAAAAAAGATTTGGCAATCAGAACTGGAAGCAGCACTAGGAAATTGATTTGTCTCCCTTCCTATGCACAAGCTGTAACTAATGGCTTGGAGGAGGCAGGCACTTGCCATGTACCTTGGCTGACTGCTCCTTTCAAGTCAAAGTACATGATGGGAGGGAAAAGTCTGCTTTATCTTCTCCTCTCAGGGTAGAAACAGTCCCACTCATGTTTTTTTCACTTCCAGCAAGAAGTCTACACTGCTGATGTTTTCAATCCAGCTTTGTAAAACAAACATTGAGAGACTACTTCTTAAGTGCTGTCTGAGCACGTTTCCTCCAAGGAATCAAAAGGCTGGACCTATCACAAAAGATTTACAAGCATCTCTTCCAAATTCTCAACATTCAGTTGAATAGGCATTCTGCCTGTTGAAGAGCAGATTGATAACTCGCTACAGTGGGGATAAAATATTAGCTTCTGGTGTTTGCCAAAAATTTTGTATTGGGATGTCCTGAAGGAGCAGGATCAAGAGCTTCCATGTCTGACATTACAAAGCACATCTCTGGGAGCAAATATCATGTGGTTTGGAGTTTAATGAGAAGATGCATTTTGCTCAGCAGTGTTGGGAGACTTTCAAAGGTCAGAATAATGGGACTTTTTTCGAATGTGATTTTTTTTTTTTCCTAATTAGACAAAAGGCAACTTTTCATCCAAAGAAAGCCATCTCCAGCTCCTGCATTTCCTCTCTGAGAGTGCTGCTGACAGAATAAGGGCTTGCCTCTGAAACCATTGCTACCAATTACACAGGGAAGATAATTCCACTGAGAGAGCAGAGACCAAACTTTATCTCATTAAGACAAAGTCCAGATGCTCTGTTTATGTGTGTTTTAAAACTGCGCAGTGAAGTATTCCAGATACATATAATTGGCAAGAGAAAACAGTACAAAAGGGTTATAGTTCCACTCTTTTGTTTTAAATTAACAACTGTGGTGTGTAGTCTCCTCTCCAGATACACGTCTGTACAAGGAGGTCTTTTTGGCATGCCTAAAAGCCCTCCAGGTCAGTGGGCTGCCCAAAAGACCCAGTTGTAGAGGATGCTTATGGACATGGATGCCTTGTCTCAATTTGCAGGTACTTCATGCTATGGATTCCCCATGGGAATAAGCTTGCAGGTTACTGAGAGTATCATTTTACACAGAAAGAGTAAAAACTCTGCATTTAGGCAATCCTCTTTGAAAAATCATAGCCCAAGGGTGTAATAAGATGCCAGTGTTATGAAACTGAAACAGGCCTTGGACACATTGAATTAAGGAGTAAGAGGAGCTTAGACAGTTAATAGCAAAATTGCTGTTAAATATAAATGAGTATTTAGAGGATAACATTTTTTTTTTTTATAAGTCCTTGTAGTAGCACAAGGAAGTGATCCACATTGCTTTTCTTTATTATTTTTTCTTGCAGAAAAATGCTTATGTTAAATGCCCTCTTTCCCTCCAGACCAGCCCTAGCTGTTTGTTATGCACTGTAATGGCACTCATTGCTTCCCAAGCACATCTGCAGAGTCTGGCTCCATTTATCCCAAGTGCTGAATTCTGCCAGGGGTCCTGTTGGTTCTATATGGCACCAGCATGGTCAGGGATGTGATGTAAAATAATGCTGAGCAGAATCCAGCTCTTGTAATTTTAGCGGTGTGTGCAAGGACAGGCCTCTGAAAGAAGAAAAAATCCGACTTTTTAAAGAATGGTTGCATTCATTTTTGCAGGTGAGCAAAATGGCTATTATAAGCATTCCAGCTCTTTTAAGTGCTTTCTAGGGGAAGCGCCAAGTGCACCAGAGCTTTACAGTGTTTCTCTTGCCTCCCAGCTGAAGGGATCAACTCCAGTACTTGCAAGTGCAGCAAAGGAGCAACTCTTTTTTGTGCTTGAAAAGTAGGGTTTGGGAAGAGCCTGGAGGCTGGTTGTTGTCCAAGGGGCTGTGAGTGCTTCTTGGTTGCTCCCTGCAGCTTGGAAATGTGAATGCAACTTCTATTCTCACCCCTGGTCAGGCTGTGCCATCTATGGTGGCAATGGAAGGAGGAGTCTTTGCTGTACCATCAGGATGTTCCTTTCTAGGAATGGGGTTAATTGACTTTTTAGGGCAGTGGGAGGGAATTTGGGGTGAGCTGACAGCTGTTTCATTAGTCGGGCTGCTGAATAAAGCAGTTAAGAGACTGCACACCCCCAGAGTTAACCTTTCCAATCTGTGTTGCAAAGCTTGGCAGTGAGGTTAGGTTTGAAAAGGCTGATGAGGTGGGGGAGGGGAGGTTAATATGTTCCACTGCAGTCAGCTAAGGGGGAAAAAGTTTTGCTTTCGTGATGACCTGAATTATTCTCTCCTACTCTAAATGAAATGATGGCTCACCTGGGAGAAGAGAGGAGATTTAATAGCAAATAATGATTCATAAAATCCATTGCTACAAGATAAATAAGTTTCGAAGAACCTCTAGCACTCTGCTAGTCTGTGCTCTGTGAACAAAAAAAAGTATAGCTGAAAGCCATTAACTCAATTAACACTGTACAATACATCAGAGCTACTTCATGCTGACTGAAGGTCAGCTCAAGGCAACAATGTCTTGGTCTTACTGATAGTCTGGGGCTACAGAACCTCAACACCAGGGCATGGCCCTGCAGCACAGGGGGCAGCATGAGGATGCTGGCTCAGAAGCCTGGGTTTTAGGGTTTGCATACTGCATAGGCTGTTTTTGTTCAACTCTTCTCTCCTGGAACTTGATGCTTCTTACTTCCAGGCCAGCATCGAGGTCTTCTGGCAGAAATGTCGAGGACCAGTGTGCTTTGGGCTGCTTGCTCTTGTTTGCTAGGGGACCCATGTTTCAGGATCCCATCAGATGTTGCCATGCTCTGCACCATTGCCAATCCAGAGGAAATCCCTAGTCCATTAGTTTGCACTGAAGGGAGTGGAAGCCCCACTGCATCAAGGGCATTCTGCCATATGAAGTACTAAGTCAGTTTGCTCAGCCTTGTCAAAGTGCAGCAGAGAGACGTGTGGCTGAGAGCTGGGCTGGGTCGGGAGTGGGCTCAGTTTGAATGTTTGCCCTTTGAATTAATTCTGGTTGACCTACTTCAGCAAGGATTGAAGAATTTTTTTTCAGTTTGCCCTGATCTATCCCCCGGTGAACATGCGCTTGTTATTTTTTAATGAAACCATTTTCACAGCCTGTTGTTTTAGGTGTTTAGAATGAATGTGAGTGAGGTTATTTTTTTTGTCTTCTGTTCTCTTTCTTCGGGGTTTCCAGTGCTATGTGGTCACTTTTAGCTGCTGCCTGCAGCTTGCCAATTGCCTCGCACTCAGCTCAGCAGGACTGTTTGCTCTGCAGATAAAAACAGTGTAAGGATGTAATTGATGATTAAAAAAAGATCTCTTACAGGAGTTATAACTAAGTATTTCGATCTTTCCCTGGGAGTGATGTGGTGATAGACTTAAGGGTATTGTTCTGGCTTGAAGCTGTTCTGAAGCACTGGCATTTGGGCCTGTAGGCACAGGATATATGTGGGATGGGATGCACAGAAGTTATTGTGTGAAATTGCTCTTTATTTTCATCCTCTGTTCAGGTCAAACACAAAGGACTTGTGCTGGATGAGATCACCGATCCATCTTGCTTTCTACCCTGGTGAAAGCCCAGCATCTCTCTTCCCTCATCCCACATACATACATATTCTTCCCCAAAAGTGATTTCACTGCAAGCAGAACACCAAGCATCCTGCATTTTTGGGAGCTCAGCTTCACAAGATTTGCTATTATTCTCCCTTGCACTGGAGCTTCTGATGACTTAGTGGCTGTATGGGGCCAGGCTGATATCTTCTGAAGCATTGTTTTGGCTCTGAAGGAACAGGTATTGCAAATTTCTTAATGAAAGTAAACTCTAGGTTTCAGGCAATGAAGACATTGTGAAAAAGGTTAGTTCTAAAGATCCAGACAACGGAAAGTGAAATAAAAAGATCTTTGATTTATTTATTTATTTTTAAAGTGAATGCTTCTTCGGCAACTAGCATTGATAATCAATTAAAATACTGATTACTGGAGTAGGACAAATGCCATTAAACTTTCTCTAACTCAGAAATAAAAATATTCCTAGGGAGGAATAACATAGCATTGTTATTTGCTCTATTATATTACTGTGATCAGCCACATCAAATAAGAGATATATGAGTTGAAAGGGATTAAACAGCAACAACAAAAAAAGGCAGCCTTTATCATACACAAATACATACAGCTTTATTCCTCCTTCTCAGTATAGCTTGCCAGGAACAGATTTCATAATGGGACACTATTATCATAACTTTAATCTTGTTTAAATTCAAAATTCTTCCTGCAAGCCTTGAGGCCTAGAGGAAAGACCTTTAGTAAGTTATCTTAAGAAAACAGATTGCCTGTGAATCATTTCTTATAGTCTATAAAATCCTTTGTAATTTACAGAACAGCTGTCCATAATAAAACATCAGAGAAGCTCTACTTTGAGTCCTTAAGCTGAAATAAACACAATACAGAAAAATACACTTATGTGAAATACATTTACAAAGGTGCAGGTGCCAGCTAGAAGCTTTCACCACCTTGCCACTCAGTGTCCCAATGCAGCAAGTTAGAAAATGCTGCAGATTAAATAATAGCCAATAAAAATCCACAGGGAAGCTCAGAGATCACCCACCAGGCTTCCTCAAAGAATGTGACCTCTGAATTTGAGTGGGAGAAAATGTTTCTAAATGCAGGTTTTTTTGAATCGTTGACCTTCGGGTTTTTAAGTTATGCTTCTTTTTGCTGTTCTTATAAACAAGTTGCTGGATATCTCAAGGTTAAAGAAGAGTTGATGTAACATTTCAGTGTAATAGGGGTTCACTTAGCATACGCTGGCCATGAAGAGGACAAATGGAGTCTTTTTTTCTCTCATGGCTATTTAGAAAAATAGCATTCATGATATTGATCCCAGGTAAATGTCTTCATAACTTACAGATATGTTTTTTGAAATGAAATTTCCAGTAAAGTCAGGTGCCAGTTAAAACAATATTGATGCCTGTTTTTCTACCACCTTTCTTCCTTGAAGACCTTAAACTTACTTTGGCATCACAGATCCATCCATAATTCACTGACAGAGTCTAGGAAATAGTAGAGTGAGGAATAAAATACAGACCCGTGGACAGAATATTTTAGAGATGACCTCTTATATTGGTTGGGAGCAACGTTGCTCCTTCTGATGCCCTTTCTGAGATTCTCCACAGTGGACTTCTGAGCTGAATAATTTTTCTTGGTACTTTAAGGAAACATCACCAGCTCAGATTTATTGTGGAGATCGCTTGAACTGGATTGACAGCAGTGGCAAGCCTGTCCACTGGGGAAAAAAATCCCTTCCTAAAAAAAGCAGCTAGCACTTAAACAAGGCAGTGTGAGCCCAGCAGAAAACCCTGCTCTTGTGAAACTTGGGGAGCAAGAAGTAGGCTGCCAGTTCTTGGATGGCAAAACCGTTCCAGCAGTCTGTTCATTTTTACACCGTCTGAAATCTTTTGCTTTTTTATTGACATACTAACCTTGCAGTGATTTCATTGCAATAGGTCTGGATGCCTGGTGGTACAATACATGTAATTTGCAGCATATGATGTCCTCTACATAAAACACGGGATTATTTAAACTGTCGTCTGTGCTTCTGTCTCATCAAAGGAGAAAGTGAAAATGGTTATGTCCTTATGTTAAGACATCGTGTTACTCTTTACAGGTTTATTTTCTCTGCCCAGAGCTAATAAATAGAGGAGGCAGGAAGACACAGTATATTCTTCAGGGATCTCTTAGTTTGGTCAGCATATATTAATTGTTACAATTAAAAGACTTTGCTTTCTGATGGGTAAGAGTTGTGTGTGCTTAACTACTTGAAAAAGAAAATGTTTAATCTAATTGCAAAATTACAGCAACTCCTTCATCCAAACAGCAACAAAAAGATCTGTCAAAGAAAGATTTCAAACCTTTTTTTTGGTTGTTGTTTTCAGCAAAACTAAGTAGTGCTGTTATTCAAGTGGGGACACTGAGAATGCATTTGAGATTTGACCAGGGGAACTATGGTAAAAGCAAAGACTGAATTCAGCAAAATGAATTGTGGAATTGAAGGATTTTCATTCTGCTGCAACAAAGGAGGGATTAAAAATAAAGCAAAAAAATCAACAACTTGCCTCGCCATAAATATGAACAACCACTTTCATGGTCCAAGACTATATAATACGTCCCATATCAGTGTGCAAGCCAGGACTGTGTGTAAGGACAGCCATCACAAGCCATGGTAGTTAAGACTTGAGAATGAGAATTGAGAATGGAAACAAAAGCTAAGCTGTGAAGCACACACTCCATGTGCTTACTCTTAATCAACTAGATGACTTCTGTAAGTAATATATTTAAACTATTTCTCCCTTCAGACAGCATTTCTCACTATTACGTTCAGCTTATCATGTTATTCAAAATCTTAATCTTCATATTAATCAAAAACTTAGCCTGTCACTTCCTTACAAGAGTAAGAAATTGTATCACAAAAGCACAGGTGATGGAGGGGAGAAAAAAGAGTTTGGAGAAGTATGCATAGACTCTTGGTAGAGTTTAAAGATATGTTTTGCTACCTCATGTGTGAAAGGATATCCATAAAGATGGTTCTGCCAGGAAAGGTTAAGTCATGCTTGAGAAGAGGGGCTCAACTGTAAGTTTGGTTATCGAATAAGTGCAGTGACTCTCCTTTGCTTTCACAAGTGTTTTTAGCTATCTAGTCTTGGTAAGCACAGGCAGAAAGAGAAGGTTGAGAAGGATATAGCTTCCAATTGTGATTAGGCTTCCATACTGATAAAGGGATTTGGGACTGTCAGTTCATTTTCTTAAAAGTTCCATTGCTGTTTTCTCAAGAACATCATGCTTGCTGAATTTACTCTTTCTATATTGGCAGATTTCAGTGATTGATGCCCCTTTGCATGTTTTTCAACATTACTTTGATAACAAATTGACGCTGCATTCATTTTTGCAATTCTCACACCATATAGAAAGTGGTAATATAAACAGTTAAATTTCTTTGGTTAGTAATATTCATAACAGCTTGTATTTATTTTGTTAAATTTAGACTATTAGTACATCCGCCAGAGACTTTTTCTGACTTTCAAATGCATTATTTCCCTTTTTATCTCTTGGCATCTCTAGCTTGTAAGTTGAAGTTGCAGAAAGCTCCACTAGCTGTTGGCATTTATTAATAACAGTAGTGAAAGTTGGCGAATGTTTTGATATGGAGGTCCTCTGAGCAGAGAGTATTCAAGGGGGAAGACCAGCACAGCCAAAGCTGAGTAACCTTTTTGTTGTGTGTGCTGGGCACCTGAACGTATCTGTACAGCTTAAGGGTGGCCGGAGCCTGCTAAATGGTGGCAACAAAAAACAGAGAACCTGAGATGGCTTCAGAAGGCTTTCCAAAAACACCCATGGGCATCCAGAGACGGCAAAAGTGAAGGAGGTGAATAATGAGATAAGGTCTGCAGTGCTGTGCATTATAGAAGATAGCCCAGCATGCCAGGGTTAGATTTATAGTCCCCTGGCCCATCACAGGCTGTCAGTGTCAAGATACCGCTTGCTTATTTCTCTCACACAGCCTGAAACTCCGCAGTCTTAGCAGACAGTTTGTCTTTGCTCAATGAAAATATGGCAGCTTTCCTCCTATGTTAGGCTGTGCAACATCAGTTTCAGATTCTTTGCTAACTTCTTACAAAACTGGGAGACTTTAGTCTGCTGTTAATGAAGTTTCTGCTATCAACATCTCTCAGGGAATTTGCTTTGGTAGAGCATCTCATGGCATGCCTCTGCATGGGGCCAGCTCTGCATCTTGTTTAAGCCACTCTGCCCTTCAGGGCATGCCAAAATTGTGGCACAGGAGGGGCACTCTTGTCAGAGATGTCAATTTCAATTTTCTCTATGTTCAAATTCCTACTTTCCCATTTTTGTCCAGTGAAATTTTTTGTTTATTCTTTGATTGGCTCCTGTTACCAACTCAGGCACACGTTCTCTGTTGCTTCATCTGAATTACCTGTATTTCCAAATGACTGCTTGAGAGGAGGCAAAGAGGGTATGCTTACAAATGCAACATAAGAAACATAAGATAAGTATTTACCAATTGGGTTTATCAGAAGCTGATCCGCAATTGCAAGGTAAAAATGTTTTCAAGCTGACTTTACACAACTGCAACTGGTGTTGGTGATGGAACATTAAGAGAAAACAAAGGTACCATTCTGCACAGGGAGCAAGTTCCACTGGGGTAGCAGCATACCTACCTTGTATTTCTATTTATATATTTTGCAATATGCCCAACATTAAATTTCCCAGTTGCTGTTATTTTGAAATTTATCAACTCTCTTTGACACATCCTGAAGCAGGAGGTTTATAATACACTGTTGTTCTCACATCCTCCTTTCCCAGATGCAAAGTGTCATCCTTCCTTTCATCTTCAGCGAGCACATGGATGGAGTAAAAGACTGAGCCCTTCTCACTCTCCCTTCCATCTGTGGACCACTTCCCATATGTTGTTACATTTTAAGATGTAATTTAATAACTAAAGGGAGCTAATACATGGGGGGGGTGTGTGGAAATTGATCATGAATTTTCAGTGCTTGTAGAAGGTGCCAGATGGAGAAGTGGTGGAGAGGGAGACCTTTCTTTATCAGAGGCCCTATAACATCACCTCCAGAAGAAAGCTCCTCATGTGCATGTTAACATGTCTTAATCCTGATGTGAGAGGCGTATCTCAGGGTTCTCTGCAATGGTGTTCTACTGCTAAGCTTTTTCTTGGTCTTTGCTCCAGGCTGACCTTTTTGGCTGTTCCACTGTCCGTACCTGACCCACAAGGGGACAGGTGGGGAGGGAGCAATGGATTTGGGCAAGGTGATGCACCACTCCTAGGCTGGGGAGCAGTGTGCGCACTCATTGGAAAGGATAAAGGAGGAAGCTGGCAATTGCCAGACCCCCCCCTTGGGTAGCTCCTGATTTTTGTGAGGATACGAAGGCAGCTGCAGATAAACAGAACTAGCAGTTGAAGAATGTCTAGCCTGCATGGTTACAGCCTATGGTTTGCTGAGATTGCCGGGGTATTATATAGCAGGAGTCTGTTTGAAACCAGGATTTATGTAACTAATCCACTAAAATACCATAATGAATAGGGCATTGAGCTTTTAATCAAGAAGTGGTCTTTATAGCTACAAAGTTATACCACAATAGTATTATGTAACCCAGTTGCACATTTAAAAAAACAAAAAACAACAAACAACAACAATTTAATAGTGATGACTTTTTCTATCTTATTACTCCCCTCTCTTAAATCTTCTATGCAGTACATCGCTTGTCTTTTAGAGTATGCTTTCAGCATCATGAGTACGATATAGGATGTTTATTTTAAAACAGGCCACCAACAATACTCACTCTTCTTGGAGCTGTGTCTGAGTGCTCACACTGTCCATACCCACACAGAGCTGAAGCAGTACTCCTGCAAGTCTTGTAGTCACTGTCAACTTTAGTGTGTTTTTGGTAGAAGCCAACCATTAATCTTAGCCTGAAGTTTCCTGAGAGATTCAGCAGTGAGCTTGGCACTGGGATGAAGGGCCAGGACAAATGTATGCAACTGGAAATCTTGTCCCTTGCTAGTGCGTGGCCCTCCTTGTCCTCTGCATGGCCCTGCTGTGATTACTGCCTGTGATAAACTCCTCTAGCAAGTGATCAGTGCTCTCCATCTTGAAAGGAAGCATCAGAGGTGTTGGTTTTAGCTGTGTTTCTTGCTATTGCTGGCCTGCCCACAGCTCCACTTTGATGATAGGCTGTCAAAGCGGTTTTCCTGCCCGTACTGCATTCAGCATTTATTTCTCATTACCATAGCCTGCTGACAGCAATGGTGAATAGGAATTTTAGCAAGCATGTGACAGCCGCTTCAAGGAAACACTCACTCATCTCTAGTAAGTTAATCAGCTCTGGATACCTGCAAAACAACTGTAATACAGGAAGAAGACTGATGGCAAAAGGCAGCAGTAAATTGTTCCTTTATGGGAAATACGGGGTAGTGGTGTAATTGGGACAGTGGACCATGTGACAGCAAGCCTTTCACATGTGGCACACCCACAGCATGCTGCTCACTCCCTTTTGCATTCAGCCAAGCAGTGATGAGGCAGTGGCTAACTAGGAGAATCATTTTCCAATCAAATGGCAGAGTTGCTATTTATCCCCTGGCCAAAAGGTCTCTGTCAAGCCCCACTGCCTGGAGGATGTTCGCTTGGCATATTTATGCAAGGTAGTCCTGTGTGTGTTTTGTGCATTGTAGGCTTTTTATTAAAGAAAAATGGCTGAAGAGATAGGGAAAATGGTAAAAATCTTTGTTGATGTATGTCCTTTTGCATTCATTAAAGTGAGGTGGCAGAGTGGCAAATTCAGGGAAAGCTATGCAGAGTCTGTGCAGCTATGCAAAGGGAGTTTTTTCCAATGTTTAATAAAAGAAAGAGCGATCAGACAAAGAATGTATGTACATGGGTTGACCTGGTTAATCGGTGTTCGGCTTGGCCAGATGTTGGAATATTCAAGTAGCTTAAAGAATGACCTGTAAACAGAGTCAACACTGTTATGCACGTACTGCTGGAGCATTAATCTGAACTTCCTGAGGGATTTGAAACACAAAGTAGAACTATGATTTTACAAGTGATTGGGATTGAGATTATCCGGTCTCAATATAGCTATTTCTTTTTCATGAAGCACATGATTTCTATAGAAGCACTTATCTTCTAAAACTACTGGGAAAATCCTACAAGCAAAGAATTCAGTTATTATCTGAAAAGGGAAAAAATGCAGTTTCAGTGCAATAAAATTCCCTGAATTATTTGACCTATATATTAAATGTATATACTCCAGCTCCAAAACTATGTGTGTTTCTTAGTTTCAGAACAGTTTGAGATATATTTTTTTAAGCATTTCTTCAAAAGCAAAGATTACATGTTGTTAGAAAAGTGGTAGTTTAGAAGCTTACAGTTTAGGAGCTTACAGTGGTCAAAGATTAATTCTTCTCTCCACTGATCACCTGCAACTTTTTTGCAGACATTTGCATCTTTAAGTCCTAAAGTTTGGCAGACAAGTACTTATTTTCTTGCTTTGTCCTGCTTTTCATCCCCATGCACAACTCCTAGATTAGTTGCAATTAAAAAAATTGTACCTTGCAGTGTTGTAAACTTACTGTATTTTTACTTAAACTAATAGGCTTTTTTTGGATTTACACCCATGTAAATTGAGAGGAAAATCTGTCTAATAATACATTTATATGTGCACACCTTTTAAAAAGATCATTCTGAAGTTATGATTAAGAGTATTATGAAGTTCTGAAGTTTCACTAATATTTCTGAGACATTCAGCAATAATATTTTTAGACTTGCACCATTTGGATTCACTTATCTACTTATTTTGTGAATATTATACCTCCTTTGGTCATCTGACTTTTCTTGCGGGTGCTGTTATACAGCTTATGCTTTAATGCTGCTGCTGTTCCGCTGTTTCTGTCATGGATTACTGCAGACAGACCTGTTTACTTTAGGTAGATGTCCAAGTTCAAGTAGGTGAAGTTCGTTTACTTCAGTATTTAGCCCAAATGTAGGTCATACTCTGCGCAGAGTGGCTGTGCGTGTCTTAAAATTCCATCTTAATTTCTGCTTAATTTCAATTAGGGTTATGATTATACAGAAATATATATATTTCCCAGGGCATACAGATTTCAATATAAGTTATTAATGGTCTTTCAAAGTAAAACCATGAACAACCCATGTATCTCAAAGGTTGAACACTTTGGTATCATAATGCTTGGTCCAGTATTGCTTAGAGCTCAGGTTTTAATGTTTGAGAGGTAGGTTACCAACAATCATATCTGATTGCATTACATGCAATCCATTAGATCGTATGGAGCTCTGGTAAAAGCTTTGATTTTGGTACTTAAGATTTCAGTTCAAAGACACTGGAAATAATAATTTCCTCTACATTTAGGTTAAAAAAAAAAAAAAAGAAAGCCCTAAGAACTGTCCTACTTCATATCTTCCCCCACACTTTCTAAAATATGCCTATGTGTTAACATGTGCACCTGCTTTCTTTGCAGAAATTGCCCCTTTTTGAAGATTTATATAGATTTGTTTCACTAACTTTGGTTCTGTGGGCCTTGGGTGAAACCTGGAGGTTGTATTTGGGTTGTGCTACAGACCTGACACCATAGATCAGCTGTGGGTTTCTGTAGGCTCCATGCAATTGTAGCATTGCCTAACTGTCTGTTGGGGAGAGCATGGGCTTGCTCTGCAGTTTTAAACACCTGCTTAGGAGACATTAAATTTGGACCCTGAATTGCTCCAAGCATCATATGTCAAGGTCTCTACTCCAGGACTTCATTCTCTGAGTAGAACTTTGCTCGGGGTTGAAAACCAAGGAAACAGATGCCCGGAAGTCAGAAGGGACAGATATCCAGGTCCAGGTTAGCACCAGAATGTTTTGTCTCAGGTTTTTTGTGTTTTTTTTTTTTAATATGTCCCCATTTTCAGCAACTGATTCATTTTCTTATGTTGGCTTTGTATCTATATTGTAGCAACAAGGCTAATCAGACAATAGAAGAGAGAACAGGTGGATAGATATCTTGTAGGTCCTTTCCAAATTTGTGATTCTGTGATTCTAGAAAAGTAAGCTCAGTGATTAAGCTGCATCAAACCCTTCTCAATAGGTTTGGGTAAGTTGTAGTTAGGTGGCATACTGGAGGTTTGTGCTAGGTTGTATGCTGTATGAGCATTTTATTTTCTGTCTATGTTAAATAGATGTCCTTATGGGAGGACATGTTCCTTTAAGAGTAGAAAAAATAAACAAGAGGTCAACTGCATCAGGACACCTACTTTGTACACCTTTCAAATACAGGTGGAGTGCAGCATTTTATGGGTCAGGGCCAGCAGTTCCAAACACATGTGGTGAGAGTTGCATCTCACTTCCTTTGACTTTGTAGATAAAATAAAAGAGGATTTGTTTAATCTAGGGTCAGCTGGCAGCCAACTCTGGAGGTTTTCAGCAAGAGATCTTAAATTGAAGTCCTGAATCTTTAGGAAACATCTTTGCTGCATAGTCTATGGCAGTTCTTGGTTGTACTGAAGAAACCTATGATAAAGTTCTGAAGGATGAAAGTTAAACAGGAATGATGCAAGGTTGTCTGTGTCCTTTCTTTACAACTCCTTGCTACTGCTTGGGATTAGGGGTGGAAGAAGAAATGGAGTTACAATACCTCCTGAGCTACCTTGTGAATGACCTCATTTCTCCATCCTTTAAGAACCTACACCATGGCTTCCACAGAAGTATATGAAAATCCTGCTTTAAAAATAAATCATGCACTACTGACTCTGCAATTGCTTGAACTGGGAGCATAGCAAGAATTTCCTGAGATACACAATGTGAATATCTTATTTTGTACAAAACAATATGGTGCTTTAAAAATGTAGGGCTACAAGGGGATTTCTAAAAACAGTCAATCAAAATGTATACTCTGACAAGAGTGATTCACACAGGCTGTATAACAACCTCTAAATGAAATGCCAACATCAGGAAGGCTCAGCACATGCTTCTAGAAGCATTTATATTTTTCAGTGTGACACTAGTGTTTTTGTTGGGTGTTTGGGGGAGTGAGGCAGTGTTATAGACATAGAAAGGTTTATCTATACTACTGCTGCACGCTATTTGCTGTGTGTCATAACCTTATCTTCCTCGCAGATTTTCCAATGCTGCACTGTGTGCATCTGTGACTGAGACAAAATCAATGCTTATAGATTTAGCTGTGTAATCCTATCACGTGTCCTCCTAGATATGATTTGAAATGTAAAGTTCATTAACGTTTAAATGAACTTGAAGGCTGAGGGTCTCTAGAGGAGTTTTCAGTTTCTTAAAGAGTAATCCATTTCTTATCTTTTTTTCCTGCTTGTCACTCTGTCTATCTTTTTGTCTCCTTAATCATTTAAGACTCTGCAACACTCAATCATGCCCAAAGCATATATTGAATGAAAAAAAGAAAAAAAAGCAGGAATGTTGCTAATCGTGTTACTGATAGCTGCTTAAGCACAGGGAACACTTGCATTCCTCTGAAAGAAGCGGAGCTAAGAAAAGTGAAACAGAAAGCGAATAATTGCCTTTTACTGCTTTGGCTGTAAAATCAGCAAAAATACATTTCCATTGTTCTCTAGGCAGCTATTTTTCCTTCTCTCAGAAAAGCTACATAGTGTTCTACAGTACTCTATCT
This sequence comes from Perdix hodgsoniae, assembly GCA_035772895.1. Taxonomy (NCBI): domain Eukaryota; kingdom Metazoa; phylum Chordata; class Aves; order Galliformes; family Phasianidae; genus Perdix; species Perdix hodgsoniae. The sequence goes on from JAPSGF010000002.1 coordinate 23,722,531, forward strand.
TACCTGTTTTGGCAGTAATCTTCTAATGAATATATAGACAAAGCAGCTCATTTGATTTTTCTCATTCTTAGTTTACCAAAGTGTATATATCAGTGCCAGAAAAAAATAATAACTGAGGGGATACTTTGAGGCAAGAAAGTCCTGTATGAATTTGTAGAGGAGGCGGAACAGCTGGGGACTTGCTGCAGGTTTTGCTAAGTTTGCATTTACAACCAGCTGTTACTTGGGTTGTACTGGTGAGGAGCCAGGGTTGCTTATTCATGTCAGGGGCTGTGTGGGAACTCAGTTCTCTTGTAGGAACTCACCTGCGCCCAGATGCTGAGAGCAAAATCTAATGACTTTCAGACTCTTAAAACCCTGTCTAACTGAGTCAAAATGCTGCTACGTGATACTGATGTACTACGCTTTGTTGCATTGTGCTGCTGTATGTGGCCCTTACCACAGTGTTTTTCCTGTATGTTCCATGCCTTCTTACAATTTACTCATACTCATCTGATAATTACTTCTGAAGTAGAGGTGGGATGTTGCTCTGGCATTTGGAAACAGGGCTTATGTAGCAGAAGAGTGGCACAGACTGCCCAGCCAAATGTCTACAAACATATCAAGCTCATTTCATGCCTTGTGTCTTTCATATCAGTGGTGGCCTTTGGCACTTTTAGAAGATTTGGCAGAGATGCTTTCCCTTGATGGTAGCAGCTCCACATGGAAGAATGTCTCTCAAGTTTGCTCATCTTGAATTCTTAGACAAACCAGAATGAAATCAGTAAGATTCTATTTTTTTTAGAAACCATCCTCATGATTCATTTCCTAGAACTTTTATGCAGTGAATCTTCAAACACGTCTGTTTGTGTGCGTGCATAGCTGGGGGGAAACAGTCAAATCTTGGTCTTCCCACAAGGCTTGGTATGTGTAGAGACTGTCAAGGAGTCTCTGATGAGAGGCAGAAAGGAGCTTGAGGAGGATTCTTTAAATGTCATTTTATTTTGGTGAGGGAAATATCAAGTTTCTTGTCTTCAACTCAAGGCTAATGCCAAGGCTTTTTTTTTTTTCGTCTTTTGTGCATTTCTTTATTTACTTAGCTGGGAGGTGTAGGACTAGCAAGTATATTAGGATAAGTATTTTGCACCTGGTGATCCCACAGAAATAACCTGGAGTTTATGAAAATGTTTATCTTTAAGCTTGATTATATGGAAAGCTTAGGCTTCCTCCAGCTCGGGTGTGTGCATCTCTGAAGTGCAGAAGGGCAGGGACAGCAGAGTTGGATTTGTTTGATCCAGTTGTTTCAGGCATTTTACGTATCATCCCTGTACAGCTCCCAGGTCAACCTAAATTGCAATAAGATTACTGAAAAAATGGGGCTCATCTTTCCAAATAAAGTGTCCTGATAACAGAGAAACTCTTCCTTTGAAAATCATGACCCCTGTGGGCTGATGCCTGCTTGCGCAGGCACAGACTGCAGGCTTAGCTTTGATGTGAGGTGGTGCACATTGGCACGGGTACTCCCTCAGACTGACCTTCAGCCAAGGCTGAGCAAGCAAAGCTGGAGGCTGGTGTGCTGCCTCTCACAATGGAAGGGCTGATAGCAGGCAGAGGGAGCAAACAGCCCCCTTTCTGATGGCTGTAGTGATGGGATGAGCACACATGAAGGGCTCAGCCAATAGATAGTGATACTGAAGCACTGGGATTGAGACATGGACAATTCTTTTCTTTTGGCTTATTCTCCACTTCTTTTGGCTTACATCCACTGGAAGAGGTGAATTTGAGGTGAAGTAGTGAGGGATGATAAATTGGATGCAGAAGTTCTGTCAGAATCAAACTGGTGCCCATACAAGGTGCTATTTACAACTGTGAAAATAATCTATGTTAATAATTAATTGCTCAATTACTAAAACAAATGTTACAAAGTTAGACAGCCTTTTGTGCAGGTTATGACAAGAATATATTTGATTGTGCCCATTATCAGTCCAGGGCTGAGAAATATTGTTTCAAGCAAACCCTATTTCTTATTCCTCTGGCTTACCCTTTTCTTCCTCCACCACCTCTAATGGCATAATGCAGGCAGACACAAGATACATGCTGTGAACAGCATTAGATGAAGATTGAGTGATGTGTGTGGTTTCACTGCTAATACCACTAGGTAGCACAAAAAGACCCAGGGGTGCCTCTGCCAAGTAGCATTAGACCCAACTTCTGCACATTTTCAGGAGGAGAAGCAAGCTGGCAGAATTTCTTGCAGAGGGCACAGAAACAACATCTGCTGCAGTTTTATTTAGTTTGCCCTTGTAATGTTGTTATGTCCAAAGCCACAGTGGTTTTTATTGCAGAAGAATGCCAAAACTGTGGTGTAAGCAAATGTAACTTTTTGACAAGTCTCAGAAATGTACAAATGCAGCAGGTACAGATTACTTCCTCTACAGTGCAGGGCTTTTTTTTTTTTTCATAAATATTTGAAAAAGTTCAAATAAATCTTAGTGGTTTATTTTAGAAAACGGTGCACGCCATAACGATTTTGTAAACCTGTTGCCAGGAGCTCACAAATCCTTGATCAGGAGCAACACAACAGGTGGACTTCTTCTGGTTACAATATTGAAATCTATAAAGTTTTTGTACAAATCAATACTGGAAGTAGCACCATAGTAATCATTCTTCTGATTTTCACCACACATGGGATTCCTAGGGCAGCTTTCATGGAAGGATCGCAGAGAAACACCTAAATGTTAACAGATGAAACCTCCCTGCATGCTGTCAGGTGAACCTAGTGGGTGTGATGATGTTATGACCATTATTCAAAGGAAGGTTGCCTGTGAAAGAAGGCAGCTTAATAAATGGCTGTGCCCTATATTTGGCACTCTCCTTTCTGAACAAATGCTCCAGCCCGCATGGTCAGCACTTTTTAGGCTGATGCCGGGTGGGTTGGGAATTTGAACTTCATGTATTTTAATCCCTTAGCATTTTGGGAAATAAATTAGTAAGCTAGCCTGCTTACTCATATTGCCGCAATGCTGAAGCTATGCAGAGGCACTGGGTAGGGCTGCACAAGTGCACTGGTGAAGACCTGTTCCCTAGAGGAGATGCTGGAGGCATCGCCTGTGATGTGACAGATGTGCTGGTGCAGTGTGCTAGAGTGAGAGAAATTTGGATGTGGGTGCAAGGCTGCAGCAGTGGGTGCCTGTGCTGACATCAAGAGGGAGGAGACAGAGCTCAATGCATTTGTGTAATGAGTGTTGAGGAGAGAGGTGTGATTAATAAAGGTCATTATGGAGCTGGATGGGTACAGAGATAGCTAGCGCCTGTTTTAATAATCCCAGAAGGCTTTGCGTTTTTAAGTAATGGCAGTGACAAGAAGGAGTCAAAAATAATTATACAGTAGTAAAAGGCAGTAGTTTATTTTATTGCAAGAAGTGTAGTGCTGAAATTTTCAGAGATTTCACACTGAAAGAAATGGTGAGACATTTTGGAATGGAGAAAAGGCAGCAATCTAAAGTGGATCTTCTTTTTTCACCGCTTTTTCTGGTTTTCTCCCGCCTTTATCTTTAGGGACTTTATGTGTGCCAGCACAAAAAGATTTAATAGGTGTTTGAACAGTGTGTTTGGGCATCATTCTTATTGTAGTACTTGAACACTGCCAGAATAGAGCTAATAAACAATAATTATACCAACAGTAGAGCCACACAGACATATATGTAAAAGTTTGTAATGTGAAAATCAATCTTAACATGATTATTTTGATATAACGTGATTAATTAACCAGGCTTATAGTAAAATGTGCTGGTTTTCTAGCATGTGTCTCTGCCATTCACATAAAAATCCCTGTCACAACTGTTGCATGTAAAATAGGTTGGTGGTATGTGATTTTCTATAGATATTATATCAGTGTAGTGTGGAAATTGACTGTTTTGGTTTACAGATTCGCTTGACTTTGACAAAACAATTTCACCATTGGAAATGAATTAATAAAGAACTCCACATATATTTTTGAATATCAAAACTCTTAAAAGATTGAATTTAATAGGAGGCAGACTGGAAAGACGTTTGCCAAATGTGTGATAAAATATTATATGCTTCTTAGAGTTTGCAGCACAGCTTCCTACTAAACACATGGTGTTCTCCTACTGTTTTCCGTTTATATGTTTGTTTAAAAGAAAAATAAATTAACTCTGAAGAACAGCTGATGAAAGTGGACCAGCAAAGACTGAGTGTTCTTGGCTTGTCTTGTTGCTTCTGATCAAGGAAATAGGTCAGGCAGTAGAAGTTAGGCAAAAAATGAAACTTACAACAAATAAATTCCTTACATGGTTCTGGAAGTTATTGCATGGCTCAGATTGAGTTTCATTTGTGAGGTGTTTGCAAATATCATGTGCCACTGGCATTAATTACTGAATTTGATGTTGCATCCTTCAACGTGGCCTGAAAGAATTTGCAGAGCTGCACAGGAGATAGACGGTAGGGATGCAGGAACCTCTTTATGGCAGTGCTGCTAGGTCCCAATTTTCTAAAGTGCTTCTCTGCATTAGTCAAGACGTGTCCTGAACTACAAAATGAAGTCCAAAATTGACAGTTGTTCTGTGTTGCAGAGATGTATTTGTATGAGACGTTCTATGAGAAAAAGTGAACTGATTCTGGATCCAAGATCCAAAACCTTAGGGCACACTGTATCTGTGTTCTTCATGTTCTGATATAATTGCGAGTAAGTGGCAAACTTGAATACAACAAATGTGTTACACTTCTCTTGACTATGTAGTTCATGATGGTGTAAAATATATACTTAGAAAGCTATTACTAAAGGAAGATTAAATTGGGAGCTGTGATATTCTTGTGCATTGAGTGCATTGAAAATTACTACTTTGCTGAATCTAAATTTTGCCTCTTAAATGTAGGTGTACATATCTCATTTCCTGGAAGTCTACTGTGTTAGCAATAGTATTCTATTGTTTAGTGTAATTTAGGCCATGAAAACTTGTAAACTGAACACTTAGAAAGCAGCTGTTCCACTGAATGTATTAAGCAATTTACTTTAGGTAATGTAGCCTATAAAATTTTAATTTTGGACTAAATAAACCATATCCTTCAGCATGACTTTTCTACCTTGATGTTCAGAAAATGAAATATGGGCACATTTAGTGAATTTCTTCTCCAGGATGCTCTGGTGGATAAGGGTCAATAGTTTCCTAATGAAAGCAGTCAATAGCAATTTCTCTTAGTAAGCACAAAGAAAATTAGCATTATACAACAAGCATCACTGGCAAAACTTTTACATGATTAGGTGGGTAGACTGCTACAGGCTTTAGGAAATAGCTATAGCAGGTAGCATACTGACTATTCAATGGATGGAAAACAGTTTAATTATATCCCTGTTGACAGGAGATGTATCATCAAAACCAGTGCCTAAACATGTTGGCAGCAAATGTATAAATATTTGTCCGTGCAAAGGTAGGCATGTTTACGGCAGTGTTTACATTATGCATTTTATATTTTAAGACATGAAACTAAGCAGACATTTTGCTGTGGAAGAAAAGCTGAAATGATTTCCTGTCACAGTTCATTCATGAACACTCTTCTCACTCTAAAAACTTGACATGTCTTGCCTTAGTTATGGTGGAATGTTATGTGAGTTTCCCTTGCACTCCTCTAGGGACAAGGTCTTCAGCTGGCATTGAAAATCTTGCTCTGCTGATGGTGACTGACATGTCATATGGAGCTCCTGAAGGTCTGTCCCTTCATGCCTTCATCTCAGGACAGAACAATGTTGAAATGATGTAACCTAAAGCATTAACCAAGGCTGTCTTCCTACACGAAATGAATATTATACTGTTGTCAGTCCAAAATCCCACAGGTGACATAGAGTCTCTCCATTGACTGGAATCACAGAATCACAGAATCACCCGGGCTGGGAGGGACCTCAAGGATCATACAGTTCCAGCCCCCCTGCCTGGCAGGGCCACCAAACATACACATTTAGATCAGGTTGCCCAGGACCCCGTCCAACCTGGCCTTGAACACCTCCAAGGACGGGGCATCCACAACCTCCCTGGGCAGCCTGTTCCAGGGCCTAACCACTCTCCTTGTAAAGAACTTCCCCCTAACATCCAACCTAAATCTTCCCTCCTTCAACTTGGATCCATTTCCCCTAGTCCTGCTATTGTCAGCCCTTTTGAAGAGTTTACACCCCTCCTGGGTGTAGGTTCCCTTCAGGTATTGAAAGGCTGCAATGAGGTCACCCCGCAGCCTTCTCTTCTCCAGGCTGAACAAGCCCAACTCCCTCAGCCTGTCCTCATAGGGGAGGTGCTCCAGTCCCCTGATCATCTTAGTTGCCCTTCTCTGGACCCTTTCCAAAATCTCTATGTCTTTCTTATACTGAGGGCTCCACACCTGAACACAGTACTCCAGATGGGGTCTCACAAGAGCCGAGTAGAGAGGGGCAATCACCTCCCTATCCCTGCTGACCACCCCTCTCCTGATGGAGCCCAGGATCCCATTTGCCTTTCGAGCTGCCAGAGCGCACTGCTGGCTCATGTTAAGTCTCTCATCCACCAGGACCCCCAGGTCCTTCTCTGCTGAGCTGCACTCAATGACCACTCCTCCCAGTCTGTACAGGTGCCTGGGGTTCTTCTGGCCCAAATGCAAAACCTTGCACTTTGCCGTGTTGAACCTCATTAGGTTCACCCGAGCCCAGCTTTCCAGCCTGTCGAGGTCCCTCTGAATGGCATCCCTTCCTTCCACCGTATCAACCGCACCACTCAGCTTAGTGTCATCAGCAAACTTGCTGAGGGTGCACTCAATTCCCTCATCGATGTCATTAATAAAGATGTTAAAGAGCACCGGTCCCAAGACAGACCCTTGGGGGACACCACTCGTTACCGGCCTCCACCTGGACATAGAGCCATTGACCACCACCCTCTGTCTGCGGCCTTTCAACCAATTGCTTATCCATCGGATCGTCCACCCATCAAATCCACTTCCCTTCAATTTGGAAATGAGGATGTGATGGGGGACCATGTCAAAGGCCTTGCTCAGGTCCAGGTAAATGACATCGGTCGCCTTCCCTTCATCCACCAATGCCGTCACTCCATCGTAGAAGGCCACGAGATTAGTTAGGCATGACCTTCCTTTGGTGAAGCCATGCTGGCTGTCTCGGATCACATGCTCATTCTTTATGTGATCGAGCATGTTGTCCAGGAGGATCTGTTCCATGATCTTCCCAGGCACGGAGGTGAGACTCACCGGCCTGTAGTTCCCCGGGTCCTCCCTGCTCCCCTTCTTGTATATGGGAGTGACGTGACCCTTCCTCCAGTCATCTGGGACCTCACCTGACAGCCACGACTTCTCAAATATAATGGAGAGCGGCTCAGCAACCACCTCAGCCAGCTCCTTCAGGACCCTGGGATGTATCATTGAATCATGAATCATTGTTGTCTAAGGCTGAGAAGACACAGACAGAGATGTTGGTAAGGGTGAAAGTAGTTAGATGGTGACAGAAAGTAGTCAGCTATCTTCTCCAAAGTATCTTCACCAAAGCATAGGTAGCAATTTTCTGAGGAGAGAATGACTGAAATATATATAGAATGGTTTCATAAATGGGTGTGAAAACAAACAGCCCTGAGAACTGGTGAACACCATCAGCCTTTGCTTACTCCTGTTTAGTCTTGGTGTCAGAATAGCTTTTCACAAAGGAATCCATGTCAAATGTAGGCTCTAAGATGTAAGAATTTAGAACTCATTAGATTTCATTAATCTATTAAGAATACGTTAATAGCCTGGGAGGCTTGGTTATGTGGTGTTTGTTATCTTTTTAAATCCTTATTTTAAAAACAATCCTTCTAAAGCTCTTATCTCTCTTATGTCTTTTCCAGAACAAATTATGTCTCACACAGTCAATACCAAAATTTCTAAAATCTATAGCATAGTATTGATGTGCGACGGGTGAAAAACTCAGGTATTGGCAGACTGAGGAATGAAGGAGCATTTTTAAGGTGGCTGAGATGTGATTGTGCCAAGGGCCCTTTGTTCAACCTGATTCCAAACCACTGTTTCATCACATTGAAATATCTGCAAAGGAAGCAAGTAAAAACAGGGCAGAATAGAAAGATTTTGGAAAAAATCTCTTCCAGATGTCATCTAAGGCTATAGCATTTTGCACTGTGTATATTGATTATTGATATATTGTGTCTGGTAGGCTGAAGTAAGGTAGCTCAAACTGAACAAGTAAGTAATACTGTTACAGTGAGAACATCAGAAAGCGGAGTTTTGGTAACCTACTGATCAAAAAGATGCAGTGGGTAAAACCAGTTTAATGTGTTGCTTTTAAAGACTAGTGTTTCATCTCTTAAGATCTTGAGAAAATCTAACTCTTAGAATCACAGTAAGATAAATTAACATGCAAAAGTACTCTTAGAATGGCAGAAGGAAGAATTCAGGTTATTTTATGATAGCACAGCAAGCACTTGTTTTTTAGCAGTTTTGAAGTCCCATGTTTTCATGTACTTCTTTATTTGATGAGAAAAGTAGCTTTGCACTTGCATTATATCATTTACTTTCAGAACTGTCATTTGATGGAAATATTTAAAGCATGGATGGGTTATTGAAGTTTTGATTTTATTCTTGATAGACTACAGATTCTCCCAGCAAAGGAAGTTGTTAGGATAAATTCTTCTTACAAGTGATTCATTCCACAGTTCCCTTTCCAGAAGGCACAACTTTATTACATATTCAATCTCATCCTCTGCTGTTATACAAAGCATACCACAGAAATATGCACTGCTTGTGAGATAAGGCTTTGCTCTTGGTCAGCTGTGACTTTATGAATAACCAGGCAGAGAATCTCCCTTGCTGCTCAGCCTGACTGATGGACATATTATTGTGAGACCTTGGAATAGCTCCTCAATAGGTACAAGACAGTGTCTTACAGTAGCCAGGAGATGTGTAGGGATTCATCTGACTGCACAAAAGCCCATATATGCTGGAGGAAAAGGAGTGGAGCCGTTAAAGAACACTAGAGCAAGTTAGAAAAGTTGTTTTATGCTGTGTAACTACATTTTTGATTTTTATTTTTTATTTTTTTGTATTCTTTTTCATGGAATAATTCTAGTAGGAAAATAGAAGTCTATAAAAATGGAGCCATGGCACACTATAGATGTCTGTAATTTAGACTGAAAGACAGTACAGTTATCCCTTATCAAGGGTTATAAATGCAGGATATTTAGACTTCAGTTCACAAATCTATGCTTGTCAAGGTAGGGAAGTGCTCACTATGCATATGAGCTTAGCTCTTGCTACCCCAAATTAACTACCCTGTTATTATGGGCAAGACATTTTGCCATTTTGGTCCAGGATCAGATTAAGCTGATACCAAAGAAATTGTCAGAGGTTTTTCTCCACTGTGTCTGTGTGCTTTGATTGATTTCTCATGCCGCTAGCCTTCCTTTGCTTGGACGCATAGATTCACATGTGCACTGACTCCCCTTGTCTCTCCATAATGCCCTTCTGTCCTCACTCCACAGCTACAAATGTCTTCTCTTTCTCAAAACTGCTGCCACTACCCCTTGAAATTAGAAGACTAGTGACAGGCTGTACTATGGTGCTCTCTTTCAATGTGACCAATTCCTTTATTATTTTCAGAAAAGTAAAGTTGATTTTTTTTTTTTTTTTTGGAAATTAACTGTATTCTCAGTCCTCTAGTTCTCTTGAAAATAACAGGAGAAAAGTGTTCTCAAAGTAGCAGCCTAACAGTGGGTAAATTATAACCTTTGTCCCTTTCAGAGCAATAGGAAATTATGGCCATTTGGAGAGATGGCAATTCTAGATGATATTCTCTGTGGTACAATCACATGCTGATGCTGGAAAAAAGAAATGCTCAAAGTTGAGAGAATCACTAGAAAAATGCTAAAAGGATCACCACTACCACCAAACCCAGCTTCTGTGTGCTATTTCAGTGAATCCCTGGCTATTTGGGCTGTTGAGTACCCACCTCGGTCTGTGTTCCTCTTAGGTGCCCTTAGAACAAATAGTAGTGAAGGAACAGCACTGAGGGTTTGATTCAGGTTTAGTGATGGAAGCAAAATATCCAGGGTCAACACACAGCGTAGTGAAGACAAACCTGTCTCTTACTCGTTGCTTCTATTACCCACACAGATTACAGTGGTGCAGTGCGTGCTAATATAATTCAAATGGTGATGTAGATGCAGATTTAGCTGAAAGACAAGTGTAATGCATCCATCTTACTCCATAATGAGGAGGAAACGGTCTGACACCCACAGGCCAAATTTCTTGAAGGGCTCAAATTAAAATAAACTCATACATTAATCAGTTTGTTTGCATTGTCTCAGAAATAAAAGGTTCTTTGATCAATGTTGTAAGCTCATTACCGGCAGAAGGTCAAGTGTTTTCTTACTAGAAGCGTAAGTAAGTACTTCGTTGCATCTGTGCCTAAATTCTGTGATTTTTGGGAAGCTGTCATTTGCACATAGCCAAGGCTTTAGCTTCAAGGCTAAGCTCACTCTGTTTAGATAGAGCAGGAATTTAGTGAAAGGTCTTTGTCTCTCCAAGACTTTAAAATATTAAGAGGTAAAATAAAGGCAGAGCAAAAAAACGATTACAGTTGTGATCATATAGACCAAATGGCTCACCCATGGATGTTCAAGTCATCCATGGCAGAACTGGAACCTTGACCTTGTAAACCCTGTGCATTCGTCTGTTGTGAAGTTCAACTCCCTTCCCCTCAGGATGATGTGTTGTTCTGTGAGGCTGGACTCACTTCTTGTGCAAGAGGGGAAATCATGTTGTCCATGCCTAGCTTTATGATGTCTTCACATGGGTTGACTGAGAGCAGAGGGCACAGCAGCTGCGGGGCAACCACCAGACTCCCACCTTGCGTAACCTTGCATTGAGAATTGAGATATCATTGCAATGTGGGACACAGCTGCCGGGAGCTGTAATGGAGCACACTTTCCCATTTCCTGGCAAAATTGATCTAGTCAGCACACAGTATGCTTTACAGCAATGATAATCAACCATTTCGTAATGATGTATGATTGAAAAATAGTGCTGGCACTCCCAGCCTGCTCTCACCAGTTCTTCATATTAATGGACGGCTTTGCCAATTTTCCCTCTCCACAGGGGGGAAATCCATCCAGGCAGCTGGGCTGTGCTTAGTTCAGCAAACCTTGGAGCATACTCTGCTTACTCCACAGCAATGGGATCAGCAGTGCCATACATTCACTGGCATTTTCCTGAATAATTTCAGAGATGCACTGGGTCCTGGCCATGGTTTTAATGGGGATTTCTGTGAGCTTAGTGCAAATCACAGCATGCTCTGGATAGCAAGGATATGAAATCTCAGTAGTTGCTGCCAGTATATGGTTTGGAGATCACATGAAGACCATCTTCCATCTTCCTTGCCTCTCCTGAATGAAGCATGAACTGTTCTCAACACAGCCACTGGGAAGAAAAATAATAGGTAACTCACAGGCTGTGTTGCTATTCCACTGGTATTGACTGGCAGCACCAGGACACTGAAGAACTGCCTTTCTCTAGCTGTCAGCTGATCAGTTGTGACAGTCGTAATAATGGTTGTGTCAGGAGGCAAGCAAAGAGATGCCACAAATGGATTGCACGTGTATAATTGCTTCAAAAACAAATCTGTTAATAAAAGGAGATGAGAAAATTGATGGAAAAAAAAATAGCTTATTGCATGCTAATTTTCTCCAGCTTTCATATGCCTTCTCTCTTCTTTTCCCTTTATTTGGGTCACTCCTCCTGGGTGAATCATGGTCAGCAAACTGAATATGGGGAGGATGTCTGTATAATGAATAATTACAATGATGTGTTTTTCAAAACAATAGTCAAGTTCAGACAGATGGATTTGGCAGAAGAGCTGTTACCTATCTGATAGCTCTTTCTTGTTGTTTACCCTCTCTCAGCTCTTGGAGTTTAAAGGCAATGAAGAGAAGGCTATGAATGATAAATGAAGAGGCCCAGAGAGCATAAAATCCCTTTGCCCATGTGTCTTCTAAGGTCCCATGATGTCCCACATGCAGAGGAAACTGAAGATGCTGCAGCTTTTCTTCATAGAAATGACAACATGCACAGTGGATGGGAAGGATTTTATTTTTCCCATCCCACAACATACTAAAATCCATAACTGTTTCAGAGTCACAGTGCTTAGGCGTTCTGCATCCTCTCTGTAAGGTTGCTAGTGTACATAAGCAGTTGCATAAATGGGCATTTATGGAGTTTGTGACTGACAAATATACGTAAGAAATGGAAAACTGAGTCACACTCAGAAATTAGGAAGCTGAAGCAGAGGAACAACAAGAAAAAGTGGATAATACAGCTGATGGAACAATAAGGCGAGTAGTAGATAATTTGAGAAAATTGTGCCAAGTAGTGAGATCAATGCTTTTCTTGATGAGGGCAACAGTTGACAATAGTGAAAGCAGCTGCAAAACCAATAATACAAGCTCAGACATGACCTGTAAATTACTGACTTCGTTTAAAAAAGAAAACAAGGAAAAAAAAAAAAAAAAACAGAAAGAAAGAAAGAAAGAAAAATAGCATCTTTGTCTCTGTGATGTATGAGGAATAAAAGACCATTGCTGATGGGAAGATGGACAGGTTTGCTGGCACAGGAGTACTATGCACATGCAGAAACTGCTTGATGTCTCTATTTTGCACCTAGCTTTTTTTTTTCCCCTCTACCTAATTTATGCTACAAATACAAATTTCAGAAAAAGTGTCTAGGGAACAGTTATTTCCAGATTTGTAAGGAGATATTAGAAATGGCAAATGATTAGAGCAGTAATAGCAGCCAAGGGAAGTGGAACAAATATGAAGAAAGATCTGGACAATAATCTTTGATGTTGGTCATTTAACAAAGATAAAGAAGACTCATTTTGTAGCTGACTGCTGCAAGCCATACTAAGATAGTTTATGGCTTTGTCAGTTCTTACACTTTTCATCAGGTTGTTTGGGGATGTAGCATTTACAGTGTGATATTTAAAGACAAAGTGTGCTTCATATTTATGCTTTCCTTAATTAAACTCTGTGCACCAGGGCTCAGGGTTCAGCGGAGCGATTGCTGCATGAGCTCTCTCTGCTTGAGCAGTGAAGAGCAAGTTGCTTTACATGACAGCATTTCATCTCTGTATGGCTGTGGACAGTAATGCATGAGCAGCAGGTGAAGGCATTAATCTCCTTAGCTATCCAGAAATGAACTGTCATGTACAGCAACTTGTTCTCTGCTCCTGCTGCTACTCCTCTCCTTTCGCATTCAAGATCATCTGTACATACATTAAGCATATCCTTGGGGCAATGACATTTTTTCACCTGGGAGTAGTAGGCTGGGGAAATACAAAGCCTCAATCTGCAAGGCCAGACAGCAGTGGTGGCTGTGAGCAGCAGGGATGGTGCAGGACATCTTGACAAGTTTGCAGATGACATAATCTGTGGGGTGCCACAGGGGAGATCCAAACAGGTTGGATGATTGGTTGTCTCTGCATTGGATAAAGTACCAAACCCAGACTCCTTTCAGATGGGGATTTCTGCTCATCTGGCCAGAGTGCAGGTTTTCCAACATGGCAAGGAGGATCCTGGAGGGAAACACGTCTGTGCAGGTGTCAGAAGAGGTTGCCCAGAGAGGCTGTGGTGTCACTTCACTGGGGTTTGGCAAAAGCTGCCTGGACTGATCAAAGAATCATAGAATGGTTTGGGTTGGAAAGGACTTTTAAGAACATCTAGCTCCAACCTCCCTCTAGACCAGGTTGCTGAAAGCCCTGTCCAGCCTGGCCTTGAATGCTTCCAGGCAGGGGGCATTCACAACCCCACTGGGCAACCTGTTCCAGTGTCTCACCGCCTACATAGCAATGAAATTATTCCTATCTAGTCTAAATCTACCATGGTATTAGACATCCAGCAGGGGCTGGAGCTGGAGCAGGTGGACCTAGAGGTCCCTGCCAACCTCAACCACTCTGTGTAGTCACTTAAAACTCAGCTGCAGCTACGAGACAGTCATCACATGGAGCAGTGTAACTTTAGCATACCAACAGAGATGAATGTAATAGTGGTTTGTGGCTTTTTTTATGGATTCAGATTAAATTTACAGTGATGGAAAGAGTCCTCTGTTGAGTGTGCACAGGGTGAGAATGTTACGTGCTACCAAACAACAGAGTTGGCCTTGGGAATGAAGCAGCTCAGCTAACAGAGGTTTTGTTCATTAACAGGAAGCGACAGCCCAGGCTCCCAGGGCAAAATGCTGACTGTCTTGCTCTTACAATACCTGTTTTCAGCTGCGCTATAATGTGTTTTGGCATCAGCTCCATGTACAGTGAGAATCTAACCAAAATACATCCCTTGCTTTAAGTATTAATAAAGAGCTTCTGAATTTTCTTGCATACAATTACTACCCAAGTGCACAGCTGCTGTTTTAATTTAGATATTTGCTTGTATGCTGTCATTTTGCCTCTTCAAAGGAAATGTGGCACAGAGGGTAAGACTGAACAAGAACAAGTGACTTTTTTTTTAATGTAAGATCCTTACATATTGTGTCTAATAATAGATGCTATATATTTTCTCTTTTCTGTTCCAACATTTGAATAGTCACAGAACATGACTATTTACTATGTATTTACAGATGTTTGATTTAATGATACTGTGTTCTTCTGGTCACAAACTAGAAACCTTATGAATGAGATTACCTAATGTCAAAATTGGCTTGTGGTGTTCAAGGCAAATAACCAGTAAAAGCTCTATAACTGGAGAACCACTTTAAACTGTAATATTTGGTCAGACTCGAGGATAACACAGGGTTAACTCTTGCCTTATTAGTTTCTTAGAATATTACAATTACTACTTTGTGGATGGATGGCTTTTGTATGAATATGGGTAAAAAAAATGTAGTTAGTTACTCTGAGAGTCATGAATGTAAATAGAAATACTTAAGTTAGATATTGGCTTTTGTGCGAGCTCCTATCTATAGTCATTTTCTGTCTTCTTGCCTATGAAGATTTTGCATCTATAAGAACATAGTGGGATTCCTGACTAGTAAAGTTGGTTGAACTTGAGCAGAAAAAAGCATGGGGAGAAAATGGGAAAACCAAAAAGGTAGAGAGCACTGAGGAAAGAAAGGAGAGGATTAAATAAGGGATAAATGATATGACAGAAATCCAAGAAAGGTGGTAAAAAAGATCGGACACGAGGAAGCAGAAGGCAGAATTAATATATTTATGTCTCATGCTTAGCTTAGTTCTTTGTTTTTCTAGCGAAGGCATTTATGATCATAACTCGACAGATTCAGCTGAGGTTGAATATCAGCTTCCTTGAAAAAGGCTGGGGATGATGGGGAAGGAGATTAGAACACTGATTCATTGCTCCTCAGCTTGGATCTGACCTGCGAAGAAGCACTGATAAATAAATATCATACAGCAATACAAAACATGTCCAGAAAAGCCTGCAAATGAATTGCATTTCCACTATTGCTTGACAGTGTTTCTTTTTCTTTTTCTTTTGGATTCATTCATTGGCATTGCTGTTTTGTCTTTTTGAACCTAGGTCAATATTCTAGAAATCAAATCCAAAGACATTCCTTCTCTTTTTGTGAGGACCAAGGCTCTGGCTCAGGCAACAGAGTTACATATGCTGAGAGTACAGACATAAAGGATTTACATTTTTGTACTAGGTTGTGGTAGAAA
Organism: Perdix hodgsoniae; assembly: GCA_035772895.1. Taxonomy (NCBI): domain Eukaryota; kingdom Metazoa; phylum Chordata; class Aves; order Galliformes; family Phasianidae; genus Perdix; species Perdix hodgsoniae. The sequence continues at coordinate 23,738,211 of JAPSGF010000002.1, forward strand.
AAAACCCTACAATTTCTTGTAATAATGTGAGCTATTAATGAGCAGTACTGATTTTCTGATTTTTTTTTCTTTCTTTTTTTTTTTTTAGTCACAGAAATCAATGGTAGGTATAAATTACATACGTCCTTATACCAGTGATGCACTTGCAACTCTAGCTGAATGACATGGTCCCAAGTGCTATCAAGTGTGTTAACGCCTCTGTCATCTACAAAACAAAGCTAGATATTTCCCAGTATTTATCTGGCATTCATACCACATCGTATCATTTCATATCTAGGATTTCTTATTCCCTGCTGCTAGAGTTGGTCTCATCCTCTTAGAAGTACCTCAGGCAGCCTTTTCTCTCCCTTTCCACATGTATGATTTCAGCTATGGGTACTGTCAAGGAAAGTCAATAATATGAGTGTCTGACCTATAATTCCAGTTTTGTAATGCTTCTAATTTGCTTCAAACCAATTAACAGTGCTGAGATGAAAAACGTCTTGGTAGCAACTCTTTTATTGTCTTTTCATGATCTGACACTCCAATATCAGTGGCATTTTCTGTTGGCGTATGGACACAGCTATCTCTGTGGGTAAGAATTGTACATTAAAAATGAATGTAGCAGACAAGAAACTGTTTACAGATGAGAAAGAGAAGCAAGATCCTGGAATTAACCTTAGGATGCCAGTCTCTGCAGATTAGAGCTATCTGCCATTCCACAAAACATGGGTGTTGCATCTGTTCTCAGTACTTACTGAGTGTTTCTCTAATTTACCATCATTTCAGTTGTAGTGCTGACTACTGAGTGTTTAGAAGGTTGTTTTCCTTCTCTTGTTTATTCTTTCTTTTAGTGGCTGTGGAGTGAACCTGGAAAAATTTGGAAGCAAAGGCTGGGATGGTGGATAAGAAAGGTGACCGCACTTTTGCTGGTACTGAGGTTTCACATGCTGTGATCCAGAAAAAGTCTCATGACTCTTGTCAGGGCATCCTATTGGCACTGCGTGTTTGATATCATTAGTGTAAGCAACTTCAGTTTGAGCTATCTTGGACACTCCTGATGACAGAAGGGCACTTCATGCTTTGCAGGCATTTGGGTCAAAGTTTGAGGTGAGGGTAAAGAAAGAGCCAGAGGCCTGTCGTCTTATGTTGCTGTTTAAAGTTTTACAATTATTTTTTTCAATTGTTTATGAATTTGAGAGTAAGAAATCAAGTCTAAGGAAGTGAGTGTCAGTGAATTTAGACACTGCAGGGGGAACTCTGCAGTCTGTAACCAAATGCTTCATCCCTTTCACAGACTCCTGGAATAACTCTGTGAATGCAGGATGACAGATTCTGTGCTGCAGTGTCCCTTCATGGGCCCTGGGATCCATCCATAATCATTTCCAAGTTTAGAAAATGATAGGGTGTTAATCTAAGTGAACTAGCTGCATTCTCATTCTACTTGCCTTCATATGCTGAAGCTGCTGGTGGTAGGGCAGAGGAAAGGATTTGCTTTCCTGTCAGTGAATGTGCTCAGAGGGGGACATTGTCTATAAGAGCCTTGAATAAACTGGCTCTGCATGGAGGACCCTAGCAGATTCAATCATCTTGTGGGTTCCCAAAGTAATAAGTCTCTCTTGCTTTCATTTTCTCCCAGGGGAAGGAATACAGTTGATTATTTTGTATTAAGATTTGGTTGAACACGTTATTATTTGCTTTACTAGTATATATAGTACACACAGTCCGTTGTTATTTGCATGAATGTGAGCATGACAGGCCTTTACTTTTCATCTGCTTACAAAGTCCCATGCATTTACAAAACCAATTGCTAGCCAAAATAAATAAATTAATATCTGAGTCATATGTCTGATCCTAGGTAATAATCTGCATTCTTCCATTCTTCTATTCCGGCTGCCTGTACACCTATGTGCTTAATTTAAAAAGATTATATTTGTCTTTTTTTTTTTTTTCTTTTGCTAGTTCTTCAAGGACTTTTTTCTTTCTTTTTTTTTCCCACATCTTGTACTTAGATTCCCAAGTTACTTCCCTCCCCTTCTCTTTCTCCCTAGAAACCCCTGCTCAGAATTTAGCTAATGGATTTCTAATTCAATTTAGACTTCTGCTGGGATAAATCAGCCTCCTACAAAATAATTTATGGTTCTTGAGAAATTGGCTGTGGATGAAATTAGGTAACTAGCACTGCACCAATAATAATACCATTTAGATCCAAGGGAGAAAGTAGTGAATCAGTAGATATATTCATGATGAGGATTAGCGTTAATCTCAGAACAGTGGTCCCATCAGGACTCCTTTACCCCATGGAGAGAGCTCCTGAGATCAGACTTCTGCTCCAAGATCTGCACTTGAGCTGCGCCATGGGTGCAGAAAGAGACCAACACAAAAGCAAGAGGTTACTACAAGGGTGCAGAGAAAAGCCTGGTATCTTCTGTACCTATCACTGGCTCCAAAATAGCTGGGATATATTTCCTAGTGGTTCTGTAAACATAACTTCAATTGTAGTCCTTTGTATAACTGCTGCTGGCTGTTTAGTAAATGATGCTGATTGAGGCATTTTGGATACATTTTGAGGAAAGAACCTGAGTGCTGCATTGTGCACTCAGTTGTGAAGGTATAGTGCATTATAGTGCTAGCTGTTAGGCTGATGCATCCATTTTGCAGATGGGACCTTCAACCTGCCAGGACAGATTTCCTCATGGTTGCACAAGAGTATCCATTCCCTGGTCTCAGCTCAATGCCCTCAACCAGAATGTCAGCTGACTGAGTAGTTATTTGAGGCAAGTGTCCTGTGTTTCTCTGGGATGGAGTGATCCTGCTTATTTAATTAACTGGGCACTTCAGATATCTCATGCAATCAGGACCCATAACATCCCACTAGACTGCAGTTTTATTAATCATGAGGTGTTGATCATTGGTCTTTGCTGAGAAAAATGCCAGCACTGAAAGCATTAGAAATCTGGAAGCAGAGCTCTGCAGCAGTTTTAATAATTGGAACAGTAAGGATATAAATAGCCATACTTGCTAAAACCAAAGGACTGACATTTTAACCCTAGCACACTGATGCAAGAAGCAAGCTTAATTATTAATATGAAACAGCATAAAAAGAAAGAATTTGCAATATATCGCGTCCAGTTATAGATCATCTCTCAAGCTGACACTGCTGAACTCCTTTCATGTGCCCTAGCCATAAACAAAGCATTTTACATGGGTTGATTTATATTAAACGAAGTTGTGCTGATGCTATGATTTACCACTAGCCCTGTTTGCCTACAGCTGATGACTCTCCAGTCTGAGTTCTGTTGTTGCTTCCAGGACATGAAAAAGCACTAAGAATCTTTGGTTTTTATTGTATTCAAGACACTGTGTTTAGAGTGTTAACATAGCAGTCAGATGAGGAATCTGTGTCTGAACTTTTAATTCTACAAATACATAGAGCTAATTATCCTCAGATTTTTCTTGAACTGTATGCTTTGGACTATGTGTTTCCACTATGTGCTGAAAATATATTTTATAGGCTATAAAATGCCTCCTACCTTCTCACCACAAAGGTTAAGTTAGGTCTTGTAAAAAGATTTTTTTGTATTATTGTACGAGGCACCTAGTTTCATCTTCATGTAAATACGTTGGGCTCTGTCTGTGTGATAACGGGTGCCTGAAGGGGACTTGAGAATGAATAGGTTTAACGAATAGTATTTTAGCTTAAGCCTTGTCCATCTTTAATTAGTTATCAGGGTTAAAGGAGAGGTCAAGAGCCTGAAGCTGCTTCAGGACTAATGTGTCAAAGAAAAGCGAAGCCTAACACTGAAGAGGAAATGATGCTCCTTAGAGGTTCAATGATTTTTTGACCCTGTGTCAACCATTACGACTGCTAATGGCAACTGGGGCAGAAATGTTTCAAATCAGACTTTGCTTTGCAGGTGGTTGGGAAGGAATCTCATGCTATCATGCAAGCTCATTGCTGAGTAGAATCCAAAAGGAAAAATGCATTTCAGTTTGCAGACACTATCTGGTCCTGTTCCTTCACTGTTTGTATATCGTACTCATACTACAGAATAGAAAAATGGAGCATGCAGCCCCAACTGCATGAGCTCTGCAAGCACAACCATGTCCAACAGAGCCCTGGCAGTTTTGTAAGTAGGGTAAATCCTAGAGCTCGCACTTAAAGAATACAGCATATGCACTCTTCTTGTTACTCTTTGTGTTTTTGTTACATGACAGAGAAAGGGAGATAAAGTTGCTGAAACACTCCTCAACCTGCTTACTTTTTTAAAAACACGAATCTTTTATTAGTTTGAAAGGATTGGAAAGAGAGAGCAACAGGACAAAGGAGAGCACTCCCCTTCCACATGATAAGTTACAAAGAAATTTCACTGATGCCATTTGTTGTTTACAAACCCTATTTTATTTTCAGATGCTGCACATTTGTTAGCCTTGGTGATGTAACCAAACCAACCCAGTCCAATAGCTCTGTAAAAGCACTAGAGGAAAGTTTCCACTAGAATTAATGGATGTGTTGTAAGGAAGGATGGCAGAGACAGACACTGCCTCTTCACTTTTCATTTGCCTCCATCTTTATTTATCTATCTAAATGGCTAGGCAGCTTCATAATGAACATAATATGCAGATTACTGCATTAGATTTCTTGTACTGACAACAATTATTATAAACCCCACTGCACAAAGAATGTCTTGTTGCTTTTCTTATTCTGCAGAAAGTAGTTTCAATGCCTTGTGTGAAATGACACTCTGTTCTGGCTTTTTCCTATACTGAGTCCAATGCTAACAAATACCTGTGCCATCTCCTGTATGTTTATGCAGCAGCTTATAGTCTAAGAGAGTTTGTCTCATGGCAAAGGTAATTATCTGGATACAGCACCTTAAATGTCATGTCTGTGTTTGTACCCATGTCTGCTGGATTAGGAACATGATCTACAAAGAGCTCTGTCTCATACAGAAGTCTGCAAGAATCATTTGGAAGACACATTCTGTCTGGATTGCCTCTGATCTGAGTGATGATAAAACTGCCATTGGCCTCAGGAAAAACAGTAAATTTAATTATAATTATGAATTAAATGAACTGGGGGAAGATGCATTTTGCCAGGCAATGATATGTAATTTGCACATTGCTGTATAAAGCTAGTACACACCCCTTAGTGCATCCAAGTAAAAAATAGAATTGTTTTCCTGCTTTTGATCTAAATCTTTTTTTTGTTACTGTTTTTTTTTTTTT
>JAPSGF010000002.1:23743818-23758609 GCA_035772895.1 Perdix hodgsoniae
CCTCTTCTTGCTTACACATAACATCTCATTGCATCTTTGATGATGCAGTGTCCTTTTTCTCCCACTTCTCATGCTGTTTGACCTAATTTTCATGGCAAAGTTTCTAGCTCAGGCAACATAAACGGGCTATAAGGTGGAAGCATACTGTATGGCATGCAGGATTTTTGCTTTCATACTTCCCATCTGGTGGCAGCATGATATTGCATACCCTTTCCGGGAATAAAGAAAATTCTGGGACCAAAGGACTTAAAATTGAGCAATTTGTCCCTTTCTGTTTTCAGGAAGCATGCACTGTAAAACAAACCATTGCCTCCATCTTGAGAAAGCTGTCTTACCAAGCTAGCACCTGCTGTTAATCTCACAGTAAACAATACTCGTTGCTCTAGAAAGCTTTTAATCATAACATTAAAAACCAAACAGAAATCCCATCCATACAGTTAGCTCCGGCTGCCTTCCTTGCAAGCACAGGGAATGATCTTGCCGATTGATGGGCATCCAAATGCAAACGGAATTAGCTTCACAGCCATTCATTTTAAATTGCTCTTGACTCATTCTGAAGTGAATTCCATTTGAGAAGAATTTGCTGCAGGTCTCACGCGAGGAGATAATGGTCCTATTTATTATGATCTAAGCAATAATAGTGTAAGTCTCGCAGTTCAGAAATATAGTGAGTTATACACTGGGCTGATGAGAATTAAATCTCGATATATAGTAATAAAACTAGTGATCTAGAGATGAATAGATTGGTGTATGAAACACAATATTTTCCTGCCACAGATTAGAACAGGGATAGTAGTCCATAAAAAGGAAAGTGTACCATAAAATCTCTTTTTCTACTAGTATGCTTGAAGAGCTATAATACATACAGTTTTACAAACAAGTGCATGAAAAGAATAAAGATGGTGACATCAGAAGGCTCTTGCTTAGAAAAAGGTTTGGTTTAGCTTCATAGAAAATTAAACTAAAATTAAACTGAAATTTCTATGTGCGTCTTTCGGTGCCAGCTTCAGTGCTGATTTCAGTAACACCTTACCTATTCCTATAGATTTTTCATTTCATTTGCACTTAAAATATATATAAAATTATCAGATACTACAGAAGGCGCATAGAAAAGCACATCTGTATTCAGGCCAGCAACTAAAATAAAAAATCCAAATTAAATTTATAGATTAAAAGAACTTTTTAAAATTTACTCTCTTAATATGAATGAATTGCATAAGTGAAATCAGTTTAGTGGTACCATTAATCAGGTCTTTTGTCTTGCTAACATAAATCAGTCAATAACAACAGATGGGCTGTACACTTTATTATGTGAAAATAAAGATGAATGTGACATATTGTAGAAGTAAACTTGCAGCTCAAAGTTGCTGAGCACAAAAGGGGATTTGTTATAACAGGGGAGAAGTGTGCATGATTTGTGTTTGTATTTGATCAAGGTTGTGAAGCAGCCATGGCTGAATGATTGGCAGTCAAGTTTGTTTCCTCCAGACAGAAGAAAAATTGTCTACCTCTTTAGCACAGCTCAGTAAGACCAATATAAAACATGCTTCTTCAGTGACCAATTGGGAGATAAAAAAAATTAAATAATCAGAGAGGATCATCAGGAAGACTGAGATCAAACTCTCAGAGAAGAAATATGTATCCCCTTGTATAAAGATGGAGCACACTGTGAGAGCTGAACTCCACCTGCTCTACAGAAACAGACCCACTGGGCCAGTAGTTGAAACACAGTAATTCCTCAGAAAACTGTCAATACTCTTTTGGGCAGAGGAATGGCCCATGCTTAACTGGTCAGGAGAAACTTTGATGGAAATATTTATAAAATCATTGGAAACATGGCTTAATGATAGCACAGATTCATTACATGAAAAAAATAAAAAGTTCTGTTGAAAGCTTGCTTATAGAGGGTTGCAAAAATTCTGAGCATTTTCAAGTATTCTGTATTGATGTTTTCAGAAATAAATGCGTTTGATCTTTCAGAATAATTTATACGTAATACACTACCATTATGATTATCCATTCACATTGTTGCAAACATCACTATGAAAGCATAACAGTATATAATTCCATTTAAAAAAATGCAAAATTTTATCTGAATTTGGTTCCAAATCCCACTCCAAACGAGCAGTCTGTGCTTTACCTGTCATCCACCAACATGTGACTTGGGTTGGGTCCTGTTTATTTGCTTGTCGGAATAAACTTTTCCAACAATTTGAATGCAGCAAGCAAACCCACACCTTTGTCTTTTCTGAAGCTGTCTTCCCCTGCCTTTTAGACTTTCTATTTACATCTTTGCAGTTAATTGGTCAGGCATCAGAAGTATTGCTTTCGATAATGTGCTGAAATCTAGAGGTGAAAATAAATACATTTATTCTTCCAGTCACCAGAAATTAGTGAAGCAATACTTGTTTAATTATGAAACATATGTGTGCTTTGTTAGTTTCCATCTGTCTGCTCACTGATTTGCAATTAAATGACCAGAAGAAAAAGATACGTCCTGTGGCAATTCAGGGGAAATGATTCATCTCTAATGTTGCTGTTTTGCATGTGGCTGTGGAGGAGCGTGTGTGAGGGAGGGAAGCAGTGGGAAAGTGGGGAGTTACAGGCAGAACGCTGGAAATCCTTTTGCTTCAGTTCAGGCATGTTTCTTTGTCAGGAAATCAAATGTTGTGTTGCCTTGCTCACTGAATATCATCATTCCCTTTGGGAAGAACTGAAGAGCAGAACAGAGCAAGGAAGAAATACCTAATGAGAAGTGGACAGAGGACTGCAGAAAGGGTGTCTGAACTGGTCAGAATGGAAAGTGAATGAGGAAGGAAGGAAAGTGTTAAAAATTAAATTGAACTATTTGGAGCACTGGAGGTGGAAACTGAATTATTATTGTATGTCACAGATGTTCTCTTTGCTAGAAAAATGCCAGGCTGTATTTAGTGGTCCTTTCTTCGTACATTTAACAGCTCCATTGTGTTATCTCTGAAGGAGTGATGTGGCAATGAAACAAGCTCATTAAAATAGAGAAAAAAGGGTAGACAATTATGAATTAATGTGAAAAAAAGGGTGAACTTATGCTATATTCATAAGCAGTTCAAGAAGCTCATAACGTCTCTTACTGCACAGGGTCCTCCCTGGGCAGCCAGCTACTTTCTTGTCCTATTTCCTCCTTCTGTCACTGCTCTTTCTCATCATTCTGCAATGCTATGGTTAGAAGAAGAGCCTTCCATGCCCATGTAATTCTGGGAACAGCTGCTTCAGGCATGTCCTAGGTAGGGGAAGGAACTGCCTGATATTTTCTCTTCATGAAGACTGGCAGGGAGGAGATAGCTAGCCTTCTGCAGGACTTCTAGTTTGATGTTCTGTGCTGTTTTATTGCTCACCAGCAACGTCCATCACTGGTTATTGCTCACCACAACATCCATCACTGTGATAACTTCTTCAGAGGCAGAAAGGAGGAGGTTAAGTAGGACCTCTCAGGACCACCAAGCTTATTGCTGATGGATCTGTCACCATTTGGCGATCCCACCAGGCCCCACCCTCCCCTAATTCTTGCATGCATTAACAGTAAGTGAGTGGGACAGGGGTTGTTCTCAACTGAAATGATGCTATCTCTGCCTAACTTGGTGTTTTCTGGTGTATAAATACTAAGCAGAAAGGGGCAGAAGGGCTTGAAAGAGAGGTTTGTGAAGAGGGGAGCAAAAGAAGGAAGGTACATAGGTTGGGTGTTTTTAGTGATTCCTTCTGTTTGTTTGGACTCTTTTCCTTCTTCTTCAGACTTCTAGCACTGAATTTACTCATAGCCAGCAGCTCCAGGGAGGTGCACAGGTTCCTTAAATCTATAGCATGGGTTTCACTGGGCCCAAGTTTCACCCTCTCACAGCTGCCATGCCCAGTGTTGCAGCTCCTGCATCCTCTCCATGGTGGGAACAGCACAGACGATGATGCCACAAACCAGATACATTAAATACAACTTGACACTCTCATTAGCAGTCTTCACAACAGTCTGAATGCTGAACAAAATGGCATAGACTGGACACGCATTTAGTCTTCTGCTCTTAAAGAAAATTTAAAATTGTTCATCTAAAATGAAAGGCGTTATTTCCTATTTGTAACATCCTCAGCCTATGCTTGCTCTGTGCATTCACTTGATTAAACACAGTGATAAGTCACAATAGTAAAGTATGGCCTTGAAGCCTTCAAAAGTTTATATTATTTCTTTTTACGGTTTTTCAGTCAACTCTCCCTAGTGCTAACATAATGTTTTATTGCTTGTGTTGCTGGTGATGATAACAAAGGGCCGTTCCCAGTCATGTGAATGTGCACATCGCTGTCACATCACACAGAGAAAGGAGAACTGAGGATGTAAAGAAAAATTTCTTCTAGTCTGCAAACAGCAGTGCATTTAAGCCTCTGTCTAAGATAACCTTTTATTTGAAAAGCATGATTAGGAAGTACTCGTGAGTCTTTGACAGCTGAATTTTGGTTGTTTCATTTGCCCTTCTTGTTTCTTTTTTTTGCAGATGATGATTTTTTTCATGAACTACCAGAAACTTTTCCTTCTGATCCTCCAGAGCCATTGCCCCACTTTCTCATTGAACCTGAAGAAGCTTACATAGTGAAAAACAAGCCTGTGAATCTGTACTGCAAAGCAAGCCCAGCCACACAGATCTATTTTAAATGCAACAGTGAATGGGTTCATCAGAAGGACCATGTGGTGGATGAGAGAGTAGATGAAACCTCTGGTGAGTTTCCATTATGTCATGAGAATTAAAATGCTTCATATCAAGCCGACCTTTGTAATCTAGCGGCTATTCATATGGCAGCTACTTTTCTTTACTCCTGATACAGTTGTGAATTTTGCAACTGGCAATACTGAGCACTAGCTGTCATAGCACAGAGGTAATATCCGCATCCTTGTCAGTTGGTAAAATGTGATTTGTAGAGGGTCCTACTCTCATCTGAACCAAAAACCTTAAGGACCTTTCACAAGAAATAGAGAATTGTTTCCTTAGCCAAATCTACCACTTTATTCACTTCTCTAGTTTCACAGATTCTGAGTGGTTGTTCTGCATTTTAGGTACAGACCAAGTACCACGATCTCCAGAAAGTGCTGAAAAGTATATGAGTTGTTCCTAGAATAGGGTTTTTCATGGGAAGATCTGGGGGGGGAAATAAAAAAAATTAATCATCTTCTAGGATGATTCTATGAAGGAAGGAGAAAGTACATGTGAGCACAGTTTAGAACAGGGTATTGATCCAGAGAAAGCACCTGGCTGTTATTCTGTTACATTTTTCACCTGCTCTGCAGAGCCCATATGATAGAGAACAGTATATTAGCAAGAAAAAGAAAGAAATAAAAAGCCCAGAGTCTCATCCTTCCTGAGTCAGTATCAGAAGTCCAATGGCATTCATGGGGGCTGGAGGCAAAGCTTAAAAACTTGAGCTATTATCTAGAGGAAATCAAAGATATGATTGTTCCAATTTGGGAAGACTGGTAATCAATTGAGTTGGAATAACATGCAAGGAGAGAAAGGAAACTTACTTCAAAAACTCAAAACAGCAGTTTTGATGGCTCTGAGAAATAGCAGGATACTAAACAAGAAGGTACCTTTCATTTGGGAATTACACCACCACTTGGTCTAATTACTTAGAAAAATAACTCCACCAGATGTCTTGGAAGTCTCTGGTGAACTGCCTTTTATTTGTTTTGGCTCATTTATTTGTACAGAGATCAGAAGCATAAGCTTTTAACAGTACTGTGGTGCTCTCAGCTTGAGAAAGAGAAGGTGGGTGTAGGGAAGAAAGACTCTTGAAAAAATCTATATTAAACTTAGGGCCTCTTTATTTGATTGTAAGAATAGGCTATTCCAGCAGGGTGGATGCAGCAGAAAAACTCAAAAAAGAAATATCTTAATACATCAGCTTTTTTTTTCTTTTTTTTTTTTTTTTTTTTTTCCATCCATGGTAGTGCACTGCTGTGAAGGACAAGCAAGAGAACAGCTATCACTGTTAGTTCTTTAAGCTTTTATCAACATCAGTATTCAGTAACTGCATTGTGGCTTCTGTGCAGTACAGTCAGCCGCAGCTTTGAAAATGAAGGGTCTGATTTTTCTCAGTAACTTAGAAGAAATAAAACAGCATTTGTTTTGAACTCAGCAGTTCTGTGCTGATCTGGAGGAGGAAAAAATAAGTTTCTAAATGATTGTTTTCAGGTTTCTTCTTCTTTCTGATCTGAGAAGGGGAATTAACATTCCATGTAAACAATGGAAAAGTACGGCAAGCTTTCTTATGGAAAAGCTAATGTAAGGCCTGTAAAAATCAGTTGTGAATCACGTGCCTCAAAAGATAACACTAACAACAAGCAGTTATCCATCCAGCTACAAAACAGAATTGCTGAGTAAAGCGCTGCTCTGTAGTGAAAAAAGGAATACCTAAAATGCTGCATACTTCTTGAGTAAACTGACTTGAATACCAGAAGTCCACACATGGTAAATATATAGTCTAGTTTTAGTGTGTTTGGTAAAATTGGTGCAATAATGCCCAATAAAGTGCAAGATGAAGAAAAAGAGCATTATATTTATTCTAAGAACTTTAAACATAACAAGACAGAACAATAAATTATTGAGAATACTTAACAATAAATGCATTCATTATTATGCAAGCTTTATTATGGGAGGTAGTTTACATTTAGGAAAAACTGACTTAAAAACTTGAGCCAAAATAAGAGCAAAAAGTTACAAAGCTGCCTCATGCTGTTAGCACCTTTGCTCTGCAGCACTGCTTACAGGTCTGAGAGAAATGCTGATGTGTTGACATTAGTTTTTAATACAAGTGAAAAATTCATTGCAATACTTTTATTTTTTTTAATTTTAAATCTCATTCCAGAAGAACTTCATGGTGCTGCAAACAATTTGAAGCAGAGAATGTAGAAGCCTAGTCTTGAAAAGAGATGCATCTGAATGTATTAGAGGACAAGTGTTTTGAAAGATAAACAGCAGCAATTACATGTAAACAAAGCCCATATCCAATTAGAGAACCTATATTAGAGAACCTACGTTTGTCAGTCAACCTGGTTGATGCCAGAGGGTTGATTAATGCATGTAACAGGTGCAACATTTGTGCATCTTTCTCTACTTAAAATGAGAATCTACAGCTCATAACAGAGTGTTGGATATAAATGGATAAACTGTATGTTTAGTAGGAGTAAAGTTGTAGGTAAAATAGAAACTTTTTTTTTTCAAAATAATGGAAACTCAGGAGAATGTATATCTGCTGTAGGATGAACTGGAGATCAAGCTGTAGGATACCATGGCTTTGAGGATTCATATTGGTGCCTAAAGAGAGAAGGCACTAAACATAAGAGGTGATCAGCTTGGCAGCTTGCACCAGCCATCCTGCAAAGCCCTTTGACTCTACCACTTTTGAGGCTACTTACATCTCTTTAGCTTTTTTTTTGGCTGGTTAGCACAATAGTTAAGACACAGGGCACAGCAGTAGTACGTGAGCTGCACAGAGGGTGGTGAAGGGTTGGGAGCTCAAGCCTCTGCTGCTTCTGGTTTCAAGCTTGTGGATAAGGAGGCTGGAGATAAAGTCCGCATACCAGGATATTCCTAGCTCTTATGTGGCATGTGTTGTGTGCCTGTGTATGAAGAAAGTGGGTGCATTGCTATGTCTGCACGTGCAGAAAGGCTCATGAAATTCAGTCTGTCTTCTTGGAGGATCTCTAACAGCAAACTCCTTGTTTACTCACCTTGTAATAACCCAGAGGTCATTTATAAAGTAGTTTTAAGCCAAGCAACTGAGAACTCAGCACATTCTTCTGTGATGTTTTACCACTCCTAAGGACTGTTCTGCACAAATATGAAGAGGTGCACCATGCTGAAGTGCTCTTCAGCTGCCATTTTTGAACTGAGCTTTCCCTCTCTGGCCCTTAGGTAGTAAAGCAGAGCAAAGGAACCAGATAAACAGGCAATAAAATATATGACAGGAAAATAGTAAAGGTCAAGTATGCTTTCATTTCTACAGCACAGGTTATAGGAAAGAGAGGTATCTAAAGTACAGGTAAAACAGCAGCAGTACTTCATCTAGGAATTGTAAATGATGCATGAAAGAGCTAAATATGCTTTGATTTGTGAAAGATTGTATGCTCATAGATTTTGAGCCTGTAGCAAGGAATTAAATCTGCCTATAGATAATTAACTCTTCTTATAAGGCAAATTTGTTTCTGCCACCAGTAAAACTAGAGAAAACAGCACAGCAATAATTGTGTGCACGAGTGCAGTCATACTCTTTGTCTCACTGAAGAGAGCAGTTAGACACTAATAGGGACTATATTAAAAATGCAAATTTTTAAGAGGAGAGAAATAAACAATTCTCCAACATTTGCTTATATGTGTGTACATATATACATATACATGTGTGTATGTATCTTTTTCTTTATAATGGAAAAGCTACGAAGTCAGAGTTATGTACCTATGCATTCTACAGTGTGTGCTATTTTAAACAGTAGGTAAAACTTCACTCTGAGGAACAGGCACAGGGACTCTGTGGGAGTTGTTACCTTCTGGTTGGAGAGAATGAGAACAGTAACAGTGACAGGGTGTTCTAGTACCACTTTATTTAATCAAATTGGCCTGAAGAGAGCCTGGCAAAAAATTCCAGTGATTGAGCCTAAGAAGCCAGAAGCTTTACTTAGAAGATCATTAAATTCTGCTTTAAACTTCAGACTCTCTGGAATTTTTCTTCTTTATGAAAAAGTTAAGCATTTTCATAAAGAAGTCAAATGGGTGCTTTGAAAATCTTTAGTGCGAATCTTTGACTTTCATTTCTTATGTACATGAAATACAAGGCAAGTCATGGTCTATTTTTTTTATGTTTTACTGGAATATTTTCCCATTACTGTGGAAAAAATATATGTAAAGAAATAAGAACACCAGTTTTAAAAAGTAAAAATGGAAGTTGTTTTGAGGGAGCACATTTGATTTTATGACCGACTTTCATAAAAGATAATAGCAAAGAAAGTAGAAGGAACCCTGCAGAACGGCTGCTACTGGGGGCAAGAGAATTCCATTGCCAAAGAATGGGAAGCTTAATGGCATCAATAATTATTAGAGAAATTTTTGCACATTTTCCAAATTATCATGCCTCTAAAAATGGCTATGGCAAAAGATTTTATCTTGCTTGTCTGTTTTTTATGGAGAAATACTTACATGCAGAAAAAATGTTCTGCAGTGGCAGAAAAGTTGCAGACATACAGAAAATCAGTATCTTGCACCACTTTAATTTGTCCAGAGGGATTAAATGCTGCTAAATCAAAACAATATATTGTTTTATATCAAAACAAATATTGCCCTGTTGTACAAGAGAGAAAATCGGGACTACTGCTTGTCATTTGGATATGCATTGAAATAATTTCCCCATAAATATTAAGGTGAAACGATCTATTAACCCTCTCTTGCTCTCTGCAATGGCAGTGACTTGTGCTTCTTTCTCTGCTTCAAGCAAAGAGAAAACGATGTTTGGAACACTTCAAGTGCTACTGAGATGTATAGAGCAATTTGGTCAACATTCTGTTGGCCTACAACTTATTTTTCTAACGGAGGGAAAGACTCAGGGAGTTTACTGATTCCCTCCTGAGTGCTCTCAACTAGTAGCAAGATGGAATAAAGACTCCTGCACCTGTCCTGAGGGCTCAGGTAATACAAAATGAACAAGTTTATCTGTGCCATCACAGTGGAAAGCCATGCTGAGGGAGGCTCTGTTAAGGACCAGGTGAAATCACCAATTCTATTATCCATCTCCGGCCTTCAGAAGCAGGATCTCAGGGGTCCTAACACCTATCAGGACATCCTAGTGCCACTTAGCCCTCAGCAAGGAATAAAGGTAACTCCCTGTACCTCCCTTGAGCTGTCCCTTCCACTCATCACTTCTCCTCAAATCAATAAAAACAATGAAGTTAAAATCTGGATCAGAATAAGATTTCTACCTGCTGCAGGTGGCTTCTCAGACTGCACTCAGCAGGGTAAACATGTTCTTCTTTTCAGACAAAAGTCTCAGACTTCTTCATTTCAGTCTCTTGACATAACTGCTGCTGTGATTCCTGTGCTTACCTCCCACCATTACCTTTTCCCATTAATAATGTATTTCTGGATGACTTGTAGATTTGATGAAAGGAGACTGAGCTTTTGACATCTGGTCAGCATTGATCTGGCAAATAGGAGGTTGTTACCTTAAGCAATGGCTTTGGCAGCATGTCAAGGGAGTAGGCATCCAGCTAGCTAAATCTTTAATAGTTCTCCCTCAACAGAAAGATCAAAGATTGACGTCTACCCTTTTGCCTTTAAGGCAGTTCTTGCAGGTTGTTGCAGCCAAGACAGCATGGAGAAGCCTACACAGTGACTATCTGCTGTTCTGGCACCATTTACAGAGACAGAAATATCACTTCCACAGCACTCTATCACTTTCTTTTTCTCTGTGTGTATAGATCTCATGAAAGCTCTTTTGGTGTTTGTGACATGATGTTTTGAGGCTGCATTGCCCTAGCAAACAAAAGCCCCAACAATTTGTTTGACCTCCAGCTAACATTCCGTGTTGAAGCCGGGACTTTTGATTATACAAAGATCATCTTACACCCTCTCATTTTGAGCACTTGTGTGCTTTTGTCCTGGTATTTTTCATGAACAACAGAAACTATTGCTACTGTTAAAATGCAGCACTTCTTTGAATATCAGCTGCGAAGAACTTAATTTAGGAGTATAGATACAAAATTTAAGTGCCATGTAAGAAGGGGTCTAGGAGAGGAGCACAGAGGGTACCATTTTCCTTGTTTTCTCTTTTCCTTCTGCTTGTTTGCTCTTTTCCTTCTGCATGTATTTCTTCCTTAATGCCTGTTTGCTTCTTCATGACCTGTTAAAGCCTCCTAATTCTCTTTATTATTTTTCAAGTGTTCAAAATATGACCAGTTTCCCTTAGCAACTTCAGCAAGGAAATTACAAGTGATAGTAAATGCTGCAGTTATGCATCAGCCTGCAATATTTTGACTCTCTGGGGCAGAATACCATGGGATTATGTTAGTATGGGTAACCAAATATCATAAGTAAGAATTGTTTTCGTTCCACTGTTGTCATAAGCCATTTTATTTTCTGTTTGTCATTGGATCAAATCCATTACAAACATCAAATATTCCGATTCAAAATAATTATTTCTTAGCAACATATTGCCAATTTTTAGTTCTATACTTTCAATACTCTCCCCTAATCCACCTAATTTCAAGGAAATTTAAAAATGTGTCCACGTGTCTTTTCTAAATGCTTCTTTTAACAGTTTGGAGATGTGGGCTGGAATTTATACTCTAGTCCATCTCCTTTAGTAATTCCAACTCTGATCTCTGCAAGGATGCTGTAAGTGAAACGTGCCTATATGTCTGGTCTGAAAGGCTGCAGCTGGTCCAGAAAGAGCAGCAATCTCTGTTCCCAAGGGACTGAGATTCTGTGGAAAGGTACAGGATGTTTACTTACCTAGAAATATATGAGCAAACCCACAGTATTTTCCTATTGGACATTTTGTGTGGTGCTATTTCAGGTGCCACTCAGGCCTCCATTCCGCCCATCACTCCCTGTGACCTTGTGGGAGGCATGTGTCCATCACTGCTATAAGCTCTTTCTTCTCTCCCAGCTAGCACCTCCCAAATCAGCTACTGTCAGTGTGGTCCCCGGCACACCCTGAACAAGCGAATACCCCACAGCAAAGCTACTACAGGCATTTTTAAAGAAGACAGTTTTTCCTCTTTTGTCTTGAGTAATTACTACATTTTGATAGAAAAAGAGCCTTTTTGAAAACTTCAGAAGCACCACATATATGCTTCTCCAGAGAATCCCCATTTTCTGGGATAAAAATTCAAAATTATGGGGTTTTTTTTGAGTTTGAGATTTTGTTTTGTCCTGTTTTTGTTGTTATTTTTGCTTTTTTTTCTTTTGGAGGAAATAGAGACATCACTAAGTTCAGTACTTCTCAAAGGAAGGGAAGTTATATTTCTGTGTAGAGAGTAAGTACATTAGGCCATACATTCGGTCTCCTGCTTATAGGTTGTACAAAATCATCAGATGAACCCATAATTTTATTCTATTTTGCAATGGACCTTGTAGATTTTGAATTTAACTCTATCGAGTGTAGTATTTATGGTAAATAACACACTTATAATGCATATATTACCATATAATTAATTTCCTTATTAATCATATGGTGCTACAGAGGGCTTCTATCCCTGTAAATTCTTGTGGGAGGCAACTTCTGGCTCTTCTATCTAGACACCTTCTTTTAATGTTTATAGCCCTGGACACCTGTCTGTTCTTGTGCTATGGCTGTTGTTATGAGGGGACCAGCCACTTCCTGACCTGGTGTTCCTGTGTGCCAAAACAGTGTGGTGCACTGATGTGTTGGTTTGGGCTCGTACCAGCACCAGTGCGATGAATTCTCTTGCTCTGTCCTGCAAGGTATTTAGGGATTCTAACAAGGGGGCAAAAGGAGCTCCTCCTCTTCCTGCAAGTTAATCCTGCCTAGGCTCTTTCTGTGAGTAATTATGGCTCATGAGAAGAGTCATTCCAAATTTTCTGTTTGCCATGTATCTCTATGCACTCCACTTTTCTGTTATTTACCTCTGCTGAGTTCTCTGGGACAAAAAGATAAAAGCTTAGGGTATTTGTGCTTTATAAGGCCAGTGAGTTTTGGCTTTGTTTGGCATGGGAAGTGAGTTTCGGTTGCTTTTTGGATACAGGAATGGAGAAGAAGAGCAGAGCTTGAACCTTGTGTAAGGCCAACAGAAGGGCTGCAGCCAGCAGCAACCTGAGAAGGGATACTTGCATCCTATACATGTAGGTTTCTCAATTAAAAAAGTAACAACATAATGTGAAGTCTCTTCATTAAAATCCCTGAAAGTATTCAGGGAAATAGGAGGTTCAAATTATATCTTACCTTTTATTTGCTGAGAACAAGTGATAGCCCTGTTTTCACTAAGCAGACAGGCCTCCAAATCATTTTTCAGGGGGCAAGGCAGAGTAGCAGATATCACACACTGCTCTGCTCCATGCAGGATCTAATTTTGTGCTGCCTTTGTGGGTTCACAGCTTGTACTTGTTTTGTCCTTCCTGTGCATTCCTTATTCATACTTATTGAGCAACATGATGTGCTGGGTACCAGGGCAGCTGCCATTCACTGCTCTTTCTCATCATGTTTTAATGGGTGCCTTTCATAACTCATAACTTCTCATCCTTCCTCATATTTTGATTGTGAGAGCAGAAAAGACGTCTTTCATCAGTCTCTTCTGCATCTCTTCATCCCCCTGAACACTGATCTTTGGGCCCTCGTGGTCTCTTCCATTATTTGGTCATAGCTTTTGATTTTAGAGAGGATTGCAGTTGTCTGATTGCTTCTTTGGGCTTTCCAGTGGCTTGTGTAACAATAACTCTGTAATGAGTGGGATGCGGGAGCAGGCAGACCTTCGGGTTTGCCTGATGAAAGTCACTTCACTTAGTGCACTGGGCCTCTCTGAAAGCTGCTGCTTAACTTATTTTTGATACAGTAGTCAGCATACCCCTAAGTCACCCATGAAACGAACACAGAACAATGGTGACAGAAAATGGTGTGGCTGTGACACATCTCCCCAACCTTCTGTTCCCACGTAAGCGGGCTAAAAAAGGGAAAAAAAACATCTTGAGAAGGCTCCCAGGTGACCCTTTGTGTCATGTCGTGTCTGTCCTTGGTTTGACAATATCTGCACCAGCCACTGAACCATGTCACTGCATCAAGCACACAGAAATGGGGCGGCTTCACCTCATCTTTGCTTCTCGAATCCATTCAGAATGGGTGTGGTACATGCGTGCATATATGCATGTATGTGCTTTTTTGTATAAATATGTCAGTAAATGAATAACAAAAAACTTGATGTACATTTTTATCTTAAAATGTTACCAATATATTTATTTAAAGATAAACACACAAGCCCATTTATTGTTTCTTTCCTTTCCCAGCTCTTCCACTATGCAAAGAGAATGTAAACACCCTGTTCAGAATTCAGATGCTCTCTGGTGGCTTCCCAGATGTTTGAAGTTCAATAGAATTTTTTCCCCCCTAATTTCCTCACTTCTTCTAGTGAAGTGCTAAACAACCATTATTCTTTCTTTTTGCCCGCACATTGAGATTCATCTGTAAGCTCCAAACTGCCTCAAAAGTGCTTCAATTTTGCATGAGCACTAAGCTGGGGACTGGGAAGCATTACCCACTGCTGAAGGCCCAGATCATTAGAAAGAGCATGTAAATCCTCTGAACCAGAAATAAAAAGTGCACAGATTTTCTTTGTGAAGTCTCAACTGCAGCTTTATGTAAAACATGAACCTCTGGCAGGATTTTTTTTCAGGCCTTTGGAAAACAAAACAAAACAAAACAAACAAACAAATAAACAAAAAAAAGGAACAGTATATTTTCTCAGCCACATGTGCCTCAACCCAAAGCAGGGAAAATTGGGCTTTGACTCAAAAGCAGCTAAGAGCTCATCCTCTAGCTTTCCTGCGTGAGTTCCTGTCTACTTTCTGCTTCCACCTTTCTGGGCTGCTGTGCAGTGGGAAGGTTTGGGTGGGGGCTTCCTCGTGCATTTCTTTCTACTCCAACACCTCAGGGATCTAAAATGGTGATGGCTGTGGTAGAAAACAGACCTATGCTTGCAGCAGTTTTTCTTTAGAGTCCTGCTATGCCAAAGCATGATTGTTTCTTTTGTATGAAGAAGAAGAAAAAAGAGAAAGGGGGC
>JAPSGF010000002.1:24367823-24410642 GCA_035772895.1 Perdix hodgsoniae
CCCCCCCCCCCCCCCCCCCCCCCCCCCCCCCCGTTTTATTTTTTTCCACACCAGACCCTGCACCATTCCTACTTTTTCACCATGGAAGTGCCATCTACAGAATTGACACTGAAGGGACCAATCATGAAAGATTGGTGGATGATGCTGGCCCATCAGGACTTATGGATTTTCATTATACAGAAGAGAAAGTGTACTGGGTAGATTCAGAAAAGCGACTTCTGCAAAGAATTCATCTGAATGGCACAAAAAGAGAGGTAAAGTCATCATTTCTCTCAAATTGTTTGAGTTATTGGGCAATAAACCCTATGCAGAAACACCTACTCTGAGGTGCAATGCGGTTCCTGTTTATTTATTGGCATTTCAGGCTTATTAAACAGCTTTTGCTGTCATAATGATTCTGGTTCTGAGCCTGGGCTGTTTTACCGACACTCACATGTATATGTAGTATTTTCTACAGATCAGCTAAAAGGGAAGAAATGTAGACAAGCCAAGTCTTTGAAGACAATAATGTCTCTATCAGTTTTAAATTAATCTTTGGCATTATGAAAGTTTGTCTTTGAGATTATCGTAACTCAAACCACCATAAATGGTATGAGAAGAATGTGCTTGAATTCCTACTCTTTTTTTTTTTTTTCCTCAATCTTTTTATTGGTTTCTATGGTTGCATAAATGCTTCTTTTAGAACTGCATCCTTTGTTCAGAAAAAACTGCGCAGTTCATTGCCTTTGGCTCATTAAAGGGAAGACAGGCTGGTATGGCTGAACTTCAGTGCTGTGAGAACTTTCTTTTGTTGGAGAGAGATTACTGGTTTTGCTGTACTGATGTGGAATCTTAACTTACGTATTTTAAGCTGTTTTTTAAGGATCAAACTCCAACAACAGTGTGTTAGATTGTCTTTCATCTGGGTGCTTCATAATGTTTGAAATGCTGGCAGAAATTGTAACCAGTCCAGCATATCGCTTACAAATAATATTTTCTCTTTTACCTGTGGTTCTCTCATTCAGAAGGAGTGTATGTAAAAAAAAAGGGAAAATGAAAACAATTAAAAAGTAAGAAAGACTTATAATACAGGTCTGAGAGAAAATGAAGCAGGCCAATGGAATGAGATGGAAACCTCAGTCTGGCACAATAGTCAGTGTACTGAAAGTCAAGCTTATGGCAACTATGATGCTTCTTGTTAACAATTTTTTGTTGTTTACAGAGATTATGTTATATAGACAAAGGCATTTCAGGATTTGCTATTGACTGGGTAAATCAGGACATTCTCTGGGCCAATAGACAGAAAGCAACCATAGAAGCAACAGACATGAATGGAAAGAAACGCCAAGTTCTTCTAAGAGATGTTGGCCGTCCCACGAAGATTGCCATTGATGCTGAGCAAAGGTAATTTTAACTAGGTTAGTAATTTCATTAAAATGAACTATAATAGACTACTACCACACTACCGTGACTGTGGTTTATCAGTTCTGGAAATACTATATGCATGGTGTTTTGTCTTTAGTACAGTATCTACTTGGATGTTGATAAAATCATAGAATTATAGAACCGTAGAATTACTCAGGTTGGAAGGGACCTTGAAGCTCATCCAGTTCTGACCCCCTGCTGTGGGCTGGTTGCCCCCCCACCAGATCTGGCTGCTCAGGGCCCCATCCAGCCTGGTCCTGACCACCTTCAGGGATGGGGCATCCACACCTTCTCTGGGCAACTGGTGCCAGTGCCTCAAAGTGAAAAATTTCTGCCACACATCTAATCTAAATCTCCTTTCTTTGGAGGTAATAGAATAAAAGATTAATAAATATACAAGAGAGAACCAGAAAAGTGTGTGAGAAGTGCCTACTAAGGTCTAATGCAGAATCTATACCTATTGGTCATCAAAGAAAATTTCATTAGTTAGGAGATCTGAGGATCTTCTGGTCCTTTCTCAAAGAGAGCATAGTTTCAGGGCAGCAGGAAGAATTGGAGCAGCAAAGGCTACAGTGCCTGCAAATCATAGAATCACAAGATTTGGAAAGGACATACAAGGTCATTTAGTCCAGTGATCCAAATGTTGCTCACAAATGTTCATCCCAAATGTTGCAAGTCCTTTTTACTCCCAACCTGGCACACTTAGACTATAAATAAGTGTATTTTCATTTAAAATATTTTCTTCTGATTTACTTAAATATAGTGTTTACCAGTTTTGGAAATATTCATGAGTCCATAAATCCATGGTCAAATGCCATAGATGAATATGTTACAAAATGACATTATGGAAATATATTTCCTGAACTCAATCAAGTTTATGTGGAGATTCAAGTTTGTATATTCACCTAGGTGTGATTCATCATGCACTGAAACTGTACATATATGCTTACAGAAAGCCAATAATAAACTGTAAAAAAAAATAGACTTCAAGAAGTGTGATGTTACAATTCTGTCCTGGCGTGTTTTGCTTGTATGGAAATCCTAAAGGCTCTATTTTTAATGTGAATTAGAAAAAATAAAAAAATAAAAATTAAAAAAGGAAAAAAAAAACCTAACAATATGTTTATGCACACAGGTATAAATATTCTCTAAGTCTGACGTTGACGGTGTCTTTCCAAAAATCTGTGCGCTCTTAAGAAATGAAATAAGAAATGAAAGTCAATGTTCTACCCTAGAAATAGAGTTTTTCTCAATGAATGTGCCTAGATATTAGTGGTGTTAAGATTATTTTACTGCTAATGATGTAACCCTAGCTGTAAGATTGTTTTGGTTTTTTTTAAATGTTATTTAGAAATGCTGAAAAATCAGGATTAAAAGTAAAAGGAGATGACAAATAAGGTAAATGCTAGCAATTACTCAAAATGGCTTGTAAACTTCATTCTTCACTCTTTTTTTAAAATCATCTTTTAAAGTGATTTCCTTTAAAATCTTAAACAGATTTGCAAAATATCTGCACAGAAACTATAATTATTGCTGTTTCTTAGTTTTCTAATTGACAAAAAGTGAATGCTAACATTTATTCAAACTTCCAGAGCACTGAAGTTTCTTAAATAGCAAAAGGTGGCACAGAAATGTGAGCAGGTGTTAATAAAGCATTTAAAAATGACAGTAGAAAGCTGGACTGTCCTTCTGGAAACATGTTTTTGGATGTACTTTAATAATCTATGATGACTGGAGATGATGTAACAGGGAGGAAAAGCTATGAGGCAAGAGTTGTTTCTTTCTGCATGTTTAGTACAATCTCTTCCCAGTGAGATGTAATCCTTTTCAGGGTCTTTAACAATAGATTAATGCAGTAAAGCTGCCTTTATGCTGTTTCACACTGTAAATCTTGCAGTTTTGTGAAGATAAGGCAAAATTATAAAGTGTCTTGGATTTTTTTGTGTTTAAGTGTAAGAATCTAAAGCAAAGAATCTAAACCCAAGCCTTAAGAAATAAAATAGACAAGTGAGCACTAACTTGCCCTGTTAGAGCTGTTGCTAACCTTAGCCACATCACTAAATCTGAGTTCTGATCCATTAATAACCTCAGGTGTATGTAAATTCAGTGCCTAACTGATTTGAGTATTGGAACTTTATTTTCACTGGGCCTTAATTTAAGGACATCATAGGCTGGCTACTGTAACCAGGGGGAAGGTGATAGAAGGAATTGATTTGGAATTTTTAAGTAAAGTACTACTTTGTGTGTGTTGTTGGTCTGAAATTTTTGGAGATGGCTTCCTCCACAGAGGCAGAGGGCCGAACATCTGACTCAAAGATACATTTTTTCCTACATTTGCAGCAGTCCCCTGTAGATTTCAGAGGTTGTTCTAGTTTCCCTCTCTGACTGCATGGTGGAACAAAGCAGGGAGAGAGACAATTGTGCTTCATGGTTAAGCTGGGCTGATTCCTGCTTGACCTACATGAGATTTCTAGTATATCATTGCTTCCTGGATAAGGTTGCTGGTAGAAATATCTTTATGAAGACAGGAAAACAACTGTAACAAAAAATTAGTGGTAATATTGATACCATTAAACAGAGACTCTTTTGGTGAAAATTATTTCCATTCTAAGTAGAGCTATATTTTGAAGGACATATATGTTTTTTTTCACGGGAAAGGTCTATATATATATTGAGGAATCCCCTTGCTTTATTATTAGTTTTGGTTCCGAATGCACTTTGGTAAGATTGAAAAAAGTTTGTACACAGGAGCAAGGAATACATACCAGTGATGTAACCTTGTAAGCATATAAATACTTTATTTTTTTTCCAAAACATGCCTCTTTCCTGCAGGATACTGTTTTGGTCATCAGATGGTACAGTTTCAAGCATATATCGTGTGTCCCTCAATGGAAATGATGTGAGAAATATTTTAAGAACCACAGAAAAAATAAAAGCCATCTCGCTAGATTTTGTTGACGTAAGGCTCTACTGGATCCAGCATGACCATGCAAATGAGATTTCCCGTATTGGATCATGTGACTATGAAGGGGGTGCTGTTCATTTGCTCCAAAGTTCTGGTCGGTGAGTTGCTCTGGGTTATCGGAAATAAAACTCTCATTTCCTGGGCGTGCAGTTAAAGAAAACATAAGGAGACTTTTAATTTGTTGCTTCACAACACTGTAATGCATATAAATGCTTTGTAACTGCAGTTCTACAAAGGTGAAAACAAAAAAAACTAACTGTTGAATTCACTGCAGATAATACTGCCACTTAGCACTCTCCATCTTCTAAGCTTTTAGCAAATGATAACCACTTAATCCTCAGAAATCCTCTCGGAGTGTTTATTAGTGGCCTTTTTTTCTGCAGATAGAGAAGCCGAAAGCAGAGAGCTTAAATGATTTGTCCAAGGTCATGGTAGGTTAGCTCAGGTGTCTGAGCTATGCCCAAAAGCCTGAGCTCTATCAGGTCTTCCCTGTCCTCATCTAAGTCTGTTGTCCTCTTCAGCTGCTGCTCAGGAAGGTGTAGATGGTACCCTGTGCTCAGGCTCTTCAGAGAAAGTCAGCAGATTTTTCAGTCACCCTCGTCTCCCCAATGCCTGACTGAGAGCAGCAGCAAGACAGATTTAAGGAAAACCCTATTCCTGTCCCTCCATCTTCACCCTAACTTCCTGAGACAGTCAGAAGGTTCAGAGAAGGCACTTTCTAGTGCCACACTGGGAAATGGGGGGAATTTTCTGGCCTAAATCCTTCAATAAAGCAAGTGCCCATTTTAATTGCTAGTTCAATAGAATCTGTCTCTGTCATCTGAGTCAGTCTTAAACAGCATCTCATATACTCTGTGAGAAATGGTCACAATTTTTTTAGCTGTTTCTTGTAAATCTGAAGGATTCTGAATGCTGGGAGTGTCTCTGGCATCTCATCTGACTCTCACAAACACCCTAAAAGAAAACAAAGGCTATTTGCAGTGAACTTGACTGAACTCAATGCTCAGAAAATGTGTGAGTCAGTATATACAGGAATTGGGTGATGTGCCATTTCATACTAATTTTTTGATGTTGTAGATATCAGTTGCTTGGTATGTCTCTCTTTGCTGACCACCTGTACTATTCGGAGCTGAAGTCTGGTACAATATGGACAGCCAACAAGTATACTGGAAAGGCTGTAGTCACTATTAGCCTGAAACCATCACTTTTTCCACCCATGGAGATAAAAGTAGTGCATCCATTTAAACAGCCTGGCGCAAGAACAGATCTTCAAGAGTTTGGTAAGTAAACCGTAATGTATTTGTGAAAATAATAATGATGTATGTACTGTGTGTGTGTGTGCGTGTCGATTGTATTCATCAAATGCCAGTTCTCTTCTGGAAGTTTTAATGTAATGCATATCTAAATACCTCTGATCAATTATTGTGGCACTGAAGGATTTTAAGAAGAATATAGTATGACCTACAAGTGATAGCGTGGATATCTCAGCTTCATTGGATTAAGAGTTATTTGTTTAAGACAGGTCTGAGGCTGCCATAGTAGCTATTAAATGAGAGCCCTAGGTGTCTTTAATTGGTATCAGTTGCAGCCCTGTGGTATGAAATAGCCATGCCACTGCATTTGGCTGTGGAATCAGAAGATGAAAGTTGGCTGCAGATAGCCTTCCTTGATGATTCCTGCTGAGGCAGTAGGAAGTGCAGGGTACTCAAGAGGTGGTATAAAAACATTAGGAAAAAGTGATGTGTGCTTTTTGAGCAAAAATGAAACCGTGTCCGTCTCTTTTGAGCCACTTTGAAATATCTACTATATAATAGGCTTTGTCTTACTTCATGCCAGCCAACAGCTTTATGTGGTATAATGCTGTATCTCTTTCCTGAACTCTGATCTGAATGGCAAAATCAAAATCTTCAAGGGAACTTTCCTCCCAAATGCTTTGTTTGCAGTGCAAGGATCTGTTGAGGTGAAGAATAGAAAGTAATCCTTGAAATCAAACTTATGCTTGTAATCACGGAGAACCTTCATTCAGAGACAATACTGTTTCTGTGCTTCCTTTGAGAAAAACAGTTGTCTCAGCAAATTAAAGCACTTCCTTCAACTCATACATTTAATGCTTACACATGGAGTAACTATGAAAGGGTGCATTTGTAGGGTAGATAGTATAGTGACAAGCCCACGCATGTCTCAGTGTTGTTGCAAAGATTCCAAAATTTGGAATGCCCCATGTAGTGTCTCATGAAGCCTTTTTTGGTACTGCCTGTTGCCGTATCTGCATTTGCATGAAGATAGAGAAGGGGATATAGTGGCTGAGGAAGGTAGTTCATGACAGTGTTCTTCTGAACCTCAGGGGCTATTAGTTGTTACATATGTTCTCTCCACAAAAGGATCTAGCATAATGCTCACTGACTGTGGTCACTTAGTTCTTCTCTCTAGAACATGTTATTTTGTTAAGTTTCTCTTTCCACTGGAATGAGGTTGTCCCTACCTCTCTTTAATAAATCACATACTAGTTCTATTAAATGCCTTGCATCATTTACTCCTATACTTCCAAGATGTCTTATGAAACTATGACAGTGTTTCAGCAGTAGTTCTATTTTATTCTAAATACCTTGCAAAAATGTCTGGGAAGTGATGGAGTAGAAAGAAGCTTAAAAGGCTGAATCCAGATGAACTTTTTGGACTTTGCATACACATAGCTTGGCTTATCCAGTGCGAGAACTGAGATGAAAGAAGGGCTAATGAGTCTGGAGTACAAATGAGATTTATAGCTGATCTTACAACAGAGAAACCTGGAGATGAAAGCATACCTTGACTAATTTTATGCTCTGTACAAGCTAAGAAAGTGTATGTTACACTGTAGTGTCAGCTGTGAATTATCAGGTCTTATTTAAAGCAGATAGCAAATAAGTCCTTCAGATGAAAAGGAAACTGACAAAAAGTGTTCAACTGATATGATCAGATTTTTGACAGGAATTTGGATTCCTTATTTTACATTTCTCATGTCCTCTTTTCTCCTGCTCTTTCTAAAGGCTTTCCTGAACTGATCAGGGCCAATAAGAGAGAAGAAGGGCATTCATTCAGCTGTGGGGTTTGCTATAACCCCACACAACAACTTTGGCATGGTGGTATCTGGAAGATGGTCTTTAGTTAAACTGAAGACTCTTTGATAACTAACCCTAGATTTGATGTCAGAATGTGCATTCACAAATACCAGTTGGAGTGCTCTTTCTACTTTTATTAATGGTTCATAAAATGCTTTAATTACCTTAAAATCTCAAAGGCTCTGTCTGGAATTTTTTAAAAATATTTTCTCTGACAGGTTAATAGATCAAGGGGAAGTGCTATTCAGAAACCCCAGGATATATATATATATATGTATATTTTTTTTTTTTTGGAGGAATTACCTTCTATTTCTTTCTAATGTAAGATATTGATGTCAAGTAATCATCTGAGAACAAAAATTTCCATTTAAAATGTGATAGGTTAGGGGGCAGTGAGAAAATATGTTTCAGAGTGACTATTTCTACAGAAAATATCTTAAAATTTTTGTGATTCATGACTTAGTGACTATTCACCTTTAGTTTTAAGATGCAGTCTTGAGTATCATGTGGTTGCTCATTTGTATTGTTTTGAGATTGAATATATTTGCATTGCTGTCATTGCAATTTGTACTGTATTTGGAAATTAGACAGCTCACCATAACATGTGTCTGATTCAGCTGCAATACCAACAAATATTAAGGTTTTGTTTGTAAATTCAGAAATATTTCTACAAAAAGATAGGCTCAGTTCTGATAAGATCACATGCATAGTGACACACATAGTATCCATCTAGTCATCCATCATTGTTTTTCATTTAGTGATACGATTCTTGTTAGAGAAAAATTAATCAGTCTGATGCAAATATGTCCACTGCTGATACTTTCAGCCAAGATGAAATGTCTGTCTAGGAAATTAGTTCACTCTTTTATAGACATGATCTGTCATTGCAACTGATGGCCAGCTTTTCTTTCTCTGTGGCTAGCAGAAGATTAAATGCTGACATTTAATATTATGCTGGTGTTCATCTCTTGGAATTTGAATGTTGAATTGGAGATGGAATAAGCAATTCCTTTGCATCCAATGTCTTCCTTGCCTATATGAGACCATGATTTCCTTTATTGCACATACAGCACAGGGCAAGCACAGAGTTGTGTGTGGGTGGCTACATACCCATATCCAGTGGCAGCAGTTCAGCTATTCTTAGCTTGGAAAAGGGGCAAGCAACCCTAGAAGAAGATTAGGAAGATTAAAACAAAAATAATAGTTTGCAAGACAGAAATAAGAACATGAGTGTTGCGTATCTGCGAAAGCACCAGCTGTGGAAGGAGGCTGAGCTGACACAAGGCTCTGCCAATCCTTCCTGTGGAAAGAGATGCTTCAGTGTCTGTTTGCCTTGTTCTATGAAGTGAGAGTAGCAGTAAGGCGTCTGCTGTGGGCTCATTTCATCTGAAGAAATGTACTCTTTGTCCTACAAACGCTTTAATTTGAGAGTGAATTTTTGGCTTGATTTTACCAATAAAAAGTTATAGAAGTTATTATAAAATAAGTTGCTCAAGTTGAGCAAGTTGAGAGGGAGAGGTATGTCATCGAGCATCTTTGCTCTAAACAGTTTCTCCTTGAACAGAAGATTACATTTACATTATGTTTGCTCTTCCAGAAAAAGGAATCTGTGATTTGAACAAAGAAAAGTGCAGAAGAAGAATCTGCAGGCTGGACTCAAGGACTCATCGGTGTAAATGTTCTAGTGGCTTTATTTTGAGTCGAAATAAACAGTTCTGTGAAGGTAATACATAGATCTACTCTCAGCTTTATTCCACCAGATAGAAAGATTCCTCTGCTCTTTTACTTTATTCCAATCTTGAGGATGAAGAAACACTTCAAGGCAACATGTCAGTTTAGTGGCCTTTGCTATGCTAATACAGTCTAAAAGAAGACATATGAAAATGCCACAAATGCTGTAATTGTGAGGAATGTTGGTCTTAGCTTAAGAAGTTGTCATTCTTATGGATCCTGATAAAACTTAGAATGGATTGCATCACTGAAGGTGAAATGTTGAAAGATATTGTAACATGATGGCTGTTTTAAACCTCACCTTTAAAAACTGCATTAATTTCTAACAGGTATAAATGCTTGAGTATTCACTGCTTTAATAAAAATCTAGTATTATTAATTATTGTCAATATATGACTTCTAGAAGCATCTTTTTCACCGCATGACCAAAGTTGAATAGCTGTAAAAGCATCAAAATTATGAGCTTAAAACATTTAGAGCAGCCATGCAATTCTCAGGAAAATAGCCAGAATTGTTTTCCAAAATGAATCTTCTAAACCACTTCCCCATTTTGAGAATTTTTCTCAAGTCATGTTGGAGCCATTTTTTTAAAAAAGGATTTTTTTTTGTCAGAAGGAAGTATCTAATGAGAATTTTTAGGGTGCAAGCAGGATTCTGGCACTGAAACCTGTATGGGAAGGCATACTTTGCCTCTGGACATGTATGCTGGGCACATACAGACTGAGTATGTTGCTTGAAGGTTTTTGAATCTTATCTGAATTAGGTCTGAAGAATTGCTTTTTAAAAAATTACTTAGTAGGACCAACATATCTCATAAAATGAATGGGAAATAAAGAGATTTTTTGAAGACTGTTAGACTTTGTTAATTCAATTCCATGACATTGGCTGATGATCATATTCTGACACAGTGTGTGCTTCTTTTGGCAGATATCAATGAATGTGGCTTCTGGAATCATGGCTGTACTCTGGGGTGTGTGAACATCCCTGGTTCCTATTATTGCACCTGTCCAAGAGGTTTTGTTCTGCTGCCTGATAGGAAAACATGTCATGGTAAGTAGCACTAATTCAAAGATGTCTACAGTATGATTGGATATGAGGAAGAGATGTTTTATGGTGAGGGTGATAAAGCAGTGGTTCAGGTTGCCCAGAGCGGTGGAGGATGCCCCATCTCTGGAGACACCCAAGGTCAGGCTGGAGGGACTCTGAGCAACTGATGGGGCTGTAGGTGTCCCTGTTTTGTCCCTGTTGCAAGGGAGTTGGGCCAGATGACCTTTAAGGGTCCCTTCCAATTCAAACTATTCTGTGATTTTATAATATTGGAGACAGTCCTTGGATAACTCTGAAAAATTTGAAAGTTTTGCTTGTTGCATTGCTTCTCTCCTTTACTATACAAGTAGGACAAGCTTAAACTGTGTGAACCAAAGACAGATGACATTTTTAAGAAAGTAAGTCACACATGAGTAATCACATGTGAGCCACAAGAGTGGACCAAAGAGGATTCAGGTTTCATGCATCTGTGTATCTGATTCTAGATGCCTGCATGCAGCATTCATGTTGAGTTATGGCCCTAAGTTTTACACTGTTTGCTGAGTTGCTTGTTAGCTGGCAACATCTTTTCTTCCATAACGCAGAGTTGTGTACACTTGGCCTACAAATGAATCAAGTTTTTCTAGGACATAAAATGTGAAATTCAACAAAGTTCTTCGGGTCTTGGGATATCTCCCATCACTCTTCTACTTTGGAAGAGACATGTAAGGGTCCTTCTTCCTTGTCTCCACAGAAGTTAAACATTGCTATATGCCCTCTTTAGAAGTGCCAGTGCACAGCAGTGAGTTCAGTATGGATTGTGGCAGGACATAGGGTGTATTAAATATCAGTACTAATGTCTAAATATAGCTGTACGGTCTATTGGTTTTCAAAACTCCAAGAGGCACTTCTCCCTTAGTTAAATGAAAGCCAGGTACAGGACTCAGGGATCTAAGCATAGGTGTCCAGGCTGTGGGAGATGGCTGCATGAGGCAGTCAGATGTGACTGAAGACCTGCAGCCAGCAACTGTTGTGTGGTGTGATGTCCCTGTGTGTCCAAGATGACTAACTTAAACTCTATGCCTACAGCTTGAGTGCCTCAAATTAGATAGAAAATGCAATTTTTCTAACATACGTTAGAGATGTGGCATGGGTAGTATAAGTCTATAACCACTGCAACATAAGGCAGATATGTCATCATCTATTCACCTTGAGATTGTCTTGTATGCAGCTGTTCATCCAGAACCACATGCTCTGGTGAGAAATAAACATGAGATTGGTTTCTTCACCCTCTTCATTGTGCCTAAAGGGTTAGAGCAATCCAGTTCAGAGCACAGCTGCCTGAGAGGACTATTTGCAACAGCTACCCCCCATTTAAGCTGGTGTATGCAGCTGGTTCAAAGAAGCAGCTGTGTGAAACCTGTGTTAGTTCCAGGGGGTGCTGCCACGTGGAGCTGGAATGGGGCTGCAAAGAGATGCAGAGGTGGAAGGAGAAGATCTCATGGTACTGCATAAAAGAGGGAGTCACTGTTTTTTTCCTTATTGTCTTCACATTTTTCACATGAACTCTGACTTCCTTTTATATTGGAAACTTGATCCACTCTGGATAAAGTGTAAAAGTGATCATTTTCTATTTGTGTCTATTTTAATCTCATTCCTTCATAAAATTTTGTAAATTTTAGACTGGTGAGCGTAAGGGCTTTGTGACTCAGCAATAAGTTTGGGTTTTCCTTTGTTGTAATTAAGAGAGCGTGAAAGAAATTGGGGGGAGGAAAAAAAAACAAATAAGTGAATAGCAGCTGTGAAAATGTTAATATGCTTTTTGAAGGAGGCTTAGTAAAAATTTCTTCTATCATTTATGATTATCTTTTTTCTTCTTTAAATTACTGTAGAGCTAATTTCCTGTTTAAATAACGACATTGAATGCAGCCATGGTTGCCTTCAGACATCTAAAGGGCCTGTTTGCTTTTGTCCTGAAGGATCTGTACTCAAAGAGGATGGCAAAGCATGCACGGGTAAGTGTTAAACATTTTTATAGTGGTAATGACTGCCAAACTTTGTTTGTTCTTGGCACAGAGAACCAGAAGTAAATGATGGCACTTTACAGTCATTTTGCACAGCTGTAAATGATTGTACAAGATAGGAGGCAGTGGAAAGTCTGGCTCTTTGAGCGCTGAGATGTGCAGTATTCATCTTCATTTTTAATAGATGCTTACTAGTAACAACATTCAATATTTACAGGCCAAATTCTTCTGCTGTCAGCACAAAACAAGGCATCTCCCAGATATTGGTTGCAGGTGGCATCTACAGTTTATATTTGAGAGGAATCATACAAAAATCAGGGCTTGGGTGAAATCTGAAGATGCTCTTATCAACATTGTACAACCCAGGTTCTGAGTCGCTTGAACTTGCAGCAATTTCATCTAGTTAGCCACAAATGGCATTGTTGCAGTTAGAGTATTCGGAGAAGTTCCACCTACTCATCTGTCATTCCACATTCTAGTGGCTCTACAAATTCAGGAGGCTGTACTTTTCAGCTGTATTTTGGTAAGCCTAGGGATCAATACAGCACAGTTAATGCCAATCTCATGCCTTGACAAATCCCCTTTCTCTTTTACATCTGCAACTTACTTTGCACTGTACCATATACAGACATATGTATGTACATATGACTTATGTACATATGTAGCAATGCTGTCCTTTTGCTGGGGATGCTCCTCTGAGTAAGCTCAGGCTGGAATTGTACAGCCCAAGAAGAATGAATAGTTTACTTTCATTTTGCCTAAAATTTTGCCTTGTTCTATTAGAAAGCCACTGTATTTCACCAGTTCACCATCCTAGATTAATTAACTTGGAAAATAGTGTTGATTAGCAGCTGCTTTGCATGGAGTGCCATCTCTGATAGAATTTGTTACTGTTTTATTTTGGATGAGATTTCCATGATTGAAAAAGTTCTCAGAACCAATCAATGCATGGAAGCCTGGCCATATATCCCAATCCCATGCACTCTCACCTTGTGTCCTGAATTTTCAGGAAAGGCTCAAGGAGAAGCTAAACCTAATTTTACTTGACTTCTGCTTCCAACATGAGGCTTTTCAGAATTCTGTCCTTCAAGGAGAGAGTTTATGCTGTAGAAATCCTAACCAGAGTGAATTGCTCGCCTACTTATACTTACGATTTTATTGTATTTTTTCCTTAGGATGGCAAAGTTAAAATTTTCCAATGCTCTATTTAAGGTTGCACATCTCCAGATAATGGTGGCTGTAGCCAGATATGTTCTTCTTTAAACCCATTCTCCTGGGAGTGTGCTTGCTTTCCTGGATATAAGCTTCAACGAGACAGAAAGCACTGCTCTGCTATAGGTCAGTATCTTAATTAGCCTGCTTATTTCTGCCAGTGAAAGCAAAAATGTTTCACAGGCTTTTAAAGTAGGTAGCATAACTGGAGTACAATTTTGCACTAGTTCTATATTACTTTGAGCAACACTTAGAAAAATAATCTGTTTACTGTCTATCTATGTACTGGTTCTAGCACAATTAATCCTAGCCTTGGTTTTAGCTCAGTAATAAAACGTTCTCTCAGGAAATAGTTTTAGACTGCCAAATTAACTTAATAGATGCATGAGGTTACCTCAGATACGTGTGTGAGATTTAAATCCAGGCTCTAGAGGTGAGAGGCTAATAAAATAAAATACTACCAAATTCCTTCTGTCCTTCTCTGTGATGTGCTTAAGACATTTACCTAGCAGTGGAGGTGAAAGTATATCTTAATTTCTAAATTTTATATTCAGGTTTTTTGTCTCTTCTTTTCTTTCTTCTTTGTTACTTATGCTTTCACACTTTCAGACCTTCCAGGGACAAAACTTTCATTGCTCGCTTGGGGTTGGCCTCAGGTAGTTAATATAGTTAAGTAAGAATGAAATAATTTGACCTGAAAAGATGTACATAGCTGTATACAGAACTGGAAAAAAAAAACAAAATATGAAAAAGAAACAAATGAAGCAGTGCCCAGAACGTACTTCAGTAGTTAAGGTACTGGTGATTGTATTATTAAAGTGCCAAAAAGAACACAGAGAAACAGAGCATATGCAGGAGCTGTTGTTCTCACCCACAACATCCTATGTAGTGATGTAGTCCAGAGACAATTTTGTAGCTGGTAGAATTAACATATGTGCAATTGTTCTCCACCAGGCCCTCGTCCGTTTCTGTTGTTTGCAAACAGCCAAGATATCCGCCGGATCAGTTTTGATGGAACAGATTATGCAAGTTTACTTGACAGGCAGATGGGAGTAGTCTTAGCACTGGATTCTGACCCAGTGGAAAATAAGGTAAGGTATTAAAAATGAGAGGATTTTGAAGTGTTGCAAGGACAAATGGATTGGGCTCTCGTGTGCCTTAACCTTTCTGCTGTCAGTGATCCAGATTACACATTGCTCTGTGTGATGCTCTGTTGCCTGCCCAGGGTTGCCACTGGCACAAGATGCCACACACAAGTTGAAGTTTCACCCTTTCCCTACTGCCTTTATGTGTATGTTGACACAGCCAATTCTCAGGGAATTTGGATTAGTGTATTTTTTTTTTCAGAAGAGCTACATGCCATAGTCCCTTCTAAACTGAGGAGTAATGGTAATTACTGAACAAAACTGCTGAATGCCTGCTGGATTTTTTTCTTATTACAAGGTATACTTGTTGGAAAGATGAGTGTCATCCTCATAGAGAGCAGTTTGTATTGATGGCCACATCCCAGTGCCCTGCACTTTGCCTGCAGAGTTTAGAAGAGAAGTTCAGCTGTACTTTGCTGAGTCTCCCATGGTAGATGGTCATTTTCTGGGGGATGGTGAGATTTATTTACACTGTTAGAGGGACACAGAAGGGTACTGGGTGGTACAGTGAAAGCCAGTGAGGAGCTCAGTTATGTTGCTGGAAACGTTTCAGGGACCAGATGGACAGAACTAAATAAATGGGAATGTAACCAGAGCCACATTACAGGGTGATCATTTCAGGTTCCACTGGAACATGGCTTCCTGCCCTGAAACAGGGCCCTGTGGGGGAGCTCACAGTTGATCTGCATTGTACCCAGTGTAAATCACCTGCTCTGGTGGCATTAAGCCCCCATTTCCAAGTGAGCAGGTAGTGACGTGATAACATGCTTCCTTTTGCTTGCTCCTGCTTTTGCTTTCTCAGCTGTGCTGCATCTGATGCAGCTGCTTACGACAACAACCCATAGGGTATTGAGGTGACTGTATGTAGGGTAATTAGGATTTACTGCTAAGCACAAGCAGCCTGCAGCAGTCATCCTGGTTGAAGGACATGTGCCTTTCATTTGGTCAGGAGTCACAGGTGGCCTGTGCAGATTTTTGAGAATAAGCATTCAGGGAATTTCTGAGATGGAAAAAGTTCATTCAAAATAGGACCTATGAGATGAGGGAAATAAAGCAGAAAGTACAGTGAGAACTAAATACGCCTTGTATGTTATTTCTTCACAGATTTACTTTGCCCACACTGCCTTGAAGTGGATAGAACGAGCTAATCTGGATGGCTCAAATCGTGAAAAAGTTATTCACGGAGCTATAGATATACCCGAAGGCCTTGCTGTGGACTGGATTAACCGTAAATTGTATTGGACAGACCGAGGGTACATGCTCCACAGTGCATTTATGTTGAAGCATGCCGTAAGATATTTGGAATAAATGACTGGTGATACAGAAATAGCTGAGATATCACTCTAAATTCAGTAACATTTCACATTCTGACTGGATAGCTGTAATCTTTGGTATATACAGTTGGAAGGATCTTTAAAACTATAATGCGGGAAGTTCATGTTCAGTTTACTATTGTATTTTTATCTTTGTCTGTCAAAGGAGCAAGGGTTTGGACTCAGTTGCAGAAAATCTAAAGCATGTACCACATATATACATTTATGTGTGTGTGCACATGTGAATGTATGTATGTGTATGCAGTTGTGTATATATATATTCACAATGCATGTTTATAAATATATATGGGAGTATTACTGAACTGAGAACATCTCAGAATGGACTCTGTATTTCTGACAGCTAAACTTATGCCCCTTAAAGCTAATGGGCAATTATTTTAAGATAATTTTCTTTGTCAGTTCTCTATTATTAAAGGGAATTGACCACTGGCAATCAGTATGACTTCATGTCTCAGCTGGTAACCAAAGTTACATGCGAAGAAAGAGAATTCATCTGTGGTAAAAAGGCGGTGTCAGAACAAAACATGCAGTGATGGCTTCTTGAAGAGTAGTCATGATGCTCCAGCATAACTCATATTTTATTAGTCAAAAAAAGATAATTTTAAAAGTCCTAACCATAGTCACTGTCTCTGTTAGATACGCTACTAGTCCACTTCCTTGATATTAGGTACAAACTCGTCTATGCAATTATACTCCAGTATAAATATGCCAGAATTTCTTGTGAAATGGGAAATTGTGGTTCTCCGTAAGACAAGATCCAAGGATGTAGCCATGAATTTGTATTTGCTACTTCCTTCTTTGCCTGTTTCTATTCCACATGTATAGACGTAGCAGAGTAACGTAGGTTGCTCTGAAAGTAATGGTTCATATTTATTTTCATGGAAACCACAACATATACAAAGAGCACAATAACACTACTTCATAGAGTGAATTCTCAGCTACAAACCACTATTTTTCAACATAGTCACCACCATTAGCTACACATTTTCACCAGCAGTGGACAAGAGCCTGAATGGTATGACCACAAAAATCTGCACCAGCAGATGTTGTTTCACAACTGCTACAAAAATAATTGCATCATTGTTGAGAAAATGTTTCCTCTGCAGTCCATCTTCCATTGATCCACGCAAAATGAAGTCAGAAGGTGCCAAATCTGGACTGTGTGGGGGTGTGGCAAAGAAGTTCAGCCAAGGTGGACCGTATGCTCCATGGTCTTCAAATTGGAATGAGTCCTGACATTATTGTATTGCAAGAGAAAGGTTGTCTTCTCTTCTTCTGTGACACAGTTTTGCTTCCTACACATTTCCATGTTAGATGCCATTTTGTCAGACTTTCCCTCTGCTGCCATCTGTCACATGGCAACAACATGGAATGGGATATTGATGGGAACGTTCAGCCCTTTACTGCCATTATGCCAACATCCTCCTCTGATATCGTGGGCCACCATAATAGAATAGGAGACATTACTTTCAGAGCAACCCTAGCGTATATGTTTCTCCTTCCATCCTTGTGTGATATTTCTTTATGGATTGAGAAAGGCATG
The DNA here is from genome assembly GCA_035772895.1 of Perdix hodgsoniae. Lineage (NCBI taxonomy): Eukaryota > Metazoa > Chordata > Aves > Galliformes > Phasianidae > Perdix > Perdix hodgsoniae. The sequence goes on from JAPSGF010000002.1 coordinate 24,385,306, forward strand.
GAAAATGATAGGCTTGCTTTCATGTAGAGGCTGACATTTGTTCAGCAAGATGCAGTTTCTAGCAATGAACATCTACAGTTGTATACTTCACTGCTCTAGATCATAGGAATGATCAGAAGGGCTTTTACTTCTGTCCCTATAAAATAGATGCAATGTGTAAGTTGACTGCAGTTTATGGATGGAAAATGCTACAAAATGTGCTATTTTAAAAAATTCTTTACACATTTGATAGTGTCATTCAATTAGGAGCTGTTTTTTCTCCTGACTCCTTTTAAAGTTAAGATTAATCTGTTAGCGATCATAATTCCAACTCATCATTTTCCCAAAAAAGGAGAACTTCAAGTCATCTACACAGCAGCAGCTATTTTATCATCATGTCCTGGAGCAGATAATGGAGCTGTAACGCAAATTACTTATAGATAAAAGAACTGCACACCCCATAGCAGCAGGATTACTTATGTCTTTGCAAAGTGATTTCTTACAGTTTGTGCTAAAGTAAAGCAATGAAAAAACTTAGTACATTCTGCCTGAAAAAGCAATTAGAAAGATAGCAGGGAGGACCTAACAGTGTCTTATGTGTTGCAGGAAGGCATGCATTGAAAGAAGTAATTTGAATGGAATGCAAAGAAAAATGATCATCTGGGAGGATATCTCTCAGCCCCGAGGGATTGCCATTCACCCATTTGTGAGGTAAGGAGTGATAAACATGTTAATTGTGTAGCAGTTAGTGAGGCTTTTGAAAAATGAGCATGCCAGCCTTGCCCTTTTGGCAGACAAAATCTACATTAAGCCTTACATTTGGACAGTAATTACCTAGCAGAGTGATGTGAGCTGCAGTGATTTATTGCTGGATTTTTGTTGTGAGTTGGAGCATGTTAATTCCTCATTTAGACTGAAGAAATTATAACCAACAAAGATATTGTATGTGGTTGAAACTACATAAAAGTAAATGCTACTAAAATCATCCTAACTGATAACTGCTTTGTTATTCCATATGTATTGCTGTGAAGAGGGTGTAGACACTTGTAACATATGTTGCTTACAAAGGATTTTTTTATGGCCATGTTTCAGTTTCCTCTGAAATCTACTGCTGTGGAGGTGTGTTGATTTAAGTACACCTTATACCTTCTTAAGAGAGATTGTGAGACGATCACAGAAACCCTGAAATTTTAGGACTATTGAGGAAATTCTGACAATTTTAATCAATGGCGAAGTCCCATGGATTTCAACCCGTATACCCGTAGTAAGGTAGTTTTAAAGGGATTCAGAATCCTGCCTAGTTTCTTTGTACTAATATCCTGCTGTTTCTAAGTACTGATGCATGAAACCAAATCAGGGAGGGTGTTTTGTTAGCTTTACTGTGGGCATACACCTGAGGAAGTCTTTCCATCGGGATGGAAGTTGGTAGTGGCATTTTGCACAAAGCAGGTCAGTTCAGGGAGATTGCTTATCTGAAGTATCAGCAGAGGCATAAAGCTTGCACAGCTTGGAGCAATAGCTGCCAGGGGAAAAGGAGAGGGAAACATCATTAAACTTTGCTTTGTTAGTAGTGAGAGGAGTGACAGTGTCCATAACTGTAAAGCTAATGCTGAAGAGACATCTGAGATAGAGGAAAGACTATCAAGAACACTGATCCCTGCATCGGCTACAGCAAAACTACTTGTGTAAATAAAGCTAAGTGAATCCAGGGGTATCTCTGTAAACCTGAAAAAGATAGCTAATGCCTTGGGCTGAGTCCAAACTTTGAAAGCAATTTATGGTTTTAGAAGTCTCTGTTTTGAGCTGTCTTGCACTGTCCCTTGAAAAAAAGTCAGCATTCACTGTGTAACACTCAGGAGTCCTGAGGGAGACTAAGTTATTAAAAGATGAGGCAAGATCTGTCACTGGTTTGTTTTTTTTAAGACAATTTGAGGACTCTTGCTTGCTCTCCATGGGTGATGGGTAACTTTGCTTCTTCTTCTTCTTGAAAGAACTTCACAGAGTGAATAACAATCACTTTCTTACTGACTCCCTGTTTGTGTTTTGTTTTCTAAAGGAGATTATTCTGGACTGAAATGGGCGTCCATCCCCAAATTGCCAGCTCTTCATTAGAAGGCATAGATCGTCGGGTTATAGCCAGCATAGGTCTCGTGCATCCCAGTGGAATAGCTCTTGACTACTTAGCCAACAGGTTGTACTGGTGTGATGCTAAGCAGTCAGTGGTTGAGAGTGCAAATCTGGATGGTTCGGGTCGTCGAATTCTTGCACAGAATGATGTAGGTGAGGCTTTGGGATTGATAAGTACCTACTGCTTCTTAGCCTGCATGTGTATGTGCATATGTGATGATGTATGGGAGCTGCTGGTTGCTGTCTGTGCTGTGTATCCCTTGCAACTCTGTACTGAAGTTAATGGCATTACTTAATTCTCTGATCTGTCAACCAAATGACATTTATTGATCTGTTTTAACAAAACAAACAAACGAACAAAAAAACACCTTTTTGACAGTATCTGCTTTTCCACATCAGCCATTTTGCATTAGATAGAGACGTTTTCTGCCTTCCCCGCAAAAATGAAAAGAAGGGAAAAGTTGACTGTGTTTTGCTTGTTCCAGGCATGGCTGCTTAGTTTAGATCAAGTCTTGCTGTATTTATTGCACCAGTGAGTTAATGTTGTCATAAGCCGGAAGACAATCTTGGCCATTAAGGTCCTCGAGCAAAGAACCTGCATTTGCAGTGTTGAACACTGGAAGAATTTTAAACACACCACAGACATTGAATGAAAGAATTATTTGTGCTGTATGCTGGTAGTTGTTATTGCTGAGATTGCTATTGTTTGACATCTAATTGATTTTTTTTCTGGAGCAAGAAAAAAAGTACTAGCAATGTGGAACTGATGTTATACCACATTTAAAGTAAACCATGTGTTTGAAAATCTCATACATGGCAAATTAATTTCTGGAGAGGACAGTTCCCTTTTGTGCTTGACAACTCTCTGGAGAACAGATATTTTTGTAGATTTACATACAAAACATGGGCAGAATGAGGACTCTTGGTTCAGCAGTGCATGATTGGTGTGTTAAACTGCTGCTGTTCTGGGCTTTGCTCTGTGAAGACTTGTGTTCATTCCCAACCCAGCTGCCCTCCAACTTGTTTGGAGGTGAGCAGAGTGAGATCTAGGAGGAAGCATTGTTCTGCAGTGTGTAGGATATTAGAAACCCTGAGCAGAGTGACCTTGCCAACATCTCTTGCCCTGCTGTATTCTGCTGTACTCTCCTCCTTGCAGCTGAGTTGAGAAGAAAGGCCTTAAATTCTATTGAATGTCTCACTTTCTTTTTCTGCTAGGAACAGGGCAATGTGCCTTTTGGCTGCATATCAGAAAGAAGCTTTTTACAGTAAGTGTAGTGAGGCAGTGGCACAGGTTGACCGAAGACGTAGTTGTGCCCCATCCCTGGAGACATCCCTAGGTCAGGTTAGAGGCTAGGTCAGGCCAGAGGGGCTCTGAGCACCAGATGGAGCTGCAGATGTCCCTGTTCATTGCAGGGGAGTTGGACTAGGTGACTGTTTAGGGTCCCCTCCAACTCAAATTAACCTATGATTCTGTAATACTAATGCTGCAGTAGGAATTTTTATTACAGCAGCTCCCTCTAGTGCCCTTCTACTGAGAATTCATTTAGTCTAGTTGCATGTGAAGTAGGTAAGATCAGTTCTGCTCTTCTCCTAGCCACATTTTCAGCTTTAAGTAAAACAGCTTGTAAGCACTTGCCCAAGGTAGTAAATATCATGAACTTTCATTTTCTTTATACAATGATTTGAGTTTTGGAAAGGCTTCTGCTTACATGTAACTATTAACTTTCCTCTTCCTGGTATCTCTGTTAATGATATTGTGTCTCTATGTTTAATCCGGAATATCTTTACAAATGAAGAGATTAAGAAGTTTCTGGTCAAAGGGGGTGTTGTTTGTTGATGGTGGAGGCTATATAACTTTAAAATGTGAATAAATGTTGAAATGGAAACAACATATAAATTTTGTGCTAGTTGTTCAAATTTCATGGAAAGAAGAGCTAAGAAAAACATCCAGTGATTTTTACAGTTCAGTGGGGGTGGTGAAGTGCTAGGAGAATAAAAATATATACTCTTTAACACTTAAAAACAATTATGAAATATCTTAGAAATTTTCTTATGTAGTTTTTTTCCCAGTTCATTTGTGGTGTGTATTTAAGATATTTCAACATATACTACTTCTCCAAGGATCTAATTTATCTAATTTACTTGTTCTCTTTGGCTCTGTTTTTTGTTTTGTTTTGTTTTGTTTTGTTTTTTGCTAAAATTATTACTTGTGGGGATCTCACATTCATTATTGATGCTAAACATCATCTAATTGAGGCTTACATCCAAAAAATAGTAACACAGAGCATAACATCTTGTGTCTAAAAGATATAGCTCTCAGTGAGGCTCAGACAGAATTCAGAATGTGGGTGAGGACCAGGAGGAAACAAATCTGATTCAGAAAGGAAGAACAGCCCTCTGAGACCAGCTAGACATCCCTGAAAAATCAAGATGTGTTCTTAACTTCCAGTGCAAAAAATTTGTTCATGGGCTATACTGAAATTGTGAGATGAATAGAAAGACTAATGGCAGTTTTCTACCACAACAGAGATACTGAAAACAAAATAGTTTTGCAAATATTTTTCTGTCAATCTTTATATGTGAAAGTGTCCTTAGGACTCTGAATTGCTGAGTTCCTCTTGGGAAGTCAGACTAGGGATCTAAAGTCTTCTGGTGCAGATAATGTTGTGCTACCAAGGGAAAATTTATGTACTGAGCTGAGTTGGGATTTCTCTTACCTGCTGTTATTCTGCTGAGAATATGAGTAACAAGTGCTTGTGGTCCATCATTCATGGATACTTAGTGCTCCTCATGAGAACATTGAAGTGGAGAAGTCACTATGAAGTAGACTATTATGCAGATACTGATCTTATATACTTGGTTTCTTGTGTATATTCTACAGATGTGGAAATGAGGAATCTTGTTTCTTTCTAGGTCACCCCTTTGCTGTAGCGGTGTTTGAGGATCACCTTTGGTTTTCAGACTGGGCTAGGCCATCACTAATGAGGGTCGACAAGAAGACCGGGCAAAACAGGGTACGTCTCCGAGGCAGCATGCTGAGACCCTCATCAATGGTTGTAGTTCATCCTTTGGCGAAACCAGGTACACTGCAAAAATTGAGGAGTCATTCCCTTCCAGCCTCCTCTTGATGTTCACTGATGTCGATATATTAGATGTTCTCATGTCCTTGGGGAGAGGATTATCTTCTCAGAAACAAGTTCTTTAAAGGCCTCTCGCAGTTCAACTGGCATTCATTGAAAGCTGGGCATGTGTCCAGGAATACTAACAAATTTTTTATGTTTATGATCATGCCCAAGAATATATGCTCATCAACTGCCACAAAGCTACCATAGACTTGTAATTCCTATTTATCTTAGTTTACTAGCAGCTCTTTCACAAAAAGCAATGAAATATAACATGGGGAAAGGTTTTGTAATTTATATTAGTTTCTGATCAAATAATTTGATTTTCTGTTCAGAACAATCTCCCTGTAAGCAGAAAAAAATATCATGTAATTCAGTAGACCATGACTGAGAGAAGATAATCACAAGTTCCTCATGCCCTTGTAATGTTCTTTCGGGTGATGTTAGGACTCTAAAAATTAAAGAAGAGATATTAAGGAAATAATAATACAATAATAAAAGGTCACATATTTGTTAAAAGGAGAGTATGCAAATCTGCTTTCCTGCCAGTGGCTAGGTGATAATATTTATGCTTTAATATATACATTTGTTTTTACCTTAAAAAAAAAAAAAAAAAAGACAAACAACACCCATTAGAAACCTACTGGCTTTTCTTTCCTTACTGTGTTTCCTACTGCTCTAACTCTGCACGGCTAATAGAAGATGTTGACTGAAGAGACAGCTTGTTAAATTGTCTGGTTTTCTTCGTTAGGGACAAATCCTTGCCTTCATATGAACGGAGGCTGTGATCAGATCTGTGAAAACAATTTTGGAGTTACCCATTGCACATGCCACCCAGGATTTGGGAAAACGCGAGATGGAAAAACCTGTCAGCCTCTGAATGCTTCTAATGTGACAGCAGGTACAATTCTCTAATTAAAAAAAAAAAAAGACCCTTTAAAAAATCTGGCAAAAAAATTGAAAAACATTCACCTTCCATTACATAATGAATGACAGCTTCTCTGAAGAATGAAAATAATGCAGATTTTCCATTGTATGTAGTATAGTTTCATGCTGCTTCTCACCTTTTCTCTCTCTCTCTTTTTTTTTTTTCATGCATGGATTTATGATACTTCCATATCTTTGATTAGCATGTTGTGATTAGAACTGTCAATATACTTCACAATGTCCACTAGTAAAACTGGCAGCCAATTGAAATGATATGGCTAAGGTGAACAGCTTGAATATAGATACTTCAGAAAGATTAGAACATTTACACAGTATCAAAGCTTACATGAGAGTGGAAACTTCTTTACTGTATCTGTTGAGAGAACTCTGCTTTCCAGCCCTATCCTTGTACTCTGTTTTGAACTGAGATCCCCTGGGTTCACAGCCCCTGCCCCTGCTCTCCACAGATTTCTTGTCTCCTATCTGAACATGCAACTCCTCTGAAGGACTGATGCATCTAAGATACTTTTTCATGAATGCTTTATTCTGTTTGCAAGAAACAAATAGAAGAAATTTCCTTTAAGAAGCACTGGGATGTTGTCCTAGGACAATAAGGTGTACTCTGACCGCTGCTAATTTCCCTTGAAATTTCCCTTCTCTGTGAGAGAGATGTCTGTAGTGCTGACATAGTTGCATTCCTTGTTCTTTGTATTTGGAAAAAAAACCAAACACAAATAAGTGGTTTCAGTAATAATTTGAAGCCAGAAGCAGGCTAGCCTCTGTAGGAAATGATTTTTATTAAAAACAAAACAAAACAAAAACAAACAAACAAAACCAAAACAAAAACAAAAACCAAGCACTGTGATGACTGGAAAGTGAAACAGTGATAGAAAATCAGAAGTTAGTTCAGTAAATGTAAATAATCTGTGTCACTTTTTTCTTCTTTTCAGAAGCTATCTCTATGCAGAAGGAGGCAGGTCCAATGCCAACGCTAAAGGCCCCCGTCCTGAGCACACAGAGCAATGCAATATTTAAGGGTACAGAAAATGGAGAAAAGAAGAAAATTGAAGTTTTTTTGATGGCTGAAATCATGATATCAGGTAGAGTCTGAAAGCTGTCATCCTTCAACAAGAAATAATTTCCTAAAGGAAGAAAGATTCAAGCCAAGACTGATGGTGTTCTTAACACTCTTACAAGACTGGTCTATGCAATTATGCCGTGTTAAACTGCTTTTTTATTTGTCTTTGTGATGCTTTGTTATGTCAACAAAACTTGGTAATATTATCCGGGCCTAAATAAAATTCAGTGGCAATTACTGTGCTTCAAACTAGGATCCTATGCTTTGTTTTTCTAATTGATTTTATTGTACTATAATTCATTCTTTGATCCATACAAATATATGTATATATTTTGTGCTATAGATGAAGATGACTGCGCTGCACTAGAATGTGATGCCAACGCACAGTGTGTTTTGCTGGAAGATGGTGCTGTATGCCAGTGTTTGAAAGGATTTACCAGGAAGGGCAAATCATGCTATGGTAATGAAAAACACAACCTTCAGGAAAAACATAGATGTATGTAAAGGAAGAAAAACAGTTTTTTCTCCCATTGGCAGCTCTGCTGTGTGAACCATTACAAAAAGGTCAATGAGATCACTTGTTTTGAAATGGCAGATGAGCAGAGAACATGTGAGATGAAATGGCTGATTATCGCACAGCTTATTTTCCCCTGAACATGAGCGTTAATCCTATTAATATTAGCGAGCAATAATGGAGATAGTAGGAATAAAAGTCTAAAGTATATATTTGTAAAAATTGTCCAGTTATAAAAACTCAGTCCATAGACATGAGAGTTGATGTATAATTTAGAAGTACATGCTAAGAATCTCTTAAAAGTTAGTATTCCTGATACAGTATTTATATGAAAGGGCTTTCTGTTTTTTTGTTTTGTTTTGTTTTGTTTTTTGGTCTAGCTCTAGAGAGAGGCTAATAATCAGACAATTTGCTGATTAAAGATCACTGTCTTCAAAATAAATTTTTGGACTTGCATTCCAAAAGGCATCAGAAACAGAATAAGTTATTCCTTTTTGTTCAAACATTGAGACTCACAGGAGTCTATGATTATACAGAAAGGGGAAAGAAAAAAAAAAAAAGGAAAAAAGGGAGGTGGTTTGGGTGTAAATTCTTTTTCCAATGACCTGTGGTACAAATTTTTTACACTCTTTCTCCTTCAGCACAAAATTTGTCTCTGAGTTGAGGTTAAGATGGTAAGGATGTAAGACTGATTTTGAATGGGATAATTCCATCCAATTATTTTTGAAGCAAATGTTTTTCTGTGGAACATCTGGGTCTGCAGCTGAAAGCAGCTATTTGATTTTTCAGGCTTTTTAGAGCATCCTTGGAAAATTTCATACCAAAGAACACAAAGTCCGTCTCTTTACTTCATGTGTACAGTGACAGGTAACAGCATCATCTGAGAGGTGGTTTCATGACCCACATGTCCCTTCTCCCTGTTTCATCTCACAGATGTTGATGAGTGTGCTGCAAATATGGATCACTGTAATCGAAACCTGTCGGGCTGTATCAACACTGAAGGGGGCTATGTCTGTAAATGCCTGGAGGGCTACACGGGAGACGGGCTCCATTGTGAAGGTATGGGAGTGCACTAGGACTGTGCTGCTTCTGGAGATTGGGGCAGGAGGAATGAGCAAGAGACACTTGTAGTAATTTGGGCTAGCTCTGCTAGCTGCTCATCAAGCTGTGGAGCTGTCTTGTGTGCATGATGCTTGGTTCTGGTTCTTTTTGAAGAATCTGATAAGGGTGTGGGTCCTAGCAGTGGCTCCCCCGAACAGTTGGCGTTAATCATTTCTTGCTTTATGATTCTTTCCTTCCTGTCTGAATTGAGGTAGCCTCAAAAGCTGATCATCATGCAAAGCCTGTAGTTTTCAGTGTATAGTTCAGTTCCTCTTTGCACTCTTTTTAGTAGCTACAGCAGGAGAGAAAGTATGAGTGAAGTGAAGGAGAAAAATGGAGGAGAACAAGTAGAGCTTTATTGGAAATCATTGTCATGAATACAAAAGAAAGCAGGTACTGAGTGTGTCGTAATACTCATCAAATAATTAATAGTTGGCTTGATAGGCATGAAATTCAAGGTGTTGACACTTAGAATCTGAATACGTTTAGAGTCTTATTAATAATCAGACTCACTGATTCTCTCATCCATGTCCAATGGAGGTCTTTAGTTCATTACCTATATTTCCCATTTTTTTTAATTTTACATCAAATATGAAGGATCAGGAAACTGTTTCTCCCCTCCAGTACTTGAACAGTTTAGTGCTATCTGTACTTTACAATAGTACTCTCACAGCTTTGTGAGAGTCTTAGTTTCTCTTCTGCCCTTTTCTTCTTCCTTTCCCCTTTATAGCCTAATTCAAAGCCCATTAATTTTGACCTAAATCTTAGATGGTTCTCCAACACAGGTAGACGCCACTGAAAAATTAGGATATTATTATCAGCAGGATGTACAGAGTGTCGGAGACAGGAGGTTGGAGAAATCTTTCTGTCCCAAAAGTCAGAAACATGTTTTTGGCAATGTTTGGAAGTGCAGACAGATCTGACAACCTCCTCTGGTGGTCCCTCACCACTTACTAGGCACATCTGCATGCAGCTGTGGGTACTCCCTATCTGTGACTTAGGTGCTCAGCTGGAATCACTGTGGTATATGTCAATGTTATTAAAAATAGTCAGTTATATTCAAGTTCTCTTCACGATGTGGCCAGATACATTTCCATAACATTTTATAAATGTTGAGATTCTGTCTTGATGTGAATAAGACTGAAACAACTTACATTTAATGAGTTGACATGTACTGTAAAAACCAGGAACTGATGGCTAAGTAAATTTGTACTTCAGTTTTAGATGCCTAGTTGTATGCACAGTGTCTAGAAACCTATAAATACATTCAGAGATGGTACAAGGTGAACTCATCTTGTGTTTCATCATGTTTCTTGGATTATGAATATACTGCAACAGAGCTGGTTGCTCTCTGCTCCAATTTCTACCAAGGAAAGTGCGTGGAGAGAAGGCCCCTGGAATTTTTTCCACTGCCAGAGACTGTGGTGCTGCTGCTGCCCCTTTAACTGATGCTCTGAGGCATTTCATTCTTCTAACTGCAGACTGTTTGGCTGATAGATATTGATGAGTGCAAGATGGGGACCCACACCTGTGGAGAGAACAGAACCTGCATAAATACAGAAGGAAACTTCACTTGCTCCTGTCCTGATAATGCTTCTGGAACTGCCGTGGGTTGTGGTGAGTATTTGGAGTGAGAATTAAAATGAAATAGCCCATAACTAGAGTCTGTGGTCTCAGCCAAATTGTTGTATGGGAAGTTAAGGAATGACCATGTAATGGCATACTGGGCAGCTTGTGAAACCATTAGTATTGCTTTAGGCGGGTGGGTCTGAGTTTAGCTTGGAAATATCTACATTAATATTTGGTGCTACATTATACTGCCTAAATGAAATGACACATCTACCTAAAGGCCTTTGAAATCAAGAGCAGAAGTAAATGCTCCTCAGAGATTATGTTTTTGGAGTTGATTTTGGGCTGTGCTGTTCTTCAAACTGTGTGTTCTTTATCTCTGTAGGACTCAGGCACAATAAATGCTTGTAATTGAAGTCCTATTTCATTCTTCAGAATGTTAGTTTTTCAGATCCTAATTTTTCAGAGGGCTTTGAAACATTCTGGAAAACCTGGTTATCAGATTAATGAAAAGAGCAGTTCTTAGTATCTGGTGCTCATTTCAGTTTCTCAGTGTGACAGCTGTATTTTCTGAAAATGTGGAGCAAAGTGACACATTGCCTTCCTTCATGTCAGCCATCTTTATCAGAGTGAATTTTGCCACAGATCAAGTGACAATTTGGTAACAGAAGGGCACTGTGAGATTGTTGTAGATATTTTTTCTGCAGAAAAACAGAAGGAAGTTACAGCTTTTTAAAGTAGAACATCAATCAGGACCCTCACCCCTTTTTCAGCCATTTAAGCTTTCAGTAGTTTCAAGTGTCACTCAGGAAATGATGATTTTAAATGATGTATGACTTGAAAGTAATGCCTTATAGGTCCCTCAGCTGTAAATATGATCTCCTGTCTTCATGTGTGTTAACACACTGTTTTAAGTCTTTGCCTAGTAAGCTCGTTTAGCAGGCTGAAATTTTCTTTGCAGAATGCAGAACATATGGGATTCACTGCTATCACTTATTCCTTTCCAGTCTGGGCTCTTTGCCCTGACAGTTCTCCTGCAAATGAAATTTTAAGAAAACAAATGTCATTAAAGGTCATATTGCAATAAAACTGGTGTGAGTCATAAAATTGATCCCATAAATGTGTGGGATTAGGTATATTGCTGCTAAGCCACACTGCTGTGTAGATGTTTGGTTCTGATTTACAGATTCAGTGTAGCACTGAAGTAGGCAAAAATTTGTTCCTGTTCTATTAAAGCACCTCTGCAATATAGATCATATGCAGAGATATCAGAGCTCTCTGATAGCCAGTTGGGGTACTTGTGGAGGTGATAGTCCGTGCAGTTATGAGCAAGCTACATAAATCTTTGAAGAATTGGGTCAGAGGAGTTCTGTGCTTCCAGTGAAGCTGTTGACTGTACTTGAGATAGTTTGCACAGATGCTATCAAGTGGGTAGCTGCAAAGTAGAAATAGTTTGTGCAAAAACATCCATTTACCTGTGAAAACTTTTCAAGTTGAGATCCATATTCACAAAGTGCAGTCACCCTTCACCTGTATGTCTGACTCTGCATCATGAAGATTGTCTGTTCGCTCAAGCTGGGTAAGAAATCATTTAATCATGAATAATTAGGCAGCCAATAGTTGTTGGGTTTTTTTTTACTAGAATTATATTCACACATCTCATAACACAGCTAATCTCTGTATGCCTAAATTTGATATGCAAAATAAGCAAACAGATTAAAAACAAGCATTTGGTTGTAATTGGAGAGTCCTACCTACTATCCTGTCTTGAAGTTCTGGAACTCTTTAATGCCAGTGTAGCCAACATCTTGATACGTCTTTGTGAAATCCTGTCTTTCAGAATCTACTTTGTCTCCTACTGTTGTCAGCAATGAATACTCTACACGCCCTGTGCCAGGTGACTCTGTAGGATGCCCCCCCTCCTATGATTCATACTGCCTCCATGGGGGAGTGTGCAATTACGTTTCCGACCTACAAGACTATGCCTGCAAGTAAGTACAGATCTGTATATCATCTGTGCTGATTAATGGTATCCTTGGGCCACAGCTGAGTGCAGATTATGAAGTGCTTGCCCATAGATCGTCCATCACCTGTGTTGGCAATTGTCTTTAGAATCTGGTCTTTTCTATAAATACTCACTTTGTTCATACCCGTTGCAATTAATAATAGGATTGGATTTGTTCTCTGAAGACTAAATTCTTTGTTCTTGAAGCGTGAGGCAAATTGAATGAGTTGGTGCTCACAGCCTTATGTGAAGCCAATGCTTGCTCTCTCTCTGGTGTAGGTTTGCACCTGCCTGTTGGCCTTGCTGTTCATTTTCCACTGCCACTTGACCTCTGTACCCTCAGGAATAACTGGGGAATGTATCTCTCTATGTGTATGTACGGGAATGAAGTAGATGCTTTGTGCTGTGGGTCTGCTAAGATCACCACGGCTGTTATAGGAGTTGGTATGACTTACGCTCATCTCTAGTGTTTGCTACAATTTTTTTATAATAAACCATTTTAGAATTCAAAGCTCTGTTTTTTCTCCTCATTCAGTTCCACGTACTGAAACTGAAGAGTCTACAACTTCAGAACATTTAAATGGGAACTTATCTCATTATTTTTTTTTAATTGTTTGCATGTAAGAATCCACAATTCCATATTCTTTGGTACCGGAATTGGAAAATGTTAAACAAATTGTGGACCAGCCGACTTAGCTCCCTTCTGCGGAGTTGCACTGAGTTGATTCTACACAGTGGTCACTAGATGGCAGCATTCATTCATGTAGGCTGTCAAATAGCTGAAGGAAGTCATGGAAAAACGTTATCTAGCAGAATTTTCACAAATAATCGAGTGTATTCATTAATTAATTACATTAATATTTTGACGTGTTTCTTCGCTTTCTAGTCGTGTTGATATATACATTCCATTCCTCGATGAGCTATTTCATTGTTGGGCTTCTACAGTGGTAAAAATCCTCAAAGTAGTAAACTAAAAGCCCACAGAAGAAGCTTGTAATAGAACTAAATTATCAAGACATTTCTAACCCATATATCTTTTTCAAACACCTTAGTTTCTATTAGCAATTTTTCTGTTTAAAATTGATTTCCTCAACAAAATGACTTTCCAAGAGATAATAACTTCTATGATGCCAAGTTCCAAAAAAAGGGGAACCTTGCTTCTGAGAAGAGTTAAACTGAAAATCCAAGGGAAGCATAGATCATAAAAAAAAAAAAAAAAAAAAAAAAAAAAAGCAGTCTGTGGAATTTTTGAAAATATGTTACCCCCTGGAATCTGAGACATATAATCTTACTGAATAATTCGATAGAGTGCTTCTCTCTATTGAGAAGTGCTAGATTTACATTAACATTACATTAACAGATTTACATTTAATATTGTGTTCTATGTGTTTTGGCAGACCTTCCTTTAATGTCATCTTGTCTTTACCCCTGCTAAATTCAACAAGATATTTCCATAAAGGTTGCCAATAATAAATCAATACGCAAGGTGACTGAGGCGATAATTTGGGTTGTTTTCTTTGCTGTCACTCACAAAGTGCTCTTGCTTCCTTTCGGCAGCTGTGTGACAGGCTACGTTGGGGAGCGGTGCCAGTTCAGTGACCTGGAGTGGTGGGAGCAGCAGCATGCTGAGAGGGTGAAGGTGCGGAACATCACCATCGCCGTGTGCATAGCAGTGCTGCTACTGCTGCTGGGGTCACTGGCCACCTACTGCTGCAGGTACTGCTTCCAAACTCATGTGTGAGCACGCAGCAGAGGGGCTGAGGTGCTTGTGGCCTTCACAGGTGGCTTGTGGAGAAGACTTTGTGCTGTTCCTCAGCTGTTAGAAATCCCATAATGTCCTTGCTCCTCTCTTGCATTTCTGTAATTGGTTGTATGAATAATTCATAAAATTCTGGCATGCCCCTTCACTCATGTTGATGTTAAAGACTGGCATGTGTCTGGGGAGAGAAAGAATAAACCTGTTTAGGTTTGAGGAGGAGCCATAATTTGTATTGATGAGAGAGTTTCAGAGCACTGTATTTACATCTTCCTTAGTTTCCCTTATGAGCTGTAGATGTCTGCAGTGCCATGGTAGGACTTTGCTCTTCTCTGCTAACTGTATCAGTTTTACTTCCCTTTCAGTGTAGGACTGTACCTTAATATTTCCTTGCCAGTGAAAATAGCGCTGTTACCCTTCCAGTAGCCCATTTCTACAGTGATACCTGCCGCACTGAATGTTAAAGCAGTTTTCCTGTTGGTAGATGTGGGTCTAAGGGACGTCTGCTGTAAAAGTACTCCCTGGCATTTTCCGTGGCTGTAATGAATTGTGCAGGTTTCGGAGTCTTCTCATGGCAAAGAGAATCCCTATAGTCACTATTTAAAAGCCTTCTTTGTTGTGAAATAAATGTCATTGGTGTCCCTTAGACTGGAAGGTATTCAGCATTTAATAAGTTTGTCTTTTGGCCATGACCTTGTCAGAAAACTGTTCTCAGAGGCTCTTGTTTAAATGTACATTTTTTATTTAACAAGTAACAGAGTAAACAAATAAAAAGCCAGACAGCAGCCAAATCAACAGTCCCCACTGCATGCCTACCCGCCTTTCTAATACAGGGCTTCTTTTTTTTTCTTTTGTGGTTTAGACTAATTTTAAAATTAGAATCTTCTAGGCATAAAAAGTTAAGCTGCAAGAGAAGCTAGCTATGAAAGCTAATATTTTCTGCTCCTATTTAATGGTTCTCAGCATATTTAGTCCATAAAAGTAGATAAGCTGTCACATTTCTGTGTGATGGTAGCTGATGATAGAGCTCCAGATTTAAAGCTAAGTGTAGGCTGATTTGTTCTCATGACCTGGGATTCAGAAGCTAATCAGTGGAATGATACATGCAGAATAGACAAATCATTAGATTCCTGCATTTCCCATACACATCTTTTAAACTGTCATGGAAAATAGCTACAGTATGGCCAGTTTTATGGTATAAAGATAATGAATATCTCTTCCCTTCCTTTCTCTCTCTTGTCATTTCTCCCTGATTTACTTTTCTTTCTTGCCAAATGCTTTTGATCAATATAACTATTTATCTCAACAAGTTTTCAATTACATGCTTGACTGCATTTGTACTGCAGCTATTACTAGCCTAACTAGATCAAAATGAAACTGCTGATCTGAAATCCCTGTTTAACTGGAGTCTGGAAACCAATATCTGTCTTGAAATCACTATACTGCTTTTCCTACAATCTACAGCATTTTGAAATGTACCGATTAAGTCTGCAGCAGTCCTATTCCTTCTCCAGTATGACGCAGAGTTCTCTCTCTAATTGGAAGAAACAATTTCCAATTTGATAACTGTACAAACTGGAGGCAGAGAGTGCTGAAGTACTGTGTTGGTTTGTTCAGTGGCTGTAGCCTGCTGTAGGTGTTGCTCTTCGCTTATGGTTTAGGTAGTCTGGATGTATAGGATTTCAGATTACCCTTCTTTGGGAAGCAGGGAAACAATCTCTCTTCCAACTAAGAATCATAGATTTAACACCCACAGGTTGGCAGAGGTCACGCAAAGATTGGCAGAAGGCCTGGGGTTAGGATCGAGAAATCCATGGCCAGTTGCCCATGCTCAGTCAACTTGATTCCACCTCCTGCTTGTGTTCACTGAAACTGCTGTGCCTACCGAGTCTGGCATCTGTCATTCTGCAAGCTACAAAGTGAGCCACATCATTAGAGTGATCCTCTTGAGCAGGGCATCCTCCTGAGAACTGTGCCTGTCATGCAGTGTGCTCTGCTCCATTTTATCCACAGAGCAATGGGCTCCACTTCTGTTAGCATGATGATGCGCAGAGCTGAGCAGATACATCCAAGCAGAGTTTAAATCACACGCAGCAAACTAGCTGTGGTGCCAGGAAGGTAAAATACTTTGAAACTTCTGGAATTCAAAAACACGACTTTTAATCTGATGTTGAAAAGAAAAATTGAATATGTTAGGTCACTAAGGACGTGCTGATTTGAATCTCAAGCAGTGTAAATGAGCTCTTTTTCTTCTGACCATGTCTTCTGCTATGGAGTCTACACTGGCTTTTAATCCCGCGTTACAAGTGGTCAGTGTTGAACTGCAAAAATAGGAGTTTTTGAATGCATGGAGCTAGCCATTTGGAGCTATTTGTAACCTTTTCTCAACTCAAGATTTTACTTATAGAAAAATATAAGAAAATGAAACGGCTGTTTAAAATTTTAAAGTCTAGTTTTTCTTTTCTAATGAATGAGCCTTCACAGATGGCACATTAGAATAAGTATTCATTCAGTTCTTACTTTTATTTCCGTTAAGCTGTTTGTTCTAACCTCCGTGCTGTAGTTAACACTAATACTCCTTAGAAGAGAACAAAATTTGTCTCTTCTGTAAATACCTACAGAGTAAATTGTGAAAGGAAGCAGCATCTGTTCCTCCCAAAGTGAAATAATTTGTTTCAGCTTTTGTTCTGTTGCAGAAGTCAAAACTTTTATAAGAAGAACCGTTATGCAGAAGCGATAAGAGATGCCAGTAGCTGCACTGACAATGAGAACGTGACACCTACTTGCAACAAGTCTCGGGTAACTATATTAATACGGAGTGAAGACGAATGTAGGAAGGATCAAAGAGTGTTAGGGATCCACTTGAGCTTATCCATCAAATAATTCACATCTTAAATACATTAAATAACTGCTAGAGTCATCAAGTGCTTTGCTGTGAACCCTAGTTCATCTTACCTCATTGTTATCCCTCAAAGTTCACAGCTGCCTGGATGTATTGCAACCATTAGCGGGTGTTATTGTTAGCTTTGAACACAACAGTTGGGGAACTGTGTTCTAAATTAAGGAAATGGCAATGTGATGACATGGCATATCAGAGTTATTTTCACAGGAAAGTATGCCCTTCCATACAAAAGGCTTCTTGGAAGACAAGGATTGTGTGTGCTACCTGAGATGGTGAACTGTATTTTGGGGGCTGATGCAATTAAATGTTGTGGTATTAGGAGCTGCTGCCTTGTGAAAGAGAGCCTCCCAGGATGTTAATGGGCAATTTGGGAGGGAATATAAAATACTCACTGAGCATGTAGGTAGAAGTGCCATGCTTGCACTGACCCATTTCTCTTCTCACTGGTGACAGAAGACAGGATGAGGGGAAATGGCCTCAAGTTGCACCAGGGGAAGTTTAGGTTGACTATCAGGAAAAACCTCTTTACAGAAAGTGTGGTTAAGTACTGGAATAGGCTCCCCAGGAAGGTGGTTGAGTCACTGTCCCTGGATGTGTTTAAAAAACATTTGGATGTGGTGCTCAGGGGCATGATTTAGCAGTGGGTTGTTAGGGTAATATGGTTAGGTTGCAGTTGGACTTGATGGTCTTTTCCAACCTGAGCAATTCTATGATTCTGTTGTCAGTTTTGAAGTTGCACCAGTGAATTTGGACCCAGGAGATCTGATCTAGGGACCTGATTTTCACTGGAGTTAAAAGGATGTTATGCTGCTGCGTGGTGGCAGTTGGAACTTGGAGTGGGCCAGAAGGACATAATTGGCATCTGTGGCAACTTCTGGGCCCAGACAGAAACTCCTCTGTCAGAACAGCATGACTTTCCTTGAGATCTTGTCTGCACACATCCATCATCCAACATTGTATAAGCTGCTGTAATGCAGATAGCAGTGATGTTTAGGCAGCATCACATTATCTAAGCAGCATATATTCTTCAAATAAGAACAGTGGGAAAGATTGAAAGAGTTTGTGCTGGCTTGGAGATAAATTCTAGCGATGCACTTACTTTTTACTGGGATAACTGCACATTTTTTTTTATGGTATAGGTACTACTTGAAAGGACTGAAAGCCTTTCATATCAAGCCACAGTTGGAAAGTACAAAAACTGTGCAGAGTGAGCAAGATCACAGGTGAATTTGGCTTTATACATTTACTTAAGTAATAATGGTTACTTTAGATTTAGATTTAGACTTTATTTGCCTGAACCTGAAGTTTTGATTCTGCTCCTGGTGATTCAATCCAGAAAGAGATGAGCTTGCTTTGCTCGAGGATGTGTTTGAAGGTCTGAATATCTCAAACTATCTGTAGTGCAGAGCTGAGCATTTTCAATCTACATGAAGAATGCCTCGCATATTGTTTATCTTAAGAGTCAGGCAGGATTTGTGAGTAACCACTGAAATACACTGTCGAGCGTGTCCAAAGAGTACCGATCCTAATTACGATGTGAAAGAGCACCTTTAGCTGGTCAGCCTGGGGTTTAAAGGGCCTTTTGTTACTAGCTGCTGACCTGGTCAGCACTGTGTTCCTCCAGATACCAGACAACAAATGTGCTGAATCTTTGTGCTGCCATCGTTTGTTCACAGCAGAGACAAAAAACATTGTTTGCAAAATATCTGAAGCTGGTAAAATCAGAAACATTTGTTGGGACTGAGAACAGCTTGTTGCCTGGGAGTCCTGCTCTAGGAGGCCTGAGACTCATCAGTTCTGTCCCTGCCTGCTGTTATTCTTGCAGTTAATGCTAGTGGTTGGTGACATTTTTGCTGGATATAGGACTAATTAGACAGCTAAGCAATAAACTGAATCAAATTAACCAAATCCTACCTATTCATCTATTACACACTCGTGTTGAATTTCACTATGCATTCTTCTTTTGGGAGACAACAAAATGCATTAATAATAAAGTAATTCATTGTAAATAGCTTCTTGGAGACTGGAAGGGGAAATCATTGACCTCTTGCCTAATTATTGCATCTTTCACAGTAATGGATTCCTGTAGTTTCATGCATGTGATTTTCTCTGTGGTGATGTAAACGTAAGTGTTAGGTTCAGTGGGGCTCCATGCGTGCACTCACACAGGTTAGAAAATGAAGAGCTGCCAAAAAGCAGCAGGAAATTGTCCACTTCTGCTGTTCACTTAAAGTGGTTTATTGGGCAGATTTATGTTTCAAAAAAAAAAACCAAAAAAAAAACCCACCAAAAACAAAAACAATAACAAAAGGAGTAGTTCTAATGAAGAACCGATGAAGTTCTCTCCTTTTGTAGCCTGCAGTGCTCATGATAATTTGTGACTCTGGGGAAGGGACGGAGTACAAAGACATTCCTGGTGTTACCCACTCAAGCGACAGTGTTGGATGAGTTTTTAACCTGTCACACTTGCCAAATGCTAGATATCATGATATTGAAACTACACCTACAATTCTCCCAAGTGTCATTCACTTCTCTGTTTATTTTGCTAGAGAAGTCTACATTTTAGTGAGGGTACGCCTTAGGTATTTTTCTTTTCACCTTTGTACTACAGCTCCATAAGCCTAGATAACTCTCACCCTGGAATGTGGAAGCCTTGGTAAACTTCATCACATTCCCAGCACATGCTATTCTGAAACTTGTAAACCTGCAAGTGTTCTATTTTGCACAGTCAAAGGAATTTTGCAAAACTGTGCGTAGCTGGAGCTCCTGTGGGGGGTCTGTCACATGTGGGTTAGCAGCTGTAGGACCGTGGATTTTATGCACACAAAAAGATGCCTAAGTGGTCATACCAGCTGCAGATATGACCTAGTCACACAAGTCCACTAATTTTCTACTCAGACAACTGAATCTGTCAACAGTCTTCTTGGAACATCTTATTTACAGACATTTTCTATACTTCTGTAGTTCTGCTCTTTAAATACTTCTTTAAATACTTGCCCCTTTTCCTACTCTTCAGCTGAGCTTCTCTCTTTCCCTCTACACTGTTTAAGCACATCACTTCCGCCTGTGCCAGTTCTTTCTCTTTTCCCTCTGGTCTTTACAGCATGCTTCACCAGAGAGTCCCATCTTCATGATATGATCTCACTTATCTTCCACAGTCACTGTGGGATAATGGAATTGCACCCCCAGGTGTTGCTAAGAGCTGGGGACCTTCCCTGTGTCTGAAAGGGTTTCCTGCTGACTGGTTGCAAGCCTCCCTAATACTTTAAATGTGGCCCTAAATACTGTGGACAGAGTCAGTTTTCATGTACTTTTGTTCTGCATCTGGAAAGGCTGATTTGCAGAGCAAGAGAGTGGGCACTTCTTTACTAGACTGGGACTCACACTTTTCAAAGAAAGACCAGGGCTGTCATCAACTCCAATGTTTAATTATCTGGAGGGGAAGGGTCATCCCAGAAGCCAGTATGACCTTTTTACCCCTGCTGTGGTTGGAGTGTGTGGCCTTTCTAGTCTACCTCTTGGGTTTCAGAGAACGGGTTCATTTCATATTAATTTGTGCTATGTTTTGTGCGTATTGTATGTATTTGCAGTTTGTGGTTGCCAAGGAGTGTAGCAGTTCTCTGGAGACTAAAGTGGTTGATCTAATTGAGTGTGAGACAGCAGACCCTCATCCTGCCTGTCCTCTGCAATATGGTGAGTAGGCTTTTCTTCTTTATTACATCTCTCCTTACCTTTGTGCCAGCAGGAGCAGTAGCTGGTGAAGGTGACAGAGAAATCAAATGATACCACTGCCTTGTTCAAAGCAGACTGGGGAGAAATGATGTTTGCATTATTGTGAAATCACTCGGTCCTCTGCTTTGCAGATTATACATCAGAAGTTATACTGTAACTGTTCTTCCACACTCATAAGAAACCAGATGCTTCTCATGATAGTAATAACATCACATCGTATTTTTGTGTTTACATAAAAGTTCATGGATTTGCTTCATAGCAGTGAGTTATCCAAATTGCATTGATGGGGAATGAATATCCTTGGAAAGATATGCTTTGATAGTCCTTACTTATCCCAGCAAGATAACTGACAGGGTGTGAAGAATCCAGAAACCTCTGGTCCTAGAGCAGCAACTGCAGTTTTGCTTTTCTGTATTAAACAAGATGTTTGACTGCTGCTTGGTGCTTAAAAAAAAATGAGATGAATGAAGGAGATATTCCTCCCACCACTGATGCAAAAGTTACAGGTGGCACAGGAGCTCGCAGCAGGCTTTCTTGGCCCACAGGTTACCAGCTGGATTGCTCTTGGTTTAGAAAACCTTGTACTGTAGAATCAACTGGATTTCCTAATTGCTCACGTGGTGAAAACTGATGGGGAAAGGTGGATGTCCTTAAGTATTTGTCTTATGTATCTTACTTACTTCCTGTCCACAGAAGTTACCAGACAAACAGGTTTGCATCAGCCATTTAGAAATATACAAACACAAATATTTGAGGATACTGAAATGGGCAAGCATCTTGTAAGATCTTCATAACTGTGCATCCTGTCCTTAGATATATTTTAGGAAGTCAATTTATTCATCAGGAGAAAATACACCTCACATTTGCTTGGTTGGACTAGTATTGTGAACATATGTAGAACTGTGTTGTCCAGTGAAGGAAGCCTGATGTTTCCCATTAGGAGACTCCGTTCTCACTTACAGTTTCATCAGATGCAGCTTTTGGAACAGAAATTTCACATGACAGGTGTCTGAAAATATGAAGAAAAGTGGTTCAACCACTTTAGAGACTGACAAATAATCTGATGCCATTTTTTAAGGCATTAAAGGAAGTTATTCGCTGTGTCACTGAATGATTCTAAGACCTTCTAAGACTTTGGAGTGGGGTGGTCCTCCTGTCACAGGCATGTCTTTTCCTGATCTTACATTTTAGAATAGAAAAATATGAGATTTGCCTAGGGCACGTCACTTATTAAAATCTCAGTCAAGTTATTGAATTTTTCTCTTTTTTGTTCTTTTTTGTACCAGTTGTTTTTATTTATTTATTTATTTATTTATTTATTGGTAAATTTCTGCTGAGCTGCTGTTAGCTGTAATTTAGCCTAGGTGCTGTGAAGCGTCCTAAAGAGCTTTCAGTAACATATATCCATTTTGTTCAGTGGAACAGCCTACAGCACATGACAAAGTGGCAGAGACTTTGGTGGAAGAGAAGAAAGAGCAAGGCTGCCCAGAAGATGTTCCCAGCACAGACAAATTTCTTGAACCCACAATAGAAGAGAAGAGCCTTTCCCAGGCTGTCTGGAGAGCCCACTCCAAGACCTGCCAGCCTGCACCAGCCAGCCTGCTAATGCAGCCGGACTAGAAGAAGTCTGAGTTGAGTGAAAAAAAGAGGAAGCCATTGGAAAATGAAAACTTAGGAAACATTGAAACAGACTTCTTTTTTTTTTTTCTTTTTTTCTTTTTTTTTCTGTGCACTAGAAAACCGACCAACCAACAATGGCACAAATACAAATGGAACAGAGAAGTTGTTACCAGTCCTTCCCTGTTGTCTCCACTTGGAAGAATTACTGTGAGCAATACATTAGCAACAAATACTCTACAGGTATCACTTTTAGGGTCAACACTGCAAATTTTATTAAATTGGCAGCTAAAAGGACACTGAGAGAAAACAGACTAGTGGGTGGTTACTTAGAGATGAACATTTTGTAATGGAGATTTATGCAGGAGATAGTCTTTACATGCACAGAGAATCCAGAAAATTGCCTATATAGTGAGCCACAAGGACAGTGGTGGAGAAACTGGGATTGAAGATGATGCAGGAAAATGAGTTAAAATGAAACTTTTTTTGTTAAAATTTTGTTCATGGATGCTATAACTTTCTCCCCAAAACTGCTTTCAAACCAGTGTAACTTCTGGGACTTCACTGGAGTTGTTGTTGTAATAACTGATACCAAATGTGGTTCTCTGTTTCTCAGATTTGGTGGGTTGGAGGAGTGCTTGTGTGTGTATGGTGTTAGTGATGGCTACATCTCTTAAGTGAGGTGAAACATTTGAGGAGAAAGTGATTCTTCCGTTAAATTTCTGTGACTGGCAGCAAAATCTGCACTGTTATACAGGACTTCATGTCTATGTATGTTTTCTGTTGGAAAAAATGTCCAGCCAGTTTATGCACCAGAAGAATATAAGAAGTGAGACAAACAAACAAAATACCTCCTCTGTTTGGATTGATATCCACATAGGTGATTTGTGCTGCCTCCTAAAATCCATGTGATCAATTAGTACACAACACTTGTTTTTCTTGTAATTGACTTTCTAACAGCTACAGCTCTCTTCCAATTATTTGCTAAGAAGAACTAACATGCTTATAATGCTCTGTCATATACAGAGTTGTAGCTTAGCTGTTTATCATCTCATCTGATTTTCACCATTAATCTTGAATTCTTAAGGCTTTTTTCAGAATGTTTGGGAAGATAACTGGAAATCAGCTATGTTACTAATGACTTTCTCATTACAGGAGATCACTCAGATCTCTATGTTTGAAATCTGCTGCTATAATTATTGAACACCTCCTTTAAGCTCCGCTAGAGTGGTCACCAGTAGTGTTCCTTATAATTCATTAGCAATATATCAGTGGTTAATATTATTCATTTCCATATTTAACATCCTGTTCTTTATTTTTCGGAGCTCCACTATGAAGTTATGATGTCCTGTCATTTGG
This sequence comes from Perdix hodgsoniae, assembly GCA_035772895.1. Classification (NCBI taxonomy): domain Eukaryota; kingdom Metazoa; phylum Chordata; class Aves; order Galliformes; family Phasianidae; genus Perdix; species Perdix hodgsoniae. The sequence goes on from JAPSGF010000002.1 coordinate 24,409,094, forward strand.
TTACCAAGTCTGTAGACCAGTGATGGAAAAGAGTATTGAAAGGCTCTTATCTGTTGCCCAAAATAGCTGCACTCTTGAGTAACTCTGTGAAGTTGCTTCTGATTTATGTAAACAGTAAGAACATTGAGCCCAAGATGTCTGAACTACAGAAATTGTAAGGTTCTGTTCTGTAGACAGTTGTCACTTAGTGATTTATCCTTCCAGTATGATTTTTTGATGGATAGTGTTGAATTAATGAGTCAGTTCTGAATTCAGAATAAACTTATAAAATAGGTCTTTCCAAAGCATGGTCGGAATTAGCAGCCATGAAGGCACATTCAATTGTATGAATGGAGACAGAAGTGCTTACATGGAAAATGTGTCTAAGGAGGATTGGCCCACCAAATTGTATTAAGGCAAGGGGAACTGCTTGGCTGAACCATTAGTATCCAGTAGATTGGATCTTAATTTAAGTATAGTTTAATTTCATTAATGTCGTAAAAAACGTCTAGGTTGGGTTCTCCAGTATTTCACAATTTGTTAGCAATCTTATGTATATTGTTGGGAAGAGAGTCCATCTATAAAGGCAAAATCGTTTATTTTAATGAGATCTACACAGTAAAATGACTTTTATCCTTGCACTTTGTTTACCTCTGGTGAAATGTTTCTGTGCTTAAAATCCAATTGCTATGTTGAATGACAGTCAACATTTAGTTGGATGTTTCCCTGATCAAAGGAAATAAACACTTGTAACTTTGAATCTTGTCTAAACAAAGATATTTTAGACTCCTTACAAATTAGTTTTGTATTCTATTCCATGTTTTGTGTACTTTGTCTTCCTTCAGTCTGAGGATCTAATTTTGAATTTGATAGTATTCTTTAGAGAATGAGATAGGAAACTCAGAACAGTATGTTTTTATATTTAGAGTGTTACAAGTTCTAAATGTTTCCTACACTCTGCAGAAAACTCAAAATAATCCTTAATGATAAAACCTTGAGATGGTATTTCAACATGAGTATAATATATTTGGATTATTTGTATGTTTATAAAGCTGTTGATTTATAAAAAGAATAATAAAGAGGATGTTTGGTGTCTCTCTTGTTTTGAAAGAACTGTGAGCAAAACTTATAATTTAAACCATATCATGTTTGTTGATAGCTCTACTGATTTCGCGCAACTGCAGTATAGCATGCCAGGATAGTACATGCAGAGATCATGAGTTTTTCTTTCACCACTTAGAGGATCTGTAAAAATGAAGATTATCATCTGAAGCTCGCAATTAGATCCCAGCTAGATTGTGGTAAGCTTTCATTTGTGATTTTAATTACATAATTTACGTAAACCAGTGGACAGTAAACATTTGTTTTTGTGCACATTTTAATGTTATCTTATGAATGTTGCCACTTCTTTGTATAGAAAAATTACTGATGATTTCAAAATATGTTTTCAAACTTGTCTCCAATATGTTATTCTCAGGCTTTTCATGCAAATCAGCTTAAGTCAAATGGTAGAACGCTGGAGGTATTATTATTATTATTATTATTATTATTATTATTATTATTATTATTA